>JAVIAB010000124.1:36921152-37233652 GCA_032433765.1 Megaustenia siamemsis
CAACGAATAATGGTGATCTACAACAAAATACAACGAGGAAAGATATATTACAACACTAGTCAACGAATAATGGTGATCTATAACCAAAGTGAAGAAAGATAAACTAAAATAGCATTCTATTTTTTCTTCTTCTTTTCAGCTCGGAACATAGGTCTTCAACAAACACTTTCCATGCCTTTCTTTTTTTCTTACCATTCTCTGTTATCGTTCCATCTCTTTCCCATACTCTTCATCTCTGCTTCCACCTGTCTTCTCCAATTATATTTTGGTCTTCTCCTTGGTCTATTTCCCAGGGGATTCCAAAAAAAAAGGATTTGTGTAACACTCTCAGTTGGTTTTCGTAGTGTTTGTCATATCTTTTTCTTCACTGTTATTTGACAGGTACCTTCTCAGAGTTCTAAGTTAGTCATTTTGTCCTGCCATTTCCATATTTTTTTTTCTGCGCAAGCATCCGTTTATGAAAGTTTGTATCTTCGTGGCTGTCATTTTTATTTGAAAACGAAAAAAAAAGAGGAAGGAATTTGAACCTGCATAAAAAAAAGGTGATCATGATTAAAACTGACAAACAATAAATTTATTAGGCCAGAAAACAAAGTTTAACTAGAAAAAATAAGATATAATAAACAGAATGGAAAATGAACTCAAGTAAAATTAAACAATGTACAGCTAGTGAAAGAAACAATAAATGTTGGAGATGTAAATTGCTGACGATATTCAATGCGAACACAGCAACTGAAGCGTTTGTAGCTCATCACTTTTAGCTAGCTCATCACAATGGCTAGTTCATCTTCGATTTGTGCCCACATACAGTACCATCATGATATATCAAAGTTATCAATGTGTAAATGTGTGTTGCCAAAAGATGAATGCCGGCTACTCAGTGCAGAGAAAGTCACAAAAGGCGATGTAACAAGCGTAATTACACAATTTATGTTATCGTTAAACGGAGAAAATCCATCGATTTAATCTGATAGCGGACGGCACGAACAGCTGAGATCCTGCTAATAATTTTTCTTAATTACTGCTTTGTTTTTACAATCCACTCAGTGGAGATAACATTCTTTAATTACTGACTTAGCGGATAAGAGAACTCGACTAAGCTCATGCTGGACGTTTAATGAAAGTCGTGCTCAATGAAATTGAAGGGAAGATGTCAAATAATGAACTGTGCTAATTTTCTGCTGAATGACAAGCTACAACAACGGTATCACAGGGAAGGGCGGTCCGTTACAGGTAAAACAAACATGCAAAAGCAAAATGACTGACATATTATTCGGGAAATAAAGTATTAACATCTGCCAGCTTAATCAGAACTCAAATTTATCTTCTAGACAAAACATTTTTCTTATTGGCGTACCCTAACATATTTAGTTATAGGGCGTGTTCTGTGTCAACGCCACCGCCGCTATTTCCAACCACATTGTCCTCAGATCTACACACAATCGAGACACACGCAACAAAACGACTCTTCTTCAAATCAAATAAACTCTACAATACTGTCTCATACTGTTTTGTTATGCAAAGGCGATCGATGGACGGAATGACAGACAGAAAGATGGATGGATGCATGCATAGATAAACAGGTGCAGTCAGCTACACGTTTGAAATGATGCAACACAAACATACGGACAGGAAAATTGAAAATGGTTGCACTGAAATGCAGATAGATAAATAAATAGATAGGCATACATCATATATGTATCTACAGAGATATAGATGAAAAAATTCAAGATTGGCACCCTCAGCCACAAGTACATATGGACAGGTACCCAAACAGCTGAACACATACTCGAGATTGTACTGAGTATAGCGGACTGATGAAAACCCATTGGCCCATAGATACAATAGTATAGCAGACTGATGAAAACCCATTGGCCCATAGATACAATAGTATAGCAGACTGATGAAAACCCATTGGCCCATAGATACAATAGTATAGCCAAAACTATATGGGTCACTGCAAGAATTACCAAAAAATTGCAGATATATGCAATTCTTCAGGTGAAGGAAAGAAAGACATACATATATATGGATTGATGGAGAGAGAGAGAGAGAGAGAGAGAGAGAGAGAGAGAGAGAGAGAGAGAGAGAGAGAGAGAGAGAGAGTAGTCGTGAATGTCCGGGGAAAAAATACCCCTCTCTTTGTAAGTCAATACGAACATTACAGTCTAAATGTGAACGCGGTCTATTTATAGCAATTTAAGAACTGAATAGTAATCGTTGTTTGATTGTGACGGGGATAATTCGACGACTACCTGTGTGTTTCTATGCTCGGTTGGTGTCAAGAACGATGTCCTAACATCATCAAGCGCTCTACATTTTTTGTTCTCAATATGACGATCATCAGTTTCAGGAGGACGTGAACTTCCGGTATATGGTGGATAGGCGGCAGGAACCATTGAAGGTTGTGTCTGAAAAGTGTTCCTTGTTGCAGTTTCCTCATATTCCAAGTCCGGCTTCTTGCAGGAGCTTCTGAGTTAAGTGCTCTGTGCACACCGTGAGCTGTGTGTCTCATCCGTTTTGATCATGTTTCGATATTCCAATTGTTTACGATGAATGATGATATAGTATGACAGGGAACAGTTGGTTGTGTTCACTTTCTGCGCGGTTTCGCCTTATGTCTTTTGGCGTGTGCTGAGACTGTTACGATGGGGACTACAGTTACCTTTCTTTGTTTGGGAGATGAGCTAGTAATTCGGATGATTCCACTGGCACGGGCAATTGAGCGATTATGGATTTTAATTCGTTTGCAGCGATACCGAGGCCTTCCATAACCAATAACCATTAGTAATCGTGTGTCAAACAAATAAACACTTTGATCTATTAGAATTAAATATCACAATGACACAAAATAAGTGTGCGAGAGAGAAGAGCAGGCACTTATTCTGTAATGCTAGAGTGATCTGGTTCTAATTCATGACAAGATGCTCTAGTACTAGGGTTATCACACTGCATCCAGCTGTCAAGTTTCACCCGTTGTGCTGGTCCTTTGACAAACACATATCGCTTTAACAACAAAAACAAAGAACACAGAAATACGAGCGATTAAATAGCGAATGATAAATATGAATATTTATGACAAACTTTATGAAGAGATGTTTCTGTGCCGATATATAGAACTAATGTTCAGGTGCCAACCAATAAACTCCTGATCAACACTCCCGACTATTCGGAAGTCTCAAGTCCAAGTATTATCATGCTCAATATTACATATTTTCACGTGATACAACTGGCAGTTTAACATATTTTCACGTGATACAACTGGCAGTTTAACATATTTTCACGTGATACAACTGGCAGTTTAACATATTTTCACGTGATACAACTGGTAGTTTAACATATTTTCACGTGATACAACTGGTAGTTTAACATATTTTCACGTGATACAACTGGTAGTTTAACATATTTTCACGTGATACAACTGGTAGTTTAACATATTTTCACGTGATACAACTGGTAGTTTAACATATTTTCACGTGATACAACTGGTAGTTTAACATATTTTCACGTGATACAACTTTTAGTTTAACATATTTTCACGTGATACAACTGGTAGTTTAACATATTTTCACGTGATACAACTGGTAGTTTAACATATTTTCACGTGATACAACTGGTAGTTTAACATATTTTCACGTGATACAACTGGTAGTTTAACATATTTTCACGTGATACAACTGGTAGTTTAACATATTTTCACGTGATACAACTTTTAGTTTAACATATTTTCACGTGATACAACTGGTAGTTTAACATATTTTCACGTGATACAACTGGTAGTTTAACATATTTTCACGTGATACAACTTTTAGTTTAACATATTTTCACGTGATACAACTGACAGTTTAACATATTTTCACGTGATACAACTGGCAGTTTAACATATTTTCACGTGATGCAACTGGCAGTTTACATATTTTCACGGGGTATAACTGGCTGTTTAACATACTTTCACGTGATACAACTGGTCAGGAAAAATATGGAGATAATACATTGGTTAGTGCAAAATATTTTCACATTATACAACTGGCAGTTTAACATATTTTCACGTGATGCAACTGGCAGTTTAACATATTTTCACGTGATGCAACTGGCAGTTTAACATATTTTCACGTGATGCAACTGGCAGTTTAACATATTTTCACGAGATGCAACTGGCAGTTTAACATATTTTCACGTCATACAACTAGGAGTTTAGGGTGTCCGGTTAGCGCAATCGATAGGCGGTTGGCTTACCACGGCAACAGCCGGGGTTCGTACCCTGGCGAGGACACCTGGGTTTTACTAATTTCCTAAAAATTAGTGGGAGCCGCGATAGCTCAGTGGTTAGTGAACTGGACTACTACGGACAAGGGGTAGGGTTCGATCCCAACCGACGGCTCCGGGTTCACCCAGCCTTAAATGGGTACCGGATTTTTTCTGGGAAAGTAAAGCAGCACGGGCGTAATACCGACCACATTACCCCAAAAATCATGTGCTGAAGGTCTGTAAAATATAGGGTCACTAACACCATATTTCCCTATACGCCACTTGGCGTGACGGGGGTACTTTACTTTTTTTTTTACAACTAGGAGTTTAACATATTTTCACGGGGTATAACTGGCTGTTTAACATATTTTCACGTGATGCAACTGGCAGTTTAACATATTTTCACGAGATGCAACTGGCAGTTTAACATATTTTCACGTCATACAACTAGGAGTTTAACATATTTTCACGAGATGCAACTGGCAGTTTAACATATTTTCACGTGATACAACTGGCAGTTTAACATATTTTCACGGGGTATAACTGGCTGTTTAACATACTTTCACGTGATACAACTGGTCAGGAAAAATTTGGAGATAATACATTGGTTAGTGCAAAATATTTTCACATGATACAACTGACAGTTTAACATATGTTCACATGATACAACTGACAATTTAACACATTTTTTTCACGATGTAACTTTCCTCCTCAACTTGATATATATTCTAACACGTTCTTAATAGCCAAATGAATACATACGTGTTAATTTGATTTCACACAAGTAATTTATTATTAATGAGCCCGGCATTTAGTAAAATAAGGAAAGGCATTTGATCAGCGGAGAAAGGACTGGGCCTCGCTTCATAAATGGTGTGCTAAAGATAAGTAAAGACTCAAAAAAACTTCAATTCAAAATAATTAGTAATGCTCTGGAGGGGATACCATGGCCTTATATCTTTAAACTTACAAACCGACAACTCCCTGGGGAACCCCGCAATCAAAAATGTGTTTGTTTATACATCGCCACCTACAGAAGTTCTATAGATGGCGATGCTTTACCAAAGGGCAGACCACTGTTGAGATATAAGGATGTTTACAGGGCTTCCGGGAATGAATTCTCTATCAACAAAAGAAACTGAGAAAGTCTGAAATCGGATCGTAGAACATGGAGAGCACACATGAAAAATAGACAAACCGCACAGCAACATTCGAGAAAGCGTTGGTGACAAAGTCAGAAGCTAAACGGTGGTGGAGAAAGGAAAGAAGACCAGGCACCACAAATACATCTTGTTCATTCTGTGGATGGATGTGTCCTGATTGGCAGATTCAGTCACGGGACAAGCTGCTCAATAACAAACTACTTAATCAAGACTGTTTGTAACCACCCATCTGTCAAGACGCCAAAGGCCATGTAACACCTAGTAACGTTGACATGGATTGACGTTGACAATGTGGATTTATAGAAGAATATGTAGAATTGGGTGGAAAGAAAAGAAAACAATGAAGTTTTAAAACAGCTAAAAATGAAAAGAGAACTACTAAGCACAACTAGAACAAGACAAATAAAAATTTTAGGGGCATGTTAAAAGACACAACAGCCTAATACAAAAAATATTGGAAGGGAAAATACAAGGTAAAATAGGCAGAGGCAGACCAAGACTAACATGGACAAGGAACATCAAAAGATGGACAAGTCGACCTATGACAATCTACATCATCAAAGCAAGAGACAGAGTGGAATGGCGCTCCATGGTAGCCAACCTTCGATGCGGAGACGGCACTCGATGATGATGATGAACGATGACAGACTTGGTCTAGTAAAAAAGCGCGTTAGCTGAAGTAAATGTGTATCTCCCAAATAAACAAAAAGAAAAGTAGTTTTAACCATATTCCTTCAATGAACTGAACTACAATCTAATTTAGCCTCGAATGCATATCCTGATGTTGAACTTAAAGCAAAACAACAACAAATAAACCGCAAGGCCAAAACAGCCATTCTTAACATGCAATCAAAACGATGTCACAACCTCAAAAGATAAAAATAATAATATGATACTTTGTTTTCTAACTTAAAGAATGTATTTCTTTCAAACCATCGTTTATTTTATGTTGTTATTGTCTTCTGCAACTAAAAAAAATTAATAAAAGACCCCATTATCCTTCATTATTGTTGAGATGTTCCCATCATAAATTGTAATAGTCTCTTACGAATCAGTGACGGTAATTTCTGATGGATAGATGGCCCCTACTTGGTATATTTACAATTAGTAATAATTGCTACTTTTTTCAGCAACACGATTTTTATTTGATGTATACCGTGACATTTTGTAATTAAATTACATTTATACGCACAAGTTACACTATTTTTACTATCACTTAAAACACAATCTTAATTCCGTCCCACCAAAACATAGCTCATTAAAACATGAATTCATGAGTTAATGTGCGAAAGCACGACTAAACACACATTTTAGTTAACTGGTTAAGTCTTGATTATTTCCGCGAAGGTTGGCGTAAAACCTTCATCTCTGGTCACATAAAAGCGTATCAACATCACGACTGCTCCAAATAGTAACACAAGATGGATGGCTTGTCCAAAATGAGGGCACAACCTAATCTACTACTACCTTCGCTTGTACGCTCAGCTTACAATTTATTTGTATAATTTGCGGAAGTTTAACATGTGAAAGAGAGTGGTCATTGACTGTGTTGCAGTAACTGACTGTTTATTGTGAATGCTGTACCTCAAATCTAACATCCGAGAGATGATATTTATCAAGTAATTTTATTTCCGGTGTCTGGGACACCAAGATGCGGTTTATATTTTTTTTACTCG
Organism: Megaustenia siamemsis; assembly: GCA_032433765.1. Taxonomy (NCBI): domain Eukaryota; kingdom Metazoa; phylum Mollusca; class Gastropoda; order Stylommatophora; family Ariophantidae; genus Megaustenia; species Megaustenia siamemsis. The sequence goes on from JAVIAB010000124.1 coordinate 36,928,240, forward strand.
TTAAAGTGCTAACTTCGTACAGCAATGTCCATTTCTTTATGTATCTCTCTTGTTTCGTCGTCCTATATGTATAGGACAGAAGCAGCGAAATTCAGTGGGAAATATGGAACCAGTTGGGGAACTTAGACTGCCTAAGTCGTTGTACAGCTCGCACACACAGCCACACCCACATGCTGGAAGCTACAGGCCAAATGGATAAAATATGTCAAAATGAGGCTTGAAATTACTATTGATAAAACGAAGATAATGATTTGCAACATCACAAGCCACGACCCTGTGAAAATTAAGGGGTGCCAATCGAAGGAATGGATCACATTGGCAACAGAGGAGGAGTGGAGATAGATGTTAAGCAAAGATTAACAAGACAAAAACAGTTATCATTCGACCTAACAAAATATTGGCCACAAAAAAAAATAAAAAAATAAAAACAATCATCAAGGTAAGAATATTTAAACAAAGATAAAAACAATTCAACTTTATGACTCAGGGGCTTGGGTAGTGAAGATTACAAGAAAACAAAAGATACGGGCGTTAATTTATTTTTCTTTAAATGTCTTAGATGGTATGACGCGATCAGAAATGACGATATCTGGGAAAGAACAAAACATTCGAGAAAAAGATTGTGAAACGGACACGCTATCATCACAATGAAAAACTTGATGTAAGACATGGATTACGGACACGCTATCATCACAATGAAAAACTTGATGTAAGACGTGGATTACGGACACGCTATCATCACAATGAAAAACTTGATGTAAGACATGGATTACGGACACGCTATCATCACAATGAAAAACTTGATGTAAGACATGGATTACGGACACGCTATCATCACAATGAAAAACTTGATGTAAGACATGGATTACGGACACGCTATCATCACAATGAAAAACTTGATGTAAGACGTGGATTACGGACACGCTATCACAATGAAAAACTTGATGTAAGACGTGGATTACGGACACGCTATCACAATGAAAAACTTGATGTAAGACGTGGATTACGGACACGCTATCACAATGAAAAACTTGATGTAAGACGTGGATTACGGACACGCTATCATCACAATGAAAAACTTGATGTAAGACATGGATTACGGACACGCTATCATCACAATGAAAAACTTGATGTAAGACGTGGATTACGGACACGCTATCACAATGAAAAACTTGATGTAAGACGTGGATTACGGACACGCTATCACAATGAAAAACTTGATGTAAGACGTGGATTACGGACACGCTATCATCACAATGAAAAACTTGATGTAAGACATGGATTACGGACACGCTATCACAATGAAAAACTTGATGTAAGACATGGATTACGGACACGCTATCACAATGAAAAACTTGATGTAAGACATGGATTACGGACACGTTATCACAATGAAAAACTTGATGTAAGACATGGATTACGGACACGCTATCACAATGAAAAACTTGATGTAAGACATGGATTACGGGCACGCTATCACAATGAAAAACTTGATGTAAGACATGGATTACGGACACGCTATCACAATGAAAAACTTGATGTAAGACATGGATTACGGACACGTTATCACAATGAAAAACTTGATGTAAGACATGGATTACGGACACGCTATCACAATGAAAAACATGATGTAAGACATGGATTACGGACACGCTATCACAATGAAAAACTTGATGTAAGACATGAATTACGGACACGCTATCACAATGAAAAACATGATGTAAGACATGAATTACGGACGCGCTATCACAATGAAAAACGTGATGTAAGACATGGATTACGGACACGCTATCATCACAATGAAAAACTTGATGTAAGACATGGATTACGGACACGCTATCACAATGAAAAACATGATGTAAGACATGAATTACGGACACGCTATCACAATGAAAAACATGATGTAAGACATGAATTACGGACACGCTATCACAATTAAAAACTTGATGTAAGACATGAATTATGGACACGCTATCATCACAATGAAAAACTTGATGTAAGACATGAATTACGGACACGCTATCACAATGAAAAACTTGATGTAAGACATGGATTACGGACACGCTATCACAATGACAAACTTGGTGTAAGACATGAATTACGGACACGCTATCACAATGAAAAACTTGATGTAAGACATGAATTACGGACACGCTATCACAATGAAAAACTTGATGTAAGACATGAATTACGGACACGCTATCACAATGAAAAACTTGATGTAAGACATGAATTACGGACACGCTATCATCACAATGAAAAACTTGATGTAAGACATGGATTACGGACACGCTATCACAATGAAAAACTTGATGTAAGACATGGATTACGGACACGCTATCACAATGAAAAACTTGATGTAAGACATGAATTACGGACACGCTATCACAATGAAAAACTTGATGTAAGACATGGATTACGGACACGCTATCACAATGAAAAACTTGATGTAAGACATGAATTACGGACACGCTATCACAATGAAAAACTTGATGTAAGACATAGATTACGGACACGCTATCACAATTAAAAACTTGATGTAAGACATGAATTACGGACACGCTATCACAATGAAAAACTTGATGTAAGACATGATTTACGGACACGCTATCACAATGAAAAACTTGATGTAAGACATGGATTACGGACACGCTATCACAATGAAAAACTTGATGTAAGACATGAATTACGGACACGCTATCACAATGAAAAACATGATGTAAGACATGGATTACGGACACGCTATCACAATGAAAAACTTGATGTAAGACATGAATTACGGACACGCTATCACAATGAAAAACTTGATGTAAGACATGGATTATGGTCATGAAACCTACACGGACATAGAAAACAGGGACATTTCCAGGGATACACGGTGAAGAGAAGTTATGGAGACATTCAAGAACTGGAAGGAAATTGAGAACATGTCAAAGTATAGGGGTGGGGTAGAGAGGCCTTGTCCTTGAGACTAAGCTCCCAAAAGGGGCTTCCAAGTTTCGGTTGATTGAATATACTGTTTCTGTTTTAAAATATTCAACCAAAAAGTTTTATCAACCCTTACCCATGCATCTGAAAGTTGGAAAACAACAAAAAGATTGAGAACAATAAACCAAGCGCTTTCGAAGACAAAAGCCTTAGAAGTATACTCTGTGTACAATATAATGAATTGAAGACTAATATAGAGATAAGAGAAATAGTCATACAACGCCTACCGTTCCTTACTCTATTCTGACATACCTTACCCTATATCCTGAACTACCCTATGCTACTCTACCCTATCCTTTCTTTCATTATCTTAATTTTTCTTATTCACTAATGCCGTAAAGCTACATGTGTAAGCTACATTATTCACTGCAGGATCACGTATATCACACTAAATGTTGCTAGTCCATGCAGCTGCTGGATTTATGTTATGTCATCACTATCATTCTAATTATTGGTCATCTTCGGGCCTTGAAGCTTCGTTATCGGTGGGAGGGGGAATAATCGAATCATGTTATTTCTGTATTTCTATGTTCTTGATACAAAGGTGTGGTTATTTCATGTTATTATTACGTTTTTGCAGCGAAATTAATGTGTTTTTTTCCAAGTCATTTTGTATCATACCATGTGATCTTCACTACTTGTGCCTTTGATAACGAGAATGTTTAATACTTAACCGAAGGATGTCACATATATAAATATAGAATATGTGTGTGTGTGTGTGTGTGTGTATATATATATATATATATATATATATATATATATATATATATAAAGAGTTCTTAAATGTTATGTAGAGCCAGTCATAACATATGGATGTGAATCAAGGACAATAGGACAACAGACAAGAAAATCACTGGAGTCTGTGAAATGGGGTTTTACAGAAGAATATTGAGAATACCATGGACAGCTTTGAAGAGTATTGAAAACGTTCTGAAAGAGGCCAAAGCAAAAAGAGAGCTAATTTCCAATATTAGGAATAAACAATCATAATTTTTTGGCCATGTAATGAGAAGAGAAGAACTGGAATATATTGTAACAACTGGCAAAATTGTGGGACGAAAAGATAGAGGGAAGCAAAGAGAAAAGATACCAGACAGCTTAAGAGAATGGCTTAGCAGAAGATCAACAACAGAAATGATAAATAACTGTCGTGATCAAAAGATGTGGAGAGACAAGATCACCTACGCCAGCAGGCCCGGTACTTGATGATGATGATGATGATGATGATATATATATATATATATATATATATATATATATATATATATATATATCGACAGTTGGTAATGCATTACTGGTTTTATATACAAAATAAAGACAAAGAGAGGGAAAAAGACAATAAAAAGGAACGAATTAAAAAAAACACTGACTAAAACGAAGATAAATGTAAGGAAGAACCCTAATACAAGAACAGCGATGACGAGGCAAAAAAAAAGACAGAAACAAGAGAGGAAGTAAATTTTCCATGAATATTTGAATAAATCTACAGTCGTCTGTGACTACCGCATCCACACTGATACACATTCCCTATACGTTCTCTGCGACAGCAACTGGTTGCCTAATGTGACTTAAATGACGTTTTGCATTCGATAAATCCACAGGTTCAGGGGAGTTAAGTTACACGTCAATCAAGAAGCGGCTGCCAAAATCTAAAAATACAGCGTTGACAAGGCATTAAAGAGGGAAATTGAGATTTGAATAAGGAATTTAAAAAAAAAAAAGGCCAGAGTAAGAGAAAGGGGAAATTACTTGTGATTAAAATGTATTGTGTAGATAGTTGATTAAAATGTAGATAGTTGATTAACATGTATATGTAGATAGTTGATTAAAATGTATATGTAGATAGTTGATTAAAATGTATATGTAGATAGTTGATTAAAATGTATATGTAGATAGTTGATTAAAATGTATATGTAGATAGTTGATTAAAATGTATATGTAGATTGTTTATAAACACGTTGTGTGACGTCTGGTTACTTTGAAACAGGGAATAGATGAGGGTGTGTGAAACGGGTGTGTAGTGGGGCAACAAGAGAAACAGAGTATTGATGAGAGTTGATTGAAACGAGACGATATTAGTAGAGAAATAAACATCTAGGGGAGACAAGCAGAAGTGGTCAGGTGTGAGTGAGTGAACTGTTTTATAGAGAAAGGCGAAATAAGCCTGAATGGGTGAGATGTTTTCAGGGGAAGTGGGGAGTTGAGAATAGACGTAGATTTTAAAGTCAGTGTGCATTTGAGCCGGGTCCAGTGCGGACGTCTAGAGAAATCTAGTTAGCTTACCGCGGACTAGAAAGGAGTTGTAAATAGATGAAAGTTAAGACAGATATAGGGCGACAGCCAATTAGTTTAGTTATACTATTTCCAGGAGTTGTGATTGTTAGTTACTAAATGTTGTGTTAGATATGGCAAGATAGAATAGGTGTGATTGTCACTGTTAAGGTTAGGGTTACCTTAGCGGCAATGAAACTGATTGTGAATCAGTGAAATTGACATAGAAGAACATTGTTGGAAACTTGTTAAGTGTCCAGCGCTCGCCGACTTTGAGGGAGTCGTAGAGCAAGATTTATGAAGAATATAGAATCAGTGGGATTGTCACTGTTAAGGTTAGGGTTACCTTAGCGGCAATGAAACTGATTGTGAATCAGTGAAATTGACATAGAAGAACATTGTTGGAAACTTGTTAAGTGTCCAGCGCTCGCCGACTTTGAGGGAGTCGTAGAGCAAGATTTATGAAGAATATAGAATCAGTGGGATTGTCACTGTTAAGGTTAGGGTTACCTTAGTGGCAAAGAAACTGATTGTGCATCAATGAAAGTGACACTGTAGAACATTGTTGGAAACTTGTTAAGTGTCCAGCGCTCGCCGACTTTGAGAAAGTCGTGGAGCAAGACTTATGAAGAATCTAGAAGTGTGATTGTAGCTGTTAAGGTTAGCGTTACCTTCTCGGCATAGAAGCTGATTGCGAATCAGTGCAATCGACACGTTGTTGGATAATCTCGCTGACTTCGAGGAAGTCGTGGCGGGAAAGTTTAGGAAGCTTATGACGAAGCTTCTACCATGAAGAGAGACTTTTATCGATCGTGTAGATCGTACACATCATTGGGAAACTTCAAGTAAGGGTCCTCAGAGACTTGGGAGCTTATGACTAGCTTCTATGACACACCATTGAACTTGTTAGTCAAGTAGATTACATAGAGTTGGGAACTCGACAATAGAGTTCCACCGAGTTTGGGCTAAAGTAGCAGTCCATGAGAAGTGCACCTGAGGGTGGCACTAATGTTAGTTCAGGGAGGGAATTATCACTGTGAATATATGTACTGTTAATTTGTGAAATGTGTTTACATGATCCGGACATGTGCCTTGTCAAATAAAGATGTTTTGTGTGTAGTCAGGACTTGAGTTGAGTCATTAAAACATCTTCAGTGTTACAACCATCTAGCGAGTGAACGAGCTGGGAGAATCGCGGGGGGAATTGATAAGTTACAACGTGAAGTACTACACTACAGATCATAACGGTCCAAGGAGAGTCGCAACAGAATGACGTGAAGTACGAGGCATCAATCATGGCGGTCCAAAAGACTGGCATGGCAGCTTGAGAACGGGGCAGATCATCAGAGTGGCGAGGAACTCGTCATTCAGCAATCCGGCCATAAGCAGCATCACGAGCCCTCGCTCATCGTGCTAAAGCACCTCTGGTACTCGGGCTCGTGGTGAAGAGGAGTGATCTCAATCTCAAGGGGACGAGCGGTCAGTCGATCGTTCAGTTCATCGGTCACGACATTGATTGTCCAGTGATTGTCGATAAAGATCAAGTGAGATTATTACTGGTCTCTCTCTCTCGCAAGAAATATTACATCACGCTGGAGAGCTCTCTCAGCGCAGCTCATTCTCTCGAGAAGTATTACGTCAGTCTCTCGAGCCGCTCTCGATAAGAAAACATTATTACATTGGTGGCTGATCAACGCTAGATCGGTTGCAACAAGACAACTGAAAGGCACAGAGAGAAAGAGAGAAAAATGTGTTTAAGTATTCTAAGGATCATCGAGGATGTGATTCAGTAATTAGTTAATTAAAATTGATTGAAAGATAGTATGTGAGTGGAAGAGTGATTGAAAAAGAGACAAATTACTAACAAATGAGTGTGATAAAGAAGTATTGGAGTCATGTGTGTCGAACATTTTTGTAGATAGAATAGAGTTAACGGATGAAGAATTAAAGGAAGGGGGTAGAATAGGAAAATGAGTAGGATTTAAATTGATAGACACACATGGCTAGAATACAGGAAAGAAAGAAATAAGTTGTGTGAGATAAGTCAAACAATTGAAAGAGTTTGACATGAGATGTAAGAGTATTGTGTAGAAGGCTGGAATTTTTTTTGTTGTATGGTTGTAAAAGGTATATTATTAATATGCCAATTGAGAAAACACCTACAAGGAAAGGGAAATAATTCAGAATGAATTTTTTGTGTGTGTTTTGTTGGTAAATGTATATTGTTAAGATATCAATAGAAAAACCTTTACAAGAAAGGGGGAAATAATTAGCAAATAAGGTATTGTATAAAATGATGAATTTTTTTTTTTTAAATGATTGTTGCTAAAGGTATATTATTAATTTGGCAATAGAAAACCTCTACAAAGAAAGGAAATAATGAGCAAATGAGGTATTATGTAAAATGCTGAATTATTTTATGTTGTAAAGAGATATAAGTGAACGTATCAATAGGAAGACCTATGCAAAGAGGGAAAAGATAATTAACAAATGGAGAATATATCTCGGGAAGGGTACATGTGGCAAGCGGTGCAAAAGATGGGAGAAGTGATTGAAAGATTAAGTGGTAGTTTGCAGATGCAGGAAATAACAGGTAGAATACCAATATTTGAGGGACAAGTAGAAACGTTTGAAAATTGGATACAAGCAATTGAGTTCTGGGGTAATAGGAAAAGGTTAAATCAAATAGAATGGAAAGACTTGGCAGTGGCCACAAGTCAAGGGGCAGTGCTAGCGTGTGTAAGGAGAAGAGTTGAAGATAGAAATGAAGAACCATGGCAGGAATTTAAGTCATATTTAGCAAGTAGATATGGGAGATTTCAGGATGAGCAGCATGCGTTAATGGAGTTAAAAAGAGTAAGGCAAGAAAGGTATGAAACGGTACAAGAGTATGGGGAAAGGATAAGGGAGATGGCTGAAAGAGGATTTGGAAAAGGGGTTGAGTCAGAGCAGGTAGACAAGATACTGATAGCAACATTGATAGAGGGAGTAAGGGATAAAGGGTTAAGGTTAACATTATCAAGGAAAAAGAACATGAAATTGTTGCAGTTATTAGAAATAGCAGTTGAAGAAGAAGGGTTAGTAAGAAGATTTCAAGAACATAGTCAACAAAAAGAAAAAGGGGGGATAGAAAGACAAGACAGTCCGATGAAAGTAGACCATTTTAGGAGAAGGGATGAGCAACGAGAAGGTAGACAAATAGTGAATAGCATACAAGAGAGAAGAACATGCTATAGATGTGGGAAGATAGGACATATAAAATATGAGTGTAAACAAGGAAGTATGAGACAAAGAAGAGGACAGGTAATAGAGGTAGGGGAGACAAGAAGAGGTTATGGATGTGGCAAAGTAGGGCATTTAGTGGGTAGGTGTAGAGATAATATAAGGTACGGAAGGTATAATTAGCAAGAAGTGGTAAGGAATAATAGTCTGGAAGTTATTACAGATGTTTAAATAACTTGCGGAAGATATAAGGCAGTGAAACAGGGAATAGATGAGGGTGTGTGAAACGGGTGTGTAGTGGGGCAACAAGAGAAACAGAGTATTGATGAGAGTTGATTGAAACGAGACGATATTAGTAGAGAAATAAACATCTAGGGGAGACAAGCAGAAGTGGTCAGGTGTGAGTGAGTGAACTGTTTTATAGAGAAAGGCGAAATAAGCGTGAATGGGTGAGATGTTTTCAGGGGAAGTGGGGAGTTGAGAATAGACGTAGATTTTAAAGTCAGTGTGCATTTGAGCCGGGTCCAGTGCGGACGTCTAGAGAAATCTAGTTAGCTTACCGCGGACTAGAAAGGAGTTGTAAATAGATGAAAGTTAAGACAGATATAGGGCGACAGCCAATTAGTTTAGTTATACTATTTCCAGGAGTTGTGATTGTTAGTTACTAAATGTTGTGTTAGATATGGCAAGATAGAATAGGTGTGATTGTCACTGTTAAGGTTAGGGTTACCTTAGCGGCAATGAAACTGATTGTGAATCAGTGAAATTGACATAGAAGAACATTGTTGGAAACTTGTTAAGTGTCCAGCGCTCGCCGACTTTGAGGGAGTCGTAGAGCAAGATTTATGAAGAATATAGAATCAGTGGGATTGTCACTGTTAAGGTTAGGGTTACCTTAGCGGCAATGAAACTGATTGTGAATCAGTGAAATTGACATAGAAGAACATTGTTGGAAACTTGTTAAGTGTCCAGCGCTCGCCGACTTTGAGGGAGTCGTAGAGCAAGATTTATGAAGAATATAGAATCAGTGGGATTGTCACTGTTAAGGTTAGGGTTACCTTAGTGGCAAAGAAACTGATTGTGCATCAATGAAAGTGACACTGTAGAACATTGTTGGAAACTTGTTAAGTGTCCAGCGCTCGCCGACTTTGAGAAAGTCGTGGAGCAAGACTTATGAAGAATCTAGAAGTGTGATTGTAGCTGTTAAGGTTAGCGTTACCTTCTCGGCATAGAAGCTGATTGCGAATCAGTGCAATCGACACGTTGTTGGATAATCTCGCTGACTTCGAGGAAGTCGTGGCGGGAAAGTTTAGGAAGCTTATGACGAAGCTTCTACCATGAAGAGAGACTTTTATCGATCGTGTAGATCGTACACATCATTGGGAAACTTCAAGTAAGGGTCCTCAGAGACTTGGGAGCTTATGACTAGCTTCTATGACACACCATTGAACTTGTTAGTCAAGTAGATTACATAGAGTTGGGAACTCGACAATAGAGTTCCACCGAGTTTGGGCTAAAGTAGCAGTCCATGAGAAGTGCACCTGAGGGTGGCACTAATGTTAGTTCAGGGAGGGAATTATCACTGTGAATATATGTACTGTTAATTTGTGAAATGTGTTTACATGATCCGGACATGTGCCTTGTCAAATAAAGATGTTTTGTGTGTAGTCAGGACTTGAGTTGAGTCATTAAAACATCTTCAGTGTTACAACCATCTAGCGAGTGAACGAGCTGGGAGAATCGCGGGGGGAATTGATAAGTTACAACGTGAAGTACTACACTACAGATCATAACGGTCCAAGGAGAGTCGCAACAGAATGACGTGAAGTACGAGGCATCAATCATGGCGGTCCAAAAGACTGGCATGGCAGCTTGAGAACGGGGCAGATCATCAGAGTGGCGAGGAACTCGTCATTCAGCAATCCGGCCATAAGCAGCATCACGAGCCCTCGCTCATCGTGCTAAAGCACCTCTGGTACTCGGGCTCGTGGTGAAGAGGAGTGATCTCAATCTCAAGGGGACGAGCGGTCAGTCGATCGTTCAGTTCATCGGTCACGACATTGATTGTCCAGTGATTGTCGATAAAGATCAAGTGAGATTATTACTGGTCTCTCTCTCTCTCGCAAGAAATATTACATCACGCTGGAGAGCTCTCTCAGCGCAGCTCATTCTCTCGAGGACTCGCAAAAGTTCATTATTACAACTTCAGCTTTTCCCTTCTCTCACATAAAGGTTATATTAAAAGATGAGAAGGGAGAAGAACAAGAATGAGGCAGACTCACAGTAATATTGATAGAAAACATAAAAGAACCGCCACAGCTACACTAAGTGCCAGTGGTTGAAGCTGCCAGAAGGACGATAACCATAACTTTGTATCTCCCTCGGCACCCGAATGGGAACAAAAGGAAGTGAAGAAGAGGGAACATTGTACCCCAACTAAAGAGCGATAGATAGCTACGTGACTGTGCATTCCGGATTATGTCCTTACTTAAATTAAGAACATGCACAATCACCATCATGTTTTAAGACACATCATGAACCATATTTTCAAATTACCATCACAAGCTGCTTCATATAAATTACAGAATTATTTTGAAGGTGCTTGGTACCACACAAAAAATGCCATTTTACGCTTTTTTTCCACAGGAAGGACTGGTGGAAGAAAATAAATACATTTAAAAAGGTATACCGTTAAAATCATGTTTTAAAATAAAATATCAATTTTTCTTCAAAGTTGAGTAATGTAACTATTAAAAACAAACTACATGTGATGTAAACAAGAGAAATGTAGGCATTACTTCACATTTAAATAATAGATCTGGATTGAGTTCACAACACGCCTATCTGGTGACTATGCGCTTTGTCGGGTGAGAAAATGACAGAAAGATAGAGAGACAAGAGAGTTGAAGCAAAGTAAATTTCGAAATAAAATGGGGAAAAAAGATTACGAAGAGCAAACGCTAAATAGATTGAATAAGAGAACAGACTTGAGGGAAGGAAAAGGGGGGGGGGGGGAATTTTCGATAGAAAGATGGAAAAAAAATCGCGAATGCTGAAGAAATAGGAGAAGAAAACGAAAGTGAGAACCAAAATTGTACAAGATAATAATAATAATTAAAACATATTATGGCAACCTACTGTACTGTCTCCTCCCATGTACCGAAACGCGTTACTAGTGGATACATCTCCTCTCCCTCCACGCTCACACTCCTCGGTTCTTCAAGACAGACACAGAAAGCTACTGGGATAAGGCAAAAAAAAATTCAATTTTGTAATCCTCTCTCGAGGCTTTTCTGAGAGCAGGCACGAACATGGGGAGAGATCATACCAAGCACACTCGGTACGAGGCTCTCAACGGGCATTTGCGCAATAGCATTAATATTGGATGAAGGTTAGTACTATATACAGACAACTGATTTCTTAAGAGACAGAAAACTACGATCAAGCATTGTGTATCACAACAGTTTATTTTCTGGTAAAGAAAATCTAGATTGTTGTCAAACGTCAAATCAGAGCTGCTTGTGTTAAACATGCACCATCCATTAAAAAGGGGTCTATGTTAGAAATGTTAAAGCCAAAATAGACATTTCCCCCTCTCAGTATAAGTATACAAAAGAATGAAATCCTATTTACATAATTATTAACCAAATTGGACAAAGAAAAAAAAATTACTTGGAAAAATAAAAGACCTACAAGAACACTTAAATAGGATTAACAATACATGCACGCAATGCAACACCAGAAGACATATGTCATGAACATTTCAAAAGAAAAACAGAACATCAGCATAACGATAGATGGGAGACAAATACAATAAATGGTTGAAATTAAATACCTAGGAATTCTAGTGACATATGATAATTTAGAAGCTACAGAAGTCGAATCAATATGTATACAAGCTTGTCAAAACATCGGGCAACTATCACTACTGCTGTCGAACAATGAAATAACACTAGCGACAAAAAGGACATTTTACAACACCCGGACTACCTGGACGACTGGTGCTACCTGCATTCTAGACTCAAGAACAATAAATAAAACAAAACAACCTTTAAACATCTCTCCCAAACTAACTTTTAAACACATCTCCCAAACTAAAGTTTAATCACCTCTCCCAAAATAACGTTTTATAACTTTCCTAAGCTAACTTTTAAACACCTCTCCCTTACTAATTTTTAAAAACATCTCCCAAACTAACGTTTAAACACCTCTCCTAAGCTAACTTTTAAAAACATCTCCCAAAATAACTTTTCAACATCTTTCCCAAACTCACTTTTAAACTTATTCCAGGGGCAAGCAGTTAATGGTGGTGGCGGTATCACTGATCATTTGTCAAATTTATAACCGTAACTCTGACCAGCGCCAGAGCTTTCTATCTATATATACAGTTACCAAGGTCACAGATCATCTCTCCTACTCTCTCCCCACTCATTTCAGAACAACTTACCCACTATGCAGCGACGCTGATTGTTGAATGTTACTGGCATTATTACTCTTCAGAAGAACCATACATACGTCACACATATATTATCTAAATGTAATCACAAATCGCCACCCTTGGCTGTGATCATGCTCTCAACAATGAGTAAACAAAAATATGTTATGCTTATTATATGTTATACGTTATCGATAATAATATAATTACGCATGGAAAATTGGACATTATTGTACCTCGGACGTACTCATAGGCCTCCTCTTCTTTTAAACATGCGGCTCAAAATGTAATCCTCGGTTTCCGTAGCTCAATGTGTACTTCCACACCATATTTATCATGAAATCATGTTCTTCTGGAAATGTGCCAGGCAATAATTAAAACTAAACAAACACAAAAACACCATATGTCAATATAATCCTTTAATTGTAAAGTGCAAACGTGTATAGGCGTGAGACACAAACAGAATTTATGCAGTTTGAACCACGTTTAGAGACAGTCGATCCTGATATCAAAGTAGAGGCATTGAGCATCCAGCATTACTGAAGATGGGCGAGAAAAGAGGTGGGGGGGGGGCGGGGTGTTATCGTTTTCATGTAGAGCGCGTTTTAAAAACAACCCTTTACGGTTGATAACTAAAAAGAAACAGACTGTATGTCTATGCTCGGATCAAATGTTAAAAAAAAATAATAAAAAAAGAAATGAAAAGAAAAGAAAATAGGATTGTTACCATATTTCAAAAGTTGTCATAACAATTCACTGTGCAAATAATTAATAATAATAATAATAAAAACATCTTATCGTAGAGCCCTCGCCGGTGCGATCTTCGCCTGTACTCAGGAAAGAGATGGCAATGCTAATGGGCACTGCTCTAATGGTGTAGTGATTCATTCATTGAGTGCCGTCCCCGCATCGAGGGTTGGTTACCATGGAGCGCAATTCCGCTCTGTCTCTTACTTTGGTGGTACACATTGTCATAGGCTGCCTTGTCCATCTTTTGATGTTACTCGTCCATGTTAGTCTTGGTATGCCTTTGCCTCTTTTACCTTCTATTTTCCCTTCGAAGATTACTTTTAGTAGGATTCCAGACTCTCACAAGAAGACAGCTGTCTGTTTAAGTGAATTGATCGACCCCACAGACAGAACATCATAATTAGAGTCTGTTAGATCCACCCTGATTGAATACCTGTTAAAACGTTGCACTGTGTTCTGCGCCACTGGCCCAGTGCATCCGATTTCAGCCTGCATTTTATTCAGGTTTGCTTTCCTTAGCCTTTGATTGTCCCCAATCTTCCTGCAAGGCAGCAGATTGTCTTTTCTGTAGGGGGATTATGCCCTTAGATGGTCGGCCCTCCCAGATTTACGAGCACCATCTGCCCGAGTCACTAGTGGTGACTAACACAGACATGCACACACAAAGATATGAGATGTGGCTAACACTGACATGCACACAACGATATGATGCATGACTAACACTGACACACACCAAGATATGAGATATGACTAACACAGACACAGACACACACACACACATACTAAGATATGAGATTTGACTAACACAGACACACTATAAAATATGAGATATGACTAACACAGATACACACACTAAGATATGAGATATGACTAAACACAGTCAAGTACACACAAAGATATGAGGACATGACTAACATAGACATGCACACACAAAGGTATGAGATGTGACTAACATAGACATGCACACAAAGATATGAAATATGACTAACATAGACATGTACACAAAGATATGAGATATGACTAAACACAAACACACACAGATATGAGACATGACTAACATAGACAGACACACATTAAGATATGAGATGTAACTAGCACGGACATACACACAAATATATGAGGGCATGACTAACATAGACATGCACACACAAAGGTATGAGATGTGACTAACATAGACATGTACACAAAGATAAGAGATATTACTAACACAGATGTACACGCACAAAGATATAACACATGACTAACACAGATACACACTAAGATATGAGATATGACTAAACACAGACACACACCAAGATATGAACCATGACTAGCAGTGAAACACATTAAGATATGAACCATGGCTAGCACGGAAATACACCAAGATATGAACCATGGCCAGCACAGACACACACCAAGATATGAAACTTGGCCAGCGCATACACCCACTAAGATATGAGCCATGGCTAGCACGGATATACACCAAGATATGAACCATGACCAGCATAGACACACATTAAGATATGAATCATGGCCAGCCCAGACACACATCAAGATATCAGCCAGACACAGACTCCCACTGAGATATGAGCTACGCCTAGCACGGATATATACCGAGAATTGAGCCATGGCTGTCACAGACACCCACCAAGATAGGAACCATGGCTATCACATACACACACAAAGATATGAGCCATAGTTAGCACAGACAACCATCAAGATATAAGCCACGACTAACATATACACTTGGTAACGTCCACCAAAGTTTGTCTGAGGATTCCGGTAAAGTTTCTACTGACGACCACGAAGATCCAAAACTTGCAGGCATGGTGGGCGTGGCTGACGTGCTGGAAGATCAGCCGGATAAGACCTTCAGAGAATGTCAATTTCATGTTCCCTGAGTCTTGAGTCCGCATCAGATAGTACTGTCTGGACACGTGGCTGGGTGCGTTCATGATGATGTAAGACAGAGACAAGGCAAAGAGCATCCTATCCACACGAACCTGTGCGCTAGCTCGCACTGAGCTCCACCTAGGATCGTTGATCGGTTTCAGCTCGGAAACTTCCAATATCGGCATGCCACTGAGCTTCCTCCATCGGAACTTGTGGTGTATGATGGACAGAACGAACGTGGAGAGCAGGACAGTAATGGCAATCAGCGGTTGTAGCAACGTTACTACCGAATCAATGTAGGTTATTATGTGCAAGAACATCAGCCTTGGACTTGGCAAGCATTTCTCCGAACCTATCTCGTTTGGCATTACCTCAGCAGCAACAGCAGTAGCCATATACAGAGATATATACGAATATACGATGAAACATGTAATTTACTATTTGGATAGTTTGTCAAAGAAGGTGTTGATCTCCTCCTGCCTTAGTGGATACATAGTTATTTACTAATTTGGTTCATTTAAGACAGCGCCCACAAGAGTCAGAGTGAAAGGAATCTCCATTGTCGCCAACCCTCGATGCAGGGAGAAAGCACGACAAGATTGTGTTCTGAGCTTATACTCCTGGCATTGTGCTAGTAAAAACTAAACTGTAACGGCCGCCGTTGAGAATGAACAAAATTCTGCAAATTCAGATCTTGGCCGTTGGGCTTTGTTCAAACGCAAACAAGCGTCCATCTTGGTGCGTCCATTTGCTTTGTTTGAATTGTGTTTAGTAGTTCTCTTTTCATTTTTAGTTGTTTTAAGACTTCATCGTTAGTTTTCTTTCTTTCCATCTAATTCTTCCTATTCTTTTATAAATCCACATTTCAAAGGCTTCAATTTTCTGTTCGGTTTTTCGTATTTAATGGCAATTTTTCTACACCATACAGGAATGTTGTGAAGATAGAACATTTTACTATTCTTAGTTTTAGCCCAGGTGTTATTTGTTTTGATGTTAGTATATTTTCCATGACATTGAAATTACTTTTTGCCATTCCTATTCTTTTGTTTATTTCAGTTTTACATTTTCCATCACTGGTTATAGTAAGTCAAAGGTAGTTGTAAATCTGTCTCCAGGTCTATTCCTTCAATTTTCATATCTACTTGTAAGTTTTGAGTGTTCTTTGTTTATGATCATAGTTTTAGTCTTCTTGAAAATCATACCCAGTCCATATTTTGTGTTTGTCATGTTTATTTAATTAAGCAATTGTATATCTTTAGGATTTTCTGTTAGTAATACAGTATATCTTAGGTTATTGATTATATTTCCATTAATGTTTAAGCCTGGCATCTCTATGATGTTTTTAAAGATTTGCTCAGTGTACAGACTGAACAAGCTTGGTGATAGGATGCATCCCTGTCTTACTCCTCTTTTTGTATCAATGGGTGTAGAGTACTCTTTATTTTATTTTATTATTGCTGTTTGCTTCCAGTATAAATTACATATTAGTCTTATGCCTGTGTCATCTAGGTGTATCTCTTTTAGGCAGTCTATAAGTTGCTCATGGTGTATTCTATCAAAAGCTTTGGTGTAGTCTATGAAGCAGGCATCTATTGGTTTGTTTATTTCTGTGTACTTCTCGATTAATGTCCTCATGCAGACCATGCCTCTTTTGTCCCTCTGTTTTTCCTAAATCAAAATTCTTGTTCTAATTCCACATTGATTTTATTCTGAATCCTTCCGTGTACAACTTTGTATATATTTTTGTAACATGGCTCATTAAGCTTATTGTTCTAAAATCACTGCATTCAACTGCACCCTTCCTTTTAGGCAATGCAATGAAAGTTGATGTTTTTAATTTATTTGGTATGCATCCTGTATGGTATATGTCGTTGCATATGAATATGATAACTTCAAGCCAAAATCGTCTAGTACCTTTTATCATCTCTATCTGTATCTTGTAAGGTCCTACAGCTTTTCCATTTTTCATTGTTTGTATAACTTTTTCAGTAGTAGTGATAATGCTACTCATACTATGTAGGCGAGGATGACCGAGCAAAACAAATCACAAAACTGGAACTAAAAGACAGATTACCTTGTGAAGTTAGTATTGTAATTATTGTTATTATTAAAACATAGCGATAGGCATAATTGTATTGGAAAGTTACAGCGAATCATATTGAACTGTAAGACTTCTGTCACGCCGCGCCGACTGGGGGGGGGGGGGGGGGGGGGAAGAGAAGAGAGGGACACAAACTATTACTGATACACCAGAGCATACGTCAAGAGCAGATAATGAAATCACGGTTGCTTATTTAAGAAACAAAGCTTGTTGTATACCAGGATATAGCCAACGTGTCTTGGCTTTTAACCAAGGGCCGCATTGGTAACACTGCCCTTCCATAAATTATACACTTCGGTTTGTAGTTACATCAACTTACTGGACAGCTTCATCATGACAGGGTACAGAGTTGCAATACTTCCTTCAGGCCACCGTGCAATTTGGTGACATCCTGTTGGAGCCGACTCCACTCAGTCGGACTCTCTTGAAAAACACTGCGCGGGATCTTCCCGCTAGCTATCGGAAACTGGTCTTGGCCGATGCATTTCATAACGTTATCTGTTCGTGCCTACAATAGCACACACGTTATTGAGCATTAAATCTGCGAGAGCTGTCTCGCTCACTGTCACATAAATTGTTCGTTGCTTATGAGTGTCACAACTCCCTTATAATAGCACACTCATTGTTGAGCATTTAATCAGGGAGAACTGTCTCGCTCACTGTCACATAAATTGTTCGTTGCTTATGAGTGTCACAACTCCCTTATAATAGCACACTCATTGTTGAGCATTTAATCAGGGAGAACTGTCTCGCTCACTGTCACATAAATTGTTCGTTGCTTATGAGTGTCACAACTCCCTTATAATAGCACACTCATTGTTGAGCATTTAATCAGGGAGAACTGTCTCGCTCACTGTCACATAAATTGTTCGTTGCTTATGAGTGTCACAACTCCCTTATAATAGTACACTCATTGTTGAGCATTAAATCGGCGAGAGCTGTCCATATACTGGTAACACAAGTTTACTTAGCATTGACCCATGTGCCAGGTCCGTTCCGCTCAACTGCCAAACTCAAACTAACACTGCCACACTATTTTGTGTAACTAATCTGGCTACAACTCACGGTATCGGTTGCAAAAAGCCACCGTCCGCACTGAGTACTGGTCCCATCTAGACTGACCTTCTAACTTATCGTTTATCCTACTTCCTCCCTTCCAACCAATCCCTGTTTACATTCTTCCTTCTCTCTTTCCACGTGAAACTCGATATTTCTACTTGAGTGAACTCTTCTCACTTTCCCCTCGACTTCTATCACACACTCCCATATTGTCATACACTCTGTAATCACTGCTACATGTGGATAGATCCGGGGCGGGGCAATCTGTCGTTTAATCTGAAACAGAGACAATTAGTCTACAAACGGCGACTATTACATTCGCAATTGAGTGTTTTGTTTTCAAGTGGGTAGTGCATTCAGGTTTTTTGAGGAATCATCATCATGTGCCATACCGGTTGGCGTAGGCGATCATGTCCCTCCACAATCTTCTATCTACAGTGCATCGTATCAGTTCTGTTGTTGACTGTTTTCCATGCCATGACACCAAGCTATCCAGTATTTTCTCTCTTTGTCGTCCGCGATCTCTCTTTCCTTTAATTTTGCCAGTTGTAACCAAGTATTCCAACTTTCCTCTTCTCATGATGTGTCCGAAAAATGTTGATTGCTTCTTTCTGATGTTTGTTAAGACTTTGAAGAGTATGTGTAAATATATCATCATCATCACCACCATCGTTGTGACCGTTATCCTCATCTTCGCATAATTTTTTTTTAATCGTGCTTGTATATCTTCATCAGCATACTTTTTTTTAAATCCTGCTTGAATATCTTCATTAGCATATTTTTTTTTTAAATCGTGCTTGCATATCTTCATTAGCATAATTTTTTTTTAAATCGTGCTTGCATATCTTCATCAGCATAATTTTTTTTAAAAATCGTGCTTGTATATCTTCATCAGCATAATTTTTTTTTTATCGTGCTTGTATATCTTCATCAGCATAACTTTTTTTAAAATCGTGCTTGCATATCTTCATCAGCATAATTTTTTTTTTAAAATCGTGCTTGCATATCTTCATCAGCATAATTTTTTATCGTGCTTGTATATCTTCATCAGCATAATTTTTTATCGTGCTTGCATATCTTCATCAGCATAATTTTTTATCCTGCTTGCATATCTTCATCAGCATAATTTTGTATCGTGCTTGCATATCTTCATCAGCATATTTTTTTTTTATCGTGCTTGCATATCTTCATCAGCATAATTTTTTTTAAAAATTGTGCTTGCATATCTTCATGAACATAATTTTTTATCGTGCTTGCATATCTTCATCAGCATAATTTTTTATCGTGCTTGCATATCTTCATCAGCATAATTTTTTATCGTGCTTGCATATCTTCATCAGCATAATTTTTTATCGTGCTTGTATATCTTCATCAGCATAATTTTTTATCGTGCTTGCATATCTTCATCAGCATAATTTTGTATTGTGCTTGCATATCTTCATCAGCATAATTTTTTTTTAAAAATTGTGCTTGCATATCTTCATCAACATAATTTTTTTATCGTGCTTGCATATCTTCATCAGCATAATTTTTTATCGTGCTTGTATATCTTCATCAGCATATTTTTTTTTTTATCGTGCTTGCATATCTTCATCAGCATAATTTTTTTATCGTGCTTGCATATCTTCATCAACATAATTTTTTATCGTGCTTGCATATCTTCATCAGCATAATGTTTTATCGTGCTTGTATATCTTCATCAACATAATTTTTTATCTGCTTGCATATCTTCATCAGCATAATTTTTTATCGTGCTTGCATATCTTCATCAGCATAATTTTGTATCGTGCTTGCATATCTTCATCAGCATAATTTTTTATCGTGCTTGTATATCTTCATCAGCATATTTTTTTTTTATCGTGCTTGCATATCTTCATCAGCATATTTTTTTTTTTAAATTGTGCTTGCATATCTTCATCAACATAAATTTTTTATCGTGCTCGCATATCTTCATCAACATAATTTTTTATCGTGCTTGCATATCTTCATCTGCATAATTTTTTATCGTGCTTGCATATCTTCATCAACATAATTTTTTATCTGCTTGCATATCTTCATCAGCATAATTTTTTATCGTGCTTGCATATCTTCATCAGCATAATTTTTTATCGTGCTTGTATATCTTCATCAGCATAATTTTTTATCGTGCTTGCATATCTTCATCAGCATAATTTTTTATCGTGCTTGCATATCTTCATCAGCATAATTTTGTATTGTGCTTGCTTATCTTCATCAGCATAATTTTTCATCGTGCTTGCATATCTTCATCAACATAATTTTTTTTATTGTGCTTGCATATCTTCATCAGCATAATTTTTTATCGTGCTTGCATATCTTCATCAGCATAATTTTTTTATCGTGCTTGCATATCTTCATTAGCATAATTTTTTATCGTGCTTGCATATCTTCATTAGCATAATTTTTTATCCTGCTTGCATATCTTCATCAACATACTTTTTTTTATCGTGCTTGCATATCTTCATTAGCATAATTTTTCATCGTGCTTGCATATCTTCATCAACATTATTTTTTTATCGTGCTTGTATATCTTCATTAGCATAATTTTTTATCGTGCTTGCATATCTTCATTATCATAATTTTTTATCGTGCTTGCATATCTTCATCAGCATAATTTTTTATCGTGCTTGCATATCTTCATTAGCATAATTTTTTTTATCGTGCTTGCATATCTTCATTAGCATAATTTTGTATCGTGCTTGCATATCTTCATTAGCATAATTTTTTATCGTGCTTGCATATCTTCATCAACATAATTTTTTTATTGTGCTTGCATATCTTCATCAGCATAATTTTGTATTGTGCTTGCTTATCTTCATCAGCATAATTTTTCATCGTGCTTGCATATCTTCATCAACATAATTTTTTTTATTGTGCTTGCATATCTTCATCAGCATAATTTTTTATCGTGCTTGCATATCTTCATCAGCATAATTTTTTTATCGTGCTTGCATATCTTCATTAGCATAATTTTTTATCGTGCTTGCATATCTTCATTAGCATAATTTTTTATCCTGCTTGCATATCTTCATCAACATACTTTTTTTTATCGTGCTTGCATATCTTCATTAGCATAATTTTTCATCGTGCTTGCATATCTTCATCAACATAATTTTTTTATCGTGCTTGTATATCTTCATTAGCATAATTTTTTATCGTGCTTGCATATCTTCATTATCATAATTTTTTATCGTGCTTGCATATCTTCATCAGCATAATTTTTTATCGTGCTTGCATATCTTCATTAGCATAATTTTTTTTATCGTGCTTGCATATCTTCATTAGCATAATTTTGTATCGTGCTTGCATATCTTCATTAGCATAATTTTTTATCGTGCTTGCATATCTTCATCAACATAATTTTTTTTATTGTGCTTGCATATCTTCATCAGCATAATTTTTTATCGTGCTAGTATGTATACATGATCACAAGTCGATCCATGACATTCTCTTTGAACAGCTGCTATCTGGTATCCTTTCTATCTAGACTTCCCTTCGTTTCATCTTCCATCAATTCGTCTGGTTGTCACAGATAATTTCAACTGTTGTCATCATTGTCAGAAATTGACTCTCCTCCTGGTATTGATGGTGCTCTTTTTGCCTTGGCTTACATTAAGAAAGTGATGATAAACGTTCTTTTTGTCTTTGGTTATTTTAAGAATGTGGTGATAAACGTTCTTTTTGCGTTGGCTTATTTTAAGAATGTGGTGATAAACGTTCTTTTTGCCTTGACTTATTTTAAGAATATGGTGATAAACGTTCTTTTTGCGATGGCTTATTTTAAGAATATTGTGATAAACGTACTTTTTTCTATGGCTTATTTTAAGAATATTGCGATAAATGTACTTTTTGCGATGGCTTATTTTAAGAATGTGGTGATAAACGTACTATTTGCCTTGGCATATTTTAAGAATATTGTGATAAACGTACTTTTTGCCTTGACAATATTTTAAGAATATGGTGATAAACGTTCTTTTTGTCGTGTAGTCTATTAAGAATGCCCTTTTACTCATTTTTGATGACCCTAATATTCTTATATTATAACCAGTGATGGAAAATGTACAACTGAAATAAACAAAAGAATAGGAATGGCAAAAAGTAATTTTAATGCCATGAAAAATATACTAACATCAAAACAAATAACACCAGGGCTGAAACTAAGAATAGCAAAATGTTACATCCTCTCAATATTCCTGTATGGTGCAGAAACATGGACATTAGACCAGAAAACCGAACAGAAAATTGAAGCCTTTGAAATGTGGATTTATAGAAGAATAGGTAGAATTGGATGGAACGAAAAGAAAACAAACGAAGAAGTTTTAAGACAAATAAAAATGAAAAAAAAAGAACTACTAAACACAATTAGAGCAAGACAAATGCAATTTTTTGGTCATATTAAAAGACACAACAGTCTAATAAAAGTAATATTAGAAGGGAAAATACAAGGTAAAAGAGGCAGACCAAGACTAACATGGACGAGTAACATCAAAAGATGGACAAGTCAGCCTATGGCAATCTGCACCATCAAAGCAAGAGACAGAGTGGAATGGCGCTCCATGGTAGCCAACCTTCGATGCGGAGAAGGCTCTCGATGATGATGAATATTCTTAAAATTCTGTTGTAAAATGACATGCTATAACTTTCAATAAAAAGATTGTCAAGGTTTCACTTCTATATGCCTGGGCAGTCTCAACGTTACAACAAATGTTTTCTTACTTGATAAAGATAACCTGTGTAATATCACATTTATTATTCTTTGGAATGCAGTTTTCATCTATGGTGTTCTGCACCTCGTATCTTGGTGTATGACTATGTTTGTGTACACACTATACGCGAGAAAGCGTGACACATAAAATTACAGTGTTGAATTACACAATATGTCGTTGATGATGGTTGTAGCAAGTAACCACTCTACCAAATGAACTAAAGCATCACGCCGCATAAATTAACTGCTGTGATAGATGTTTACATAACTGATGCATCAGTCCACCAGTACTTTGTAAATTAATGAATGAGAGTTACGTCTTCTCTTTCTAACTATTCCCTGTGGAGCATAGGTCTTCAACAAACACTTCCCAAGCCGTTCTGTTTCTTGCAATTATTTTAAGATCATTCCATGACCATTGTTATTGGTTATTGGTTATAGAAGGCCTCGGTATCACATCAAACGAATTAAAATCCATAATTGCTCAACCGCCCGTGCCAGTGGAATCATATGAATTACTAACTCATCTCCCAAACAAAGAAAGGTAACTGTAGTCCCCATCGTAGCAGTCTCAGCACACGCCAAAAGACATAAGGCGAAACCGCGCAGAAAGTGAACACAGCCAACTGTTCCCTGTCATACGATATCATCATTCATCGTAAACAAGCGGGATATCGAAGCAGGATCAAAACGGATGAGACACACAGCTCACAGTGTGCACAGAGCACTTAACTCAGTAGCTCCTGCAACAAGCCGGACTTGGAATATGAGGAAACTGCAAGAATGAACACTTTTCAGACATAGCCTTCAATGGTTTCTCCCGCCTATCCACCATATACCATGGGAGTTCACGTCCTCCCGAAAATGATGATCGTCATAGCACTTGATGATGTTAGGCCATCATTGATGACTCAAATTCCAAACATATAGACACACAGTGGTGGTAAGTTATCATTTCCAATCCAACAGAAGCCACATGACCTGTAGTTAGTAAAACCACAGAGAGAATATGATTTTGTGACCTTTACTGATTCACTCTTAGATGTGAATGTGTAGTTTACACAAGAGGAGAAGTTTTCAACTACAGTGATCCCATTTAAGGCAATTCTGGGATAGCAAGGCAAGTCTCCTTTATAGCAGCAGAACTTGATGTTCTCCGCTCCCTTCTTGTAGCTGCTCCATAATAAATTTGTAGTTGATGTGTGCTCCATGACCATGATGAAGATTACTTTTAATAGGCTGTTATGTTTTTTAACATGCCCCAAAAATCTCATTTGTCTTGTTTGAATTATGTTTTGTAGTTCTCTTTTCATTTTTAGATGTTAGACGTTGGTGTTGACGCAGTCTGACCAACAGTTGATGTGTTGGTGTTGACGCAGTCTGACCAACAGTTGATGTGTTGGTGTTGACGCAGTCTGACCAACAGTTGATGTGTTGGTGTTGACGCAGTCTGACCAACAGTTGATGTGTTGGTGTTGACGCAGTCTGACCAACAGTTGATGTGTTGGTGTTAACGCAGTCTGACCAACAGTTGATATGTTGGTGTTGAAGTGATAGCACACATTTTAAACAACACTCCATAAAACAAGTAAAAACAACAGTCCTAGTATGCCAAAATTCACTGTAGAGTAAACATTACGGTATAACAGTAATTATATGGTTCGTATAATGATACTGTGTACACCTTGTCTAGAAAATAACATAATAGAACTAACACACAACACAAATCGACCAAAAAATGACAGCGTACATAAGAGGTACTCTGACAATGTTTCTGATTACGTGGCAGCCGCAATTCTGAGGAAATAGAGAGAACCGACAAAGCCGTCTCGTCATAAACCAGTTTATGTCCTATTTTCATTTGAGGAGTGGACGTTACACCCCACTATTGGCTTCTTGCTACCAGCTTTTTACCTCAGCACTGCAATTATTTGCCTGTTCCATATGTACTATTTCGACAATAATAGCCTAATAGTTTGTGGTATATGCACTAGATATTATGAAAATACATGTAGCGCTAACATAATAATTTCTTCTTTAAAAAAAATTAAATACATCTTATCAGTTAGCAACCATATTTTTAAGTGCACGAATTCATAACATTATTTTTTATCTAATTTAAACTTTACACACATCTTGCACCCACTTCTCCAAATAAAAAAAAAATAGTAATACAATTTTGTATATAATTCTTTAATTTGAAATTCTTTTAGAATGGGAATCACATTTTAAATGCTCTCCTCTAATTTTAAAATTAACAGAGTGTAGATTCCACTCCACTCTCTTTCCTATTACGCATTCTAGCAGGAATGGAAATCATCGACTCTTCACATCTCAACGTCGACTATAAATGTACAAAGAAGAAAACAACAATAACAACGATAATAACAGCAACAAATGGACAATAAAACTGGCTGACGTGTTTATGGAAAAAGGAGAATCTCCGTACAGCGAGAATTAGTTTCAAATGCAAATAGCAAAGTTTGCAAACCGTATATGCTTTATCACCCCATCCCCTTTCTTTTCTCGAGTCTAATTTATTTCAATTTTCTTTTTATTTTCTCTTTCAACTCTCATAATAATGTTCTTGTTATTTACTTCATAGCGTTTTCTGAAGAGAAAAAAAAAAAACAACAACAGACAGACACATATTCTGTGTTTGTTATGATCTCTCTCTCTCTCGCTCTCTCTCTCTCTCCCTCTTTCATACACACACGCATGCACGCGCGCACACACACACATGTTACAAACATGCATGTACACTCACGCGCATGAAACAATGAACTGAAACTAATTTAACAGCGATACAAACAGAAACACCAGACAATATGAGGTCACATAATGGCTGAAGCAGCGATGAATACATGAGATAATTAGAATTCTAAGCTTAAACAATGAAAGACGCGCCCATTGCGTGCAGGAAGGGAACTAAAAACAACGCCTTGTGGCAGAGCTTGACTGGACAAGAAATAGAAACTTTCAACAACGTATCTACATTTATGCATCTTTATATGAGTTTAGCACCAAATGTATCAATAATGTTTGAAACTGAATAAATGACATAATAATGCTATTTTTTTCTTCATTGTGAATTTAAAGTAAAGTATGTCATATCACACACAAGTGGTGCACTAAACTTCACCGTACTGTCACAGTTCATTGAGGTGCGAGGGAACAGTGCTTTCCCCTTGCGTTTTTACTTTCCCAAACTTAGTGACAATGCTATGTTCTGTCGCAGGATTTGTTTTCACTGTACAGCGAACATATGAGATCAATAGTAGACAAAAAAAGGAATTGAAGTGAACGGTCACAACATAAACAATTTGCGATAAGCGGGTAACACAGTCTTAACAGCGGAGACAGAGAATGAACAACCAGAAATGATAGACATAATAGTAAAAGAAAGCAACAAGAAAGGCCTCAGTCAGAATAGTAAGAAAACAGAATTAATGGTCATATAAAAAAGTCATCACCATCATGCAGCATAAAAATAAACATGACAAATCTGAAACAAGTGCAAAGCATCAAATACTTGGGCACAATAATAACATCATATGGAAGATACACCACAGAAATTTTTAAAAAAGCAGAATAGCTCAGCCAAAATAACATTTCAGAAAATGAAAAATGTCTGATGCAACAAGTCTTTATCAATGGAAATGAGAAGGAGCGTTCATCGATGCTATATAGAGCCAATTCTGACATATGGAAGTGAATCATAGACAGTAGATAAAAAAAAAATGAAAAGACGATTAGAGGTCACAGAGATGGGATTTCTCAGAAGAATGTTGAAAGTTCTCTGAACAGCTAGAAAGACCAATGAGGAAATTCTCAAAGAGACCAACACAAAAAGGGAACTCCTAAAAAACATCAGAAAGAAATAATCAACATATTTCTTGCACATCGTGAGAAGGTGAAAACTTGGTAACAACTGGCAAAATACAGTGAAAGATAGATAGCGGACGATAAAAAGAGAGGACAGCTTGGTGTCATGGCATGGACAACAGTCAACAAAAGAATGGATAAGATGCACTGCGGATAGAAAACTGAGGAAGGACATGATCGCATACGCCATCGGTATGAAACATGACGATAATGACATCAACACTGTGGACAAGTATTCAGATTGATATGAGACTTTTTTCACGAATCGCAAGTATCGCCCACTAGATCTAAAAGAAAAGAAAAATACATGGCAAGTGTGAGGAAATTAAAACTACTTTCTAGCTAAATACTCCTCATGGCAAAGCCGCACTTTTCACTTAAAAAAAAAAAGTAAAGTACCCCCGTCACGCCATGTGGCGTATAGGGAATATGGTGTTAGTGATCATAAATTTTACAGAACTTCGGCACATGATTTTTGGGGTAATGTGGTCGGTATTACGCTCATGTCGCTTTACTTTCCCAGAAAAAAATCCGGTACGCATTAAAGGCTGGGTGAACCGGAAGCCGTCAGTTGGGATCGAACCCAACCTCTTGTCCTTTGTAGTCCATCCAGTTCACTAACCACTGAGCTATCGCGGCTCTCCACTTTTCCCTTTAGCTGGATATATATTGTCGCTAGATAATTGAATAAGACATAAAAGACATTGAATCAGTGTTCCAAACAGTGAAAGATGTCATGTCTTGGTTGATTCCTTACAGCTTTAGACCATTTATGATTTGTTGCTCGCGTTACACAAACGATTCTTTCTTTTCTGTGTACTGGTTGGTCTCGAGGCAAGACGCCGGCCACGAGACAGAGAGGTTGTAGGTTCAAATCCCGGCTACACCGGTTGAGATTTTAATTTATGATTTCTCTCTGTGGCAACCACTCCTGGTCTCAGCACCGAGGCCCGACTTGAAACGTCAATTACTCATCGACGGGAAAAATATGAGTACCTCCGAAGTCGGAGTTATCTGCCTGTGCGGCGAGGGACTCCTGTGCACACGTCTGCCAGGGAAAAATGGTTTAATACGCAAAATTCAGTTCCTAGTCTCTAGGGACTTCGTTAGAGGTAAAAGCTGGCGAACGAAAAAAAAAATCTTTTCCTCGCTGGCCCTTGAAAGGGCGTTAAATGGGCGTATGTTGTAGTATGTCGTGATATTATAGCGATGGGTCTATCTCCACAACTGACGATCAATCACGATTTTTTTAAGGGGCTTCCCTATTCAATTCAAATTCACTTAATCAGACACGTTCATGTTTCCATGAACACCATGAGTGACAACACAGTCTTGATCAATCCCAAATCAGAGATTCTCTGTCAGTTTTCAACCATGAGTCGCGCTTTCCGCTTCCAGTTCATTGACTGAGTTTGATGTAAGACTTGCAGCCAGCACTTCAGTGATGGGAAGTTGGAGAGACAGTAAAGAGGAGGGTATGCTTTATTAGGCGAGAGCCAACACCGAGTACTTCCATCTGAACACGGATTAAAGTGCAAAAGAAAGAATGAAGTGCCAAAAATGAGAAACCAGTACAAACGAGAAGTGCTAAAATAGTGAGTATCAAATAAAGGACCCGCCCTAATTGAATATTAATTTAGTTCTACCTATGAAGTGTTATATCTAATGTTGATGACGAATGTCACAATAAAAAAAAAACGCACAACGAAAACAGTTTTATTTTTAAATATAAATTCTAGTTAAATTTAATAATTCCTATATTTCTCCTTCATCATCTTTATCTTTTCATCCTTATTTGCCTTTTAGCGTCAAAGATAGTTTTCGGTATTTTTTTTCTTTTTCTTTTTTGTTGTTGTGACATTCCAGAGTGTTTCCATTATTCCAGGAGGCTACCAGATGTATTGTTTCGTGGCGTTGGTGATAGTTGTATGGATTCTTACACCGCCGACTATTAAATTTAGCAATCACTTCATTACACATAAAAAAAAAGATTTCATTTAGTTCCAACCTGTCGACAGAGTTAAAGTATTCATTATGAATGGAAACTTGGTTCCGCACGACAAACTATGACGTACAACCACTAACTTCACATGATGGTGCGCTCTATAAAACCCATCCTACCAGAGACTGCAATAAGCACATGTAATGTAATAGTAAAGCTGAGATGAAATGCTGTACCAAACTTACCGCTAACCTGTAACATTGTAGCTGTGTAAGCTCTAGAAATGTACAGTTATATGACGTCTTAGTGTGCAATAATAGGTTGTGTTCATAAGTAAATGATGATATTACTGCTGCTGTTACAGTTATTACTTTGCCTGTTGCTACCGCCGCCGCCGCCACCACCACCACCACCACTACTACTACCACTACTACTACTACTACTGCTACTGCTACTCCTTCTGCTACTTCAATTATGGTTACTAATGTTGTTGCTACTACTACTACTATTACTACTACTACTACTATTACTACTACTATTACTGCTACTGCTACTACTACTAATAATAATAATAGTAATAATGGGTGATTAAAATGCTAACACTAATTATCAACGGATAATATTTACTATACTTGCTTTACTATGTATTAAGATATATTTGAACACTGTCGCTGTTTTACTATTTATACACTTCTACAAGCACAATATGTATATATAAAGTGTGTGCTTATATGCATGTAAGTATGCAAATGCAATTAGTAATAGTAGTGCTATCAATCAATATTTCCACTACTAATGTCTGCTATACAAATGCTAAAGCTAGACTCCTCAATAGCTCTATCCCTATGTACACTAGGCTAACTTTAATGTGTCCCTCACTCGCCCAGTTATTTGTGAAGCTAAGCTTAGAGATAATACCCCCATTATCTCATCTACAATATTGATGAATCGCGTTGCTTCTTCCATTTTTTCTTGCTCAAACATTTTCATTTTCTTCTGGCTGATCTCTATACGTGCTCTGATGTTAATATGGGTTTCATATCTCTCTTTCTGCTCGTTCTGTTACTGTGTCATTCCCTGCATTCCTTGTTTTTGTGGGGGAAAAAACAATTAGACATCATGTGCAATCATAAAAGCTGGTGGTTTATCCAAAGTGCGTCATGTTTCCATTTCCCGTTTCCCAGAATGCAACCGGAATCACCGAGAGGTAGATATCTTTGGTAATAGTAGCCATACCTGTCTGCCACTTGTTTGAGTAGCTAATGGTTCTGGCCGTTTCCAGCTCTCCACGCAGCAATGAATTCCCGCACCACAGCTGTTTGTTTCTGTTTCAAAGTGGCATTTTAGAGATAACCTTGGATTTGGAATTGTTTATGGATGAAGATTGTGTGAGTCTAGCACATTCCCCGCAGATTCCTACAACTAATATTTTATGTTAGTGGTTTCAATTCATGACACAACTCACAAGTGTTCAACTTGTAGCTAAAGCAAACATGTATGTATAAATGATATATTGTAGTGTAAGATAATGCTCGTAACAATCAACGATTGACAAAACTGAGAGTTTTTGGGGGAATGTAACATTCACAGTTTGCAAGTACAAAATATTTCAAATTTTAAGACAGAGCTTCCTGTAATCACTTGTAATGTATAATAGAAGAAGAATGTTCCATGGAAAGACACAAACGAAAAAATCAATGAAAGTATCCGTAAGAAATAACTGTGACATTAACTTTGGTATCCCGTTATGTCTCTCTTTTCTTCAAACGAACAGCAGCTCCACCACCAATTGTGTGTTCTATACTTTTAGTATTCAGACTGTGTATCTCAAACTAAGTAACTTTGACCAACAACATGTAATACTACATCACTAAAGACTACCATTGGGGAGAAAATAACGGATAGAGGCAGACAAATGGAGAGATGGATAGAACATTATTCCTCACATTTATTAATTGCCATTTCAAAGTTCATAAAGTTCAAACTAGAATAACTGTCTGTGTCATTAAAGTTTCCTTCCTTCTTGAAAATGGTCTGGGACTAACGATCGTATGTGTGTACTATATTTGTGTAGTGGAACTTAGTCTATATTTAGTATGTCGGTTGTCATACTTTATAGACATCGACAAAAATAAGAAGAAATATCGTGTGCATGTATGTGTGGAAAAGACAGAAAGAGATTGAGAGAGAACGTCAATAGTAGTACATATAAAAAGTAAAGTAAAGTACCCCCCGTCACGCCAAGTGGCGTATAGGGAAATATGGTGTTAGTGACCCTATATTTTACAGACCTTCAGCACATGATTTTTGGGGTAATGTGGTCGGTATTACGCCCGTTTTACTTTCCCAGAAAAAATCCGGTACCCATTTAAGGCTGGGTGAACCCGGAGCCGTCGGTTGGGATCGAACCCTACCCCTTGTTCGTAGTAGTCCAGTTCACTAACCACTGAGCTATCGCGGCTCCCACTAATTTTTAGGGAATTAGTAAAACCCAGGTGTCCTCGCCAGGGAACGAACCCCGGCTGTTGCCGTGGTAAGCCAACCGCCTATCGATTGCGCTAACCGGACACGTAGTACATATACTTAAGTCATTTTAGTACATATGTAATAACAGTTTACAAATAAAAAATGCAATCTCGACGACGATTATTTGAACATATTACTTTTTATTATTTTGCTAAATCGTTGGGCTAAATCCTTTATCTTCTTCTTCTTTCCTTCCTCATTTGCCTTTCAGCGTCGAGAGGAGATATAATTTGCGGTCCGTTGCTCTTCTGGTCGCCTCTGCTGCTGTTAAGTTTCCTAGTGTTTCTAATATTCCATCAATCCATCTTTTTCGCAGTCGGCCATTGAGTCTGGTGGTCTCACAACGTTTATTGGATGCTCAGTGTTGTGTTTTGATCTTTCTGCCTTGTCACGTGGCAAAACCGTTTTATCTGTTGTTTCTTTATATATTCTATAGTGGTTGTTATTATATTTCTGATCTTATCTCTCAGGCTGTTTCCTGTCATTCGTCTAACACATTTAATCTCAGTAAATGTTATTTTTCTTATTGTTCTTCCATCTAGGGTCCAGGACTGGCATTGGTAACACAACACTGGGATGAAGATTGTATTGTAGAGTGTCCGTTTTGCCTCTAGAGTTATTTACTTGTTGGACAATAGTAGTGATAGATCACCAATGATTTGACAAACTTTGTTGCATCTTTCTTAAGTCTATTTCTGCTGTCTGAATTGTCGTTTGCCACTATACTTCCTAGGTATTTAAATTCACCTACTTGTTTTAGTTGCCTGCCGTCTATAGTTATGCTGATGTTGTACTTCTCTTTTGCGATATTCATGACTTCTACTTTGTTGATGTTTATTTTCATATTGTATTTTGTGCTTGTGATGTTGAGTTTATTTAAGTGTTCTTGTAAGTCTACTATTTTTCTATGTATTAGTGCCAGATCGTCTGCAAATAGAAGCTCGCTGGTCTCATCTGTCTCTGATGGATCACTTGCAAATATGGTCCATGTACGTAATAGACAGTGGGGGGGGGGGGGGGGGAGTACGCACCTCAGTCTTACGCCTGATCTAACTTCGAAGTGGTCTGTGTAGTCTGCTGCTGTTCTGACTGTGCAGCTGCTGTTGATGTAGAGACTTTTAATAAGGTTGGTTAGATGTTGGCTTACTCCGTATGTTGTTAGTGTCTCCCACAGTTGTTCTCTGTTCACTCGATCGAATGCTTGTTCCTGGCCATTGTAAGCTAAGTACACATTTTGATTGTGTTCTGTTGTCTTTTCTGCTAGCTGTTTTCAAATGAATAGCGTCAGTACATCCTCTGTTTTTTTGGAACCCCATTTGAGAATCGATTAACTGTAGTTCTATTATTGGTCCCAACCTTTTTTCCCCCACAATTTTGGCATATAACTTTCCTATATTGCTGAAAAGTGATTTACCTCTATATAGATTGCAGTCTCTTTAGCTACTTTTTTCCATACTGGTACGACAATTGCCTGTTGCCAGTCTTCTGTGGCTTTTTGTTGGTGCCATGTTGCATTGAATATTCTGTGCAGCCATGCCACTCCTGTTTCTCCTGCTGCTGCTATTATTTCTACTGGTATGTTATCTATCGCCGGTGCTTTATTTCTTGGTGCATATTTGATTACTTATTCGATTTCCTGTTTCATGATATTGGGTTCAGTGTTTGTGCGTTCTTGCGTTGCGTTTGTGGTGCTATTGGTAGTTGGTGCCATGTTTAATAGGTCTTCAAAATATTCTTTCCATTCAAGTGGCATATGTTGGTTATTTGGTAGTGGCTTTTTATCTTTGTCATTTATGAGCTCAGTAGGATCATGGTTTTCTTTTCTCGTTCTTGTGAGTTTTACAGCTTTGTAGAAAAATCTTGTGGCTGTCTTGAAGTCCCTGCTCATATTTTGTCCGAATTCTATCCATGTGTTTTGCTTAGCTTCTTTAATAAAAATTTTAACTTTTTTTTGTCCTAAATAGGGCATATTTCTTTATGTTCTACTATGTTCTTATTCTCCTTCCAATTTTTAAACAGTTTCTTCTTTTCTTTAGTTGCTTCTCTGATTCTTCGTTCCACCACAGGGTGCTTTTTTTGCCTTCTTTTGTCCTTAGTTTCGTTCCACAAACTGTTTTAGAGAAGTTGGTTACTGTTTCCTTAAAGCGTTTCCACTCTTCTTCTACTGTGCTTACTTCGTTAGGGAGTTTCTTGAATTCCTCAGTTTTTCTTCTAGGGTTTTCCTTGATTCTTTATCTTTTAATTGTTTTATTGTTATTGCCTGTTCTTTTTCCTTATTTTGTTCGTTGGCGTATCTTCCCTGTGTTTCTGGCTATTTGAGTGTAATCATAACCATTTTATGGCGTGTGTCGTCCGTGATATTAGGGACAGCTCTGCTGTCTGTTACTCATTTCTTGCTCTGTTTTCTTGTTAGTATAACATCTATATGGCTTCTGCATGTTGTGTCATTAAACCTTGCCAGGGGTATAGTTGTGACTTTCTGTGTCTGAAGAATGTGTCGGTGATAAACAAATCATACACAAAGCTAAGGTAACCTAATGGTCATAAACTAAACATCGTTTCACTACTAGATTGTATCTCAGACTTCACAGCTTCTGAGTTTTTTGTGTGTATTATTTTAGGGGGAGGGGGGTGGAAGAGAGAGAGAGAGAGAACTAATTAAATCAGTTGTTAAGTAATATCTGCTAAATATTGCTACACTAGCAGTAGCTAAGATTCATCACTACATAGCAGTACATATATAGTCTACTAATATGATGACATACACGTATTTTACCTTAATACTCTGTAAAGGGTGGACAAACCTGAGGGCCAGATCTGAAATCTATGAAAACGCCGAGAGGCAGATCTGAAAAACTATGAAAACGTCGATGGGCTAGATATGAAAACTATGAAAACGTCTATGGGCTAAATCTGAAAACTATGAAAACGTCGATGGGCTAGATCTGAAAACTATGAAAACGTCGATGGGCGAGATCTGAAAACTATGAAAACGTCGATGGGTCAGATCTGAAAACTACGAAAACGTCGATGGGCTAGATCTGAAAACTATGAAAACGTCGATGGGTCAGATCTGAAAACTACGAAAACGTGTCGATGAGCTAGATCTGAAAACTACGAAAACGTGTCGAAGGGTCAGATCTGAAAACTACGAAAACGCAGATGGCCCGTTACCATCACCTAATGAAGCCATTATAAAAAATTACCTAACGTGCATTCACAAGCGATTGAAATGTAAAAATCTTGTTATTGGTGGAGAGTGGTAGACACAAAAGTGAGGGGAAAGAAAAGAATTAGTGTGATAAAGATAAAGGGGGTGGGGGGGGGAGAAAGAAAATGCAACAATATAACCTTACGAATTAGGATTTGAGCATTTATGTATTACTTTTTCTTTAATTAATTTATTTTAGCTCATGGAATGGAGTGTTTAGTAATATTCAAATCAAGCACAAGGGTAGGTGAAAATAGCTTGGCGGTCCGGTTCTGATCTGCGGGCCGTAGGTTGCCCATCTCTGCTCTATGTTCTTTTACAGTTACCACATATCTCTCCATTCGTACAAAATACCTCCACTTTTTTCACTCTTCCCTGTTTGTGAATTGTGTGTCTAAACCTCCGCCTGGACGCCAAACAACAACGTTCGCCTGTGTTACTAGTTCAACAACATATGCAGTGGTGAGGTATTGAGTTATTTGCGGGTCATCATCATTGCACTCCGAACATGTCCATAGGTGCTCAGATCTCCTCCTCAGCAATTCCCTCAGTGTCCAGCGACTGACGACTCCAGTTCTATGTTGGTTGATAAGTCTTCTTACACGGCCACTAAGTTTCTCATTTCTGGCTGTGCCCATCTTAACTCCCATTTCCACCATCCGAAGAAGTGACGTGAATCTGTGTTTGTTGAAGTCATGTGCTCTTCCCACATCTCGGAGGGCATAGATGATGTTCGCCCGATCCATTGGTTGCCCGTCCTCAACGACAGCGCAGCTAGCCAACCTGTCCGCTCTTTCATTTCCCCATACTCCCGCATGTCCAGGGACATAGACAAAGGTGACCTTACGTATTTTGGATTTCTACAACGACTCTACCCATTGCGTGCGTACAGAGCCCGCCTTCACTTTTTTTTATCATGCTCATCGAATCACTCAGTATACATGCGTGGGTGTAGTCTTGTGACTCTAACCATTTGAATGCCTTGGTCACTGCCATCACCTCCATTGTCATGCTACTCGTGGTCATGGCGTATGCACCACTGTCTTCCTTGACTTTTCTGCCTGCCGAGCGTGCTGTAAATGCCCATGCACTTCTTTGGTGTCGTACTACAGATCCGTCTGTATAGATGACTGCATCTTTCTCATCGGTGTTATCGCAGATGAGACCGTTGACCTCGGCATTAACCACGACCGGGTTCTGTTCCCTACTTTTCCTGTTGAGTGTGACAATACACGAGAAAGTCCCCTTGAATGACGTAGGCGCCAGTATCCACTCCTCACCAACGCAGATATTGGTAAGCCCACAGACCTGTTTGATAACATCTTCTGCTCGGCCCACCCATGATTTGCCTCTTTTTAGCATGGCTCCTTTCACCGTGTTGAGCACGTGGTGCAATGGATGCTTCGTATCTGTACTAATCTTCAGGTATGCTCGTGCTCTCCAGATTTTGATTCTATCATCCATGGTTGGAAAGTCAAGAAGATACCTCATTGCTACACAGGGAGTGTCCCTCGTGCATCCCAGGATAATGCGCATGGCTTAATTTTGTATTTTCTCCAGCCCATCAATTTGAGTCGTACTGACAGTAAGAATTGCCAGGGCAAACTCAATTGGTGCGAGGACTAATCCTAAAACAGAAGAGTAAGTAGCCTCTGCTCGATGTTGGCAGCTAATCCTTTGCGGGATTTTGTTATCACATGGTCGACGTGGTCCCAAAATCACAGGCTGCGATCAAACTTAACACTACTTAAGTGGTGAGGTATGTGAGGCGGAAGTGCCACAGCGGTTATCATGCTAGGCCACAACAATCTGAGGTTAGGACTTGAATTTGACTTGCCGTCCTATACCAGCATTATTGATAACTTAACACGCTCAGTCAAAACTATGAACACATCTCTCTCTCTCTCTCTCTCTCTCTCTCTGTCTCTCTCTCTCTGCGACCAGGACTCAATCAGAGTAGGATTCCAGACTCTCACATGAAGTAAACTGTCAGGTTAAGTGTGTTGATCGCCCGCACAGACAGAACATCACAATTAGAGTCTGCCAGATCCACTCTGATTGAACACCCGTTAAAACGTTGCACTGTGTTCTGCGCCAGTGGCCCAGTGCACCCGATTTCAGCCAGCAATTTATTCAGGTTTGCATTTCTTAGCCTTTGATTGTCCCCAATCTTCCTGCAAGGCAGCAGATGATCTTTTCTGTAGGGGGATTCTGCCCTTAGATGGTCGGCCCTCCCAGGTTTACGAGCACCATCTGCCCGAGTCACTAGAGGTGACTAACACAGACATGCACACACAAAGATATGAGATGTGACCAACACAGACATGCACACAGCGAAACGAGACATGACTAACACTGACACACATCAAGATATATGACACATGACTAAGATAAACATGCACATACAGATATGAGATATGACTGACATAGACATGCACACACAAATATGACACATGCCTAACATAGACATGCACACAAAGATATGAGATATGACCAACATAAACATGCACACAAAGATATGAGATATCACTAACCCAAACATGCACACACAAAGATATGACACATGACTAACACAGATACACACTAAAATATGAGATATGACTAAACACATACACACATAAGATATGAGACATGATTAACACGGACACACCAAGATATGATATATGACTAACAGGACACACACCAAAATATGAGCCATGGCCAGCACACACACATACGCACGCACGCACGCACGCACACACGCACGCACACACACACACAAGCTAAGATATGAGCCATGGCTAGCACAGAAACACATCAAGATATGTGCCATGGCTAGCACAGAAACACATCGAGATATGAGCCATGGCTAGCACAGAAACACATCAAGATATGAGCCATGGCTTCACGGAAAAACACCAAGAAATGAACCATGTCCAGCACAGAAACACATTAAGGTATCCATATGCTTGGGTTTGTTGTAGTCGGCAGACTCTTCTTGACGTGGGAATCATCGATATACGAGACACAGGCCCCGATTAACTGTTCACATGTTTCGTTCAAACAGTTGTCCGGTGATTGGAGAGAGCAGTCTGACCCGTAGAACGTTTCCTTGCATGTACAGTTCCCGTCTGACTGTTCACAGGTGTCGTTGAAACAGTTGTCCGGACATTTGAGAGTGCAGTCTGATCCGTAGTACGTTTCATTGCAAGGACAGTCTGTACTTTCCGGGTCACATATAATGTCACAGCCATCACATGCTTTATAAAGTATAGCTTGTTTATATGTATTTCGATTAGCGTGTATATGGATTGTCTTCTAACGATATAGAACCTTCAAATAAAGATTACCGTACATAAAATCAACTGGCTCCTAAACAATTTAATTGGTTAAATAGAAGGTACAACGTACAGAGCGGAAAAGCAATAATAATTTTTAAAAATATTTTTTTCGGCCTTTTCCCATTACTGGAATCTATCAGAAGGAATTGTAGATACGAAGAATAAAAGCCGCTTGTCCAGTGCAGTCGCCACGACGTGTTCGGGGTTGAGTTTTTATTTCTCCATAATATAATAAATAAAGCAATAAGAAGTAAACATCAATATTGCAACTATTATCGTTGTATCAAACGAAAGTTGACAATCACATGTTTTGGCTTGCCTCGATGATGCATACCAAAAGCCACATTCTTTCAAAACAAACCGCCAATCAGAAAGCTCGCATTAAGAGGTTAAAATAAAGATCTACGATGCTTAAAAGCAACAGCCAGCAAACTACTACAGACAATCAGGGTCTTCAACTCCAATTCATTTTCTGCCAGGGTTGATTGATAACAAGGATATCCATATCATCAACAACCGATTGGAGCAGACGCAATAAATAGGTTGGTTAAATCAATAAATGTGAGGATAATACAAACATATGTATAGGTCACTTCAATTATGTGTGTTTTAAATAGACTTGTCCTCGACTTTAAAATGAGGTTACTCTATTCCGTGGATAAAAGGAAACGAGTCTTCAGTCTCAGGAAGCGGCCGTCAGTTTAACAATATTTTATCTCTCATATGCCTTGAAATGTATTATCTCCCCCTCGATCTGGGGCGACACAGGCTATATACGAGCAACAAGAGTTATCTTTGGTGCTGAAACATGCCAGAAAGGGAGCTATGTTGAGAGCAGTTTCTCACGGAAGCCTTAGTTCTTTTGCTTCTTTATACAGTTCTGAACTGTCATCTGTATATAGTTCTTCTAACGTAAGCTCAAGCTGATTATGAGAATCAGTGACGTAAACGTTTGTTACATCTCTGGCGGAAAATTGAACACAAGATATTCTACAACTGATCTATCTATAGAGCGTTTCTTCTTATAAACAATAATTGACTACAATATTACACAGATCAACCAATGCACTGGAATAGTATGAGAAAATAATAGTTAACTTTACAGAGTGCATCAATAAACTGCTTGTACTTATAAACATAATGAATTATATAGAAATACAAACACACTTAAAAAGAAAATAAACAACCAAAATGGTAAATGTACATAAAGCTGATTCAGTCATAAATAGTGACATAAATTAGACAGAATACGAAGATTAATAAGTACATGAAATACAAATACGTAACAGAAATAATCATTCAATGATTTTAATAAAGTAAGGGTTCTCCCGACGTCTTAACAGCTTAGTGGTGAAATAAGGTGTTAACGCCTATATTGATATATATATATATATAATATTTATTTTACAAAATCAA
Source organism: Megaustenia siamemsis (assembly GCA_032433765.1). NCBI lineage: Eukaryota > Metazoa > Mollusca > Gastropoda > Stylommatophora > Ariophantidae > Megaustenia > Megaustenia siamemsis. Next base: position 36,967,961 of record JAVIAB010000124.1, read on the forward strand.
TGACATTGTTTATGAGTGGTTAGCTCGGCATCACGCCAGACTGCCTACTTTCCCTGACAAAATATGGTTGCCTATTTTCTAGCTGCCTGAGAGTTGTCGATCGGGATCGATGATGTCCATAGTTGATGAATCCACACAGCTAAGCTAGTGTGACCTTCCACACGCATGTTAGTGAGCACTTGAAAACGTACACACTAAACGGTACAAACTGTAGAAACTATAAATAAGTCTGCAATCAGAAATAAACACATTTAACTATCAAGTAATCTAAAGAGAAAGAAGAGTGTCAGGACAATGAGTGACGTGAAAGCTTGGCAACTAAGTTTAGTTTCACTGTATGATCCTAGGTTGTTGCAGACATAATCAGAAAGATAGATAGCTGTAGATGTGAGGAGACATAGCAGCGTGTAGCATCACATCTCATGCTGGGAGTGGCTGTTTCCTTCCTGCTGGTACAAATAAATATACGCCCATTGTTTGCGGATGTCTCAATTAGATGTGCGTGACTGATGTTATCTGCTTCGACTTTCATTTGTTGAAGTGGGCGTACTGTTGATTGACCTTCTTCTTTTCCCTTGTGGAACACTTTCCAAGACTCTTGTTTGGTTTATTCTCTCAAGATATCCCCAGGTCTTTACAATATGTGCTTCAACATTTCTCAAAATATATTTTGGTTGGCAAATCTGTCATCTCTCATAAGGATTTATAAAACTGGTCTGTCGTGCAACACTCTCATTTGTCTCCGACAGTGTGTGTCCTATCCAGCAACATTATTATTTTTTTTCCGTATACATGTTAATTCGACAACCCCAAGTAGAGACCAGCAGGACTGAAACACATTTAAAATGTAAGCGAATGCGAGGTTTGAATTGATTTCAATTGTCTTGTATATCTTTATCCATGCCGATACTCCCATAGTTGCATCATTTGTGTGTGTACATACGTGTGTGTATGTGATGGGATTTAATTGGTTGAATTCTGAAGTGTCCTAAGATAGTAGCATTTTGTTTGTTGAATGCACAAATACTCTGGACAGTTTTTTTTTGATTGGTTGAATGTAGAAATGTTGTAGATACATTTTGTTTGGTTGAATGTAGATAGTAATTTTTTTTTTTTTTTTGGGGGGGGGGTGTCTCTCTAGTTGGTCTCGAGGCAAGACGCCGGACTCGAGACAGATAGGTAGTGGGTTCAAACCCTAGCTCCCCCCAGTTGGGATTTTTATTTATGATTTCTCTCTGCGGCAACCACCCCTGGTCTCAGCGGAAAAAAATATGAGTACCTCCGAAGTCGGAGTTATCTGCCCGTGTGGCGAGGGACCCCTGTGCACACGGCTGCCAGAGAAAAAATGGATTAATACGCAAAATCAAAATTCAGTTCCTAGTCTCTAGGGACTTCGTCAGAGGTCAAAGCTGGTGTACGAAGAAAAACAAAATACGTGTGTGTATATTAACGGTAAAACGATGCCTCCCGTGAGAGTGAATCATCATGTAGTACAGCATGCTATGAGTTTAACCAAGCGCTAGATGAAAGCACAACTTCCAACCATTGTGTTTACATAGACTAGTCCTGCACAGTGTTCATTACATTTCGTTCATCTCAGTACACATTGATTTTCTACCTAGTTAATTAACCAAAGAAAGGAATGTATATTCTTCTGTCTCAAGGCATTGATGATCAATTCCTTCCGCAAACACCTGACGATCAATTTTTCTTTTTCAATACAAACACCTGGCGATCAATTCCTTCCACACGCGCGCCACAGAAATTCAATCCCAGCAATAAAGACATTAATTCTTTACCGAAACAATTGACGGTCAGTCCTTTACAGGAACGCGCTTTGTTTAGTTCGTCATACAAATACGTTTCGGTACTTTTTTTTTTTAAACATAAATGTCTAATTAATCTGTTTAGAGGGAAGAAAAAAGTGAAAGAAAAAAAAAACAGCTAACACAATACCACACACGATTAGATGCTGCAGCATGCTCTTACATAAGATACGCCATACGGTGAATCATATTATATTAGCAAAGCACAGAAAGTTGACTGCTAACAACAGATTATATTGAACCAAAACTGATCGAGGCTCCATTCAACTACAAGTCAGGTCATGTAAGCAGATCGATCAATCTAGTTATTATAAGATAACCGTCAGAAAAAAAACGAGATGATCTTTTCACTCGGAACAAACATAATTTTTAATTCCTTAAAAAATACTTTACCGTCAATGTCTTCAATAAAACTTGATTTAAATTCTTTAAACAAAACTTGATCATCATTTCCTTCAACAAAACTTAACCATCAATTCCTTCAATAAACCTTGATTTCAATTCCTTCAACAAAACATGATTTCAATTCCTTCAACAAAAAATGATTTCAATTCCTTAACAAAAACTTGACCATCAATTTCTTCAACAAAACTTGACCATCAATTCCTTAACAAAAATTTGACCGCCAATTCCTTCAACAAAACTTGATTTCAATTCCTTCAAACAAAACATGATTATCATTTCTTTCAACAAAGAATGATTTCAATTCCTTCAACAAAACATGATTATCAATTACTTCAACAAAACAAAATTATCAGTTCCTTCAATAAAACATGATTTCAATTCCTTAAAAAAATAATCATCAATTCCTTCAAAAAAGCATAATTATCAGTTCCTTCAACAAAGCATGATTATCAATTTCTTCAACAAAACATGATTATCAGTTCCTTCAACAAAATATGATTTCAATTCCGTAAAAAAAATATGACCATAAATTCCTTCAACCTAGCATGATTTTAATTCTTTCAGCAAAACATGATTATCATTTCATTCAACAAAACATTATTTCAATTCCTTCAACAAAAATTGACCACAAATTACTTCAACAAAACATGATTATCATTTCCTTTAACAAAATTTGACATTCAATTACTTAAACAAAACATGACTTCAAATCCTTAAAAAAAACATGACCATCAATTCCTTCAACAAAATTTTACTGTCAATTCCTTCAACAAAACATGATTTCAATTCCTTCAACAAAACATGATTTGAATTCCTTCAAAAAAAACATGATTATCAATTCTTTCAACTAAACATGATTTCAATTCCTTCAACAAAACTTGACCAAGAATTCCTTCAATAAAACATGATTATCAATTCCTTCAACAAAAGATGACTTCAATTCCTTCAACAAAACATGATTTCAATTCCTTCACCGAAACTTGATCATCACTTCCTTCAAGAAAACGTGACCACCTATTCCTTCAATAAAACTTGACCATCAATTCCTTCAACAAAATTTGACCGCCAATTCCTTCAACAAAACATGATTATCAATTCCTTCAACAAAACGTGATTTCAATTCCTTCAAACAAAACATTATTTCAATTCCTTCAACAAAATTTGACCGCCAATTCCTTCAACAAAACATGATTATCAATTCCTTCAACAAAACGTGATTTCAATTCCTTCAAACAAAACATGATTAACATTTCTTTCAACAAAGCATGATTTCAATTCCGTCAACAAAACATGATTATCAATTCCTTCAACAAAACATAACCATCATTTCCTTCAAGAAATACTTTATGACCGGTTCTTTTCACCAACACCTGACGATACACACAATTTATGACAGTCAATTATTTACACACATTCCTTAAATACATTTGTTCTGCAAACACCAGACTACCAGTTCTTGACACAGCACGTAAGGATTAGCTCCTGACTTAAACATTTAACGGTAGATTCTTTACGCAAATAATATTCATTCAACAAAAAACATTAAAATCCTTCTACAAATACATGACGATAATTTACATCCACAAACGTCGACCTTTTTGACATATTCGATTTACCAACGTCATTTTTTATCTTTACAATATTATTTCTTAGAACGTTCTCGGGTTTCCTTTTCTATCGATCTTTACTGTTATCACTGATTTTCTCTCATTCCTTCTGGAGTATGCCTCAATAGATTGTGCACGTTCTATATTTAATTCAGTTAATCACTGGCTTTAAAATGTTTTATTTTGGGTAGCATTTATTTAAAAAAATTTAACTTATTTCATTTCGTTTCTGACCAAAGATCAGATTTCTCTCTGAGGTTAACTACCCCTGGTCTCAGCGGCGAGGCCCGGCTTGAAACCTCAATAATTCATCGAAAGAAACAAAACATATGAGTACCTCAGAAGACGGTGTTATCTGCCTGTGCGGCGAGGAACCCCTGTTGAAGAGGCTGACAGGTAAAAAACGTATTAACACGCACAATTTAGTTACTTGCCTCTATAGCTACTGCACTAAAGATGAAAACTGGCGAAAGCAAAAAAACTTTATAAAGAACAGTCTGAAAGACTACTCTGTTACTGTGGACGGTCTTTCGAATTGTATGTCTGGTGTGCGTGATGAACATCCATAAAGCAAGACGAATTACAGCCACCACAGCAAGACTCTCCTGTATCGCTTCCATGGCCAAGCATTGATATATTGTTCATTCTCCAGTCATTTGTTTCAGTTCAAGCAACCTCGTTTTCTACTTTTTGTTTTGAATTAACAATCGTATTGTGTTGTGGGATTGCTTAGATACTTCAATGCTTGATTCAGAACTACCTTCTACCTTGTTATCTCATTGTTTTTCCCCTTCTCTTGCATGCGTTCATTATGCTGTATATACTGCTTGTGTTCCAGTACTGAATTAATAGAAACTACAAACATGACGAAAACAGATGGGGGCCTAAGTTAAACATAAGTTGCGAGTATTTTGACTGCTGAAAAGAAGTAGATCAGCCGCTAGTGAGTGGTGGTAAAGAAATAGAGAATGAAAATAATATAGAAATGTATCATCGGACACGTTATTAGGAATGGTGGAAGACACAGAGAGAGAGAGAGAGAGAGAGAGAGAGAGTGAGTGCGAGAGAGATAGAGAGAAAGAGAGAGAGCGAGAAAAAGGCAGAGAGAGAGAGAGAGACGAGCTGCGCTGTAGAATATAGTATTCACAGTTGTTTTTTAAACCGAAATTGGCAATTTAGCTGCAATCCTTTGATCCTACATTTGTGTGTGTATGTATATACACATATACATACACAAACACACTTATGAAATCACACACACACAAAACTGAACACAATTTTTTAAATATTTAACTCTGTGTCTATGAGGGCTAGAGAGAGAGAGAGAGAGAGAGAGAGAGAGAGAGAGAGAGAGAGAGAGAGAGTGAGAGAGAGATACATTAAAAGAAATATGTAATTAAACTTAAATAATAATGAACGATTACTTGTGTACGATATCCTTATTTCATGCACCCTCTAATCTTCGTACAAGCTGTCTAATTTATGTGAATATGTCTGAGTCAGCTCAGTCGTAATCGTTACCAATTTGGTTGGTTAAGTTCCTTTCCTATGGTGCTTCTACTTTTACATAATCCATTACATTTATCTATGCAATCAGGTTTTTTGCTGCACCCTGTCTAGTTTATTATTTTCTCCCATTATTCCAGTGGAGCTGATCTGTTCCAGAATGCTTCTTATTTGACACGGACCCATGGTATGTACTTACTTGGCCAACAAAAACATCACTAAAGTATTAAATTAAAAACACTTAGTGTTTCAATTATGTTCAAAAAAAGTGTGTGTGTGATTTCAACAATTCGAGCAGCACAAGAACGACAAATGATACAAACCACGACACCTTTGGGTATCAGTAAAAGAGAAAAGAAGAGGAAGTGTTTCAACGGTTTTCCATAAACGGAAAGTTACACTGTGGATTTTGCGGCTAATTCTCAACCAATCACATCTAATCCTTACTAGTATTTAAAAAAAAAAAAACCTACGGCGCCGCACGGACGGTATTCGTCACAGAATGAATAGGGCGAAAACAGAACAATGTCAATCATAGTTTCATTAACCTGGCGAGTGATTTAAATGTTTTGCATTTAACCTAGGCACTCAGATTTACTGGGTGTCCGGTTAGCGCAATCGATAGGCGGTTGGCTTACCACGGCAACAGCCGGGGTTCGTAATCCTGGCGAGGACACCTGGGTTTTACTAATTCCCTAAAAATTAGTAGGAGCCGCGATAGCTCAGTGGTTAGTGAACTGGACTACTACGGACAAGGGGTAGGGTTCGATCCCAACCGACGGCTCCGGGTTCACCCAGCCTTAAATGGGTACCGGATTTTTTCTGGGAAAGTAAAAGCAGCACGGGCGTAATACCGACCACATTACCCCAAAAATCATGTGCTGAAGGTCTGTAAAATATAGGGTCACTAACACCATATTTCCCTATACGCCACTTGGCGTGACGGGGGGTACTTTACTTACTTACTCAGATTTACTACTATGGCGTCGTAACAGATGGTTAGTACCAAGCAAAGATGACGTGTCAATAGTTTATCAATAAGTATACTACACAGGGTGCCATTCTGTAAAGTAGCTTCTCTCATATCCGGTTGTGCCAATAATGGATCGGCATAGCCAGTCGCAGAACGAAGAAAGAATTTACACTAACGATCTATTTGAATGAAATCGAGACAAATCTTCAAATTTTACCCACAGTAATGTTTACAATTTTAATATAAACAAGTGGCGAAGTGGTTAAGCGTTGACTTTACGAAACAAAAATACGTAGCTTCTATCATGATACACTTGTGACGAACACTTCAATGACTAGAACAACACGTAAATGGACATATTTGAACACGCTCCAAATATTTATTTACACAGCTCTAGAGTTACACTTCACAGGCTCATTTCATTTGTGATCTTGCTTGCATCTAAAGATCTCTCACTAGAAAGAAATACTTGTTATCTTCGTCTATGAAGTTTTACAACTCTACATCGTAAGTGGTCGCTTGTATAGTGTCTAAGACCAACGACGCTATGACACGCTCCAGGTTCTGTCAGAAATGCAGCACAGGTCCTCTATCAAATTGAACTTGAATATGTTTTATCTTCAGAAATATCTCTAAAGCCCAAGCACACAATCTAAATCATCATCCCAGAAATAGTTTAACTGAACCTCGACCTAAACTCTTAAGGCTAATTTTCTATAACGTAAACACTCATCCCCGCAATGTAATTTCTGAGTACTTCAGAAGCATATTATCGATTTAAGATTCAACAACAATGGAATCGCAGTCCGGACTATCTTATCTGTCACAATATTCAGAATTTTAAAAAAATCTTAATCAATATCTAGTTTTTCTAATTTTCATCCCATTTTTCCATAATTCTTCGTCTACTTCCCATATTAGCTTATTACAGCATTCTTATTTAGTGGGTGCAGCCAAGCTTGGCTTACTGACAATAATAGCCATTCAATGCGAGTGATCAGCTTGGTTGAACATGTAACGACGTTTTTTAACCAACCCAGAATGCACCTAATCATCAATAATTGTGTACGTATCCTGTCGATCCAAAGTCTCTGAATACTTATATCATACATTCGTATATGAATACTTGTCATATGTCCACATGGATAGAATACATGTTAATTCACCAATACAGATTACGTATCATGGTAGTTTTTCTATAGATGTTTATTAATTATTATATTTACATATTTATATCCTACCCCAGACGAACTACATCTACAGTGGCTGATGTTTATTATACACCCAAAATGGAGACTTTGTTGATCGAGTTAGGGAGGATATAACACATTGGAAAAGCACGCGCGGTGACAATTATAAACGTGTGGTTATAACACTTCTCATGCAAGAGCTTGCGGAAGTACAATTAGAGCAAATAAAGGAACATCAAAATCCATCACAATAACATCTGACGTAAGACAAGGCTGCGTGTTGTCACCACTCTTGTTTATCACTTCCATCAACAAAATATGCAATGATGCCTAAGCACGAAGGGAAGATATAAATAAATTACTTTTTTTTGTTGTTGACGACCAGGCTCTAACAGCTTTCAAAGAAACAGAATTTCAATATCTTTTGTCCTTAAAAAAAAAATGAATGCAAAATGAATAACATGAGCATAAGCACCGAAAAAAACAGAAGTCATATCACTAAGAAGATAAAATAATAAATTGAACATAGCTACAGTCCATCAAGTTATAAAACAAGCAACAAACTTTAAATATCTGGGAACAAGATTCTCTGAAGATGGTAAATCGATAAAGAAATAAGCATCTGATGAAACAAATTGCGACACAGAGCAGTACCTATTACCGCAAATAAACGTCTTATATAGAGTATATTCATTCCCACATTGTGCTATCAATGCCAATCATGGTCACTTGCAACTAAGCATATACAAGAAAGTTGTAACAACAGAGAATAGAAGTCTGACAAAAGCACCTGCAGTGACCATAAAAGCAAGAATCAGAAATGATATAAAGAATGAGTAGGCATTGAACCAATCCTCAGCTACATACAGGAACACAAACAAATTGGTTTGTCCATCCAGAAAGAATGCCATAGGATTCCTTACCATAAAAGACATACACTAAAAGAGGAGAAAGCTGAAGAGCAAGAGTCAGACCCAGAGTAAAATGAACCGACAATACAAAAGAAACGCTACAACGCCATTTGGTAATGAGTGAAGTCGCCAAAAGAACGAGAACCAAAACTTTGCATCTCCCTCGACACCCAGACATGTACAAGAGGAAGTGGAGAGAGAGAGAGAGAGAGAGAGAGAGAGAGAGAGAGAGATTGAGCACTTCCCATATGGTATGGGGCTAATATGATTTTGTAATGAACAGAATTGAGCATGAAATTAGAACAAAAATGTTTTATATAAAACTCACAAGTGGGACATTTCAAAAGCACAATCAGTAATTGTATATCGGTCAAAGAACCGAAAACTCACAAGTTGGACATTTCATCAGCACAATCAAAATTGTATATCGGTCAAAGAACCAACAGAAGTATTTATCTTAAGTTCAACAACCAGCCAGTTATCGAGGTACAAGTACGTGCTGTTCAATAACGTCACAATATTGCCAATTTCAGGAACAAACGTTCTCTCCATAAAGTCAACGACAGAATATGCATAAATTGCGTTTATGAAGCTTTCAATTACGCTTTCAAAATGAAGCATAACTTCATATAACAAAATAGTATATAATCGAAGATGTTATGCTACGAATATGTTTTAATCAGAGCAAAATTCAGGGAGAAAAAAATAAACATATGCCATAAAGTATCAGTTAATAACACAAATCTATCACTGGAGTGAAAACTATAATTCTTTACAGTTATATTTAATCAACATTTATACGGCTGGTGAGGAATTAATAACCAGACAAGAAGCCATGAAGATTTAGTTTTGCAAACCAATTAAGTAAGATTAGTAAAGGGTTAAGGCATAAAAATGCGAAGCTACAGTAAAGCTGAATGTGAGGAAAAATTAAAAAACAAAAAAAATGGTATGTAAGAAGCTTTAAGTGATAAGTGGACGACACAGACTAAACAACGTTTCGGCCCAATAGGCCTTCATCAGGAACAAACAAAAAAAACACACACAAAACTAATAACGAAACAACCAAAACAAAAACAATCGAAATGTGTTAAAGAAAACAAAATTAACTATCCTGTCAAAACAAAAGGAAATAGCAACCAAGTGCGGCTGTCGTGAACGTTGAGAAACGTGCAGAAATGTGCGCAAATGCACACAGAACCAGAGGAGTTCACACTACTATTCGATTCTTTCTCCTTTGTGTTTGCACACTGGCCCCTGTGTGAACTCCTCTGGTTCTGTGTGCATTTGCGCACATTTCTGCACGTTTCTCAACGTTCACGACAGCCGCACTTGGTTGCTATTTCCTTTTGTTTTGACAGGATAGTTAATTTTGTTTTCTTTAACACATTTCGATTGTTTTGTTTTGGTTGTTTCGTTATTAGTTTTGTGTGTGTGTGTTTTGTTTGTTCCTGATGAAGGCCTATTGGGCCGAAACGTTGTTTAGTCTGTGTCGTCCACTTATCACGTAAAGCTTCTTACATACCATTTTTTTGTATTTTTCCTTAAGTAAGATTAGTGATGTCAATGTTCTAAAAGATGTTAATGTGCCAATAAATAGTGTCATTATCACATTATCATCAGTAGGTATCAAACATCTTTTTTGCACACATAAAACGGTGTTTACATTTGAAATGCACTGTGACATCCTCAAACAATTTCTGACAAGAAAGACAAAGTATAATAGAAAGAAAAGACACTGTTCAACATCAAAGCATGGTCAAAAGTCGAAGATCTTAAACACACCACTAGTGACAAGACTGAGTCTAAGACTACCAGCCTACATCATACGATACGACAAGATGGGGTAACCAAACGTCCAAAGGGACTGTTCAAAGCTAGAGCTCCTAGACTTGTCAAAAGTGTCACTCAATTATTCACCCAAACTGTCAAACACTAACACATATAAGACTAGCAAACATCACGCCTCTCTAAGTTCTTTTAAAGAAAAATAATCATCTCAACCCCTTTAAGAAGAGGCACACGTTTTGAGAAACTGATTTCCTGCACATACAATGCCTGAACGTTTAGCGTTAATACTGTCAAAGCCACATCGTGGACTCCACTCCTAATTCCCAATTCTTCAATGTTCACCATCAATTTCTTGTGAATTATTTCCTTTCCATCAACCAAAAATCGATGCGGAAAGACGAATGATCAGCTCAAACAGCAAATTATTCAGCGAGAGGTTCTGAAAGCCTTCAATTTCAAATCGAATTACTCTGTATTTAACTATTATTTTGATTCAACTGAATTTGTCTGGGAAGATGTTAGGAGTAGTTTTAATCGGTTAATTAATTCTGTTTTATTTAAACCATGATTGAAGGGTGTATTAAATACAGGACAAGATAAAAGGAAATGTATATTTTGCAAAAGAAAAAAAAGAAAGGTTTAGAAAAGATTTGAACCTTCATCTCTGAACGCTGAGCTTGTGTTATTAACTCGAAATAATTAAAACATCACACATCTGGTCATTGCGTTTCACTACCACATCGTACGTCTTACGATATATATATATATATATAATCAGAATTATAATTTATCTATTAAAAATATTGTGCACACAAACACATATTATGATGATGTAGAAGAAATGATGGAAGGAAAAAAGCAAATAAAAAAGAAGCGACACTCGAAAAAGATCATAATCTAAAAGATTTGAAAGTGGCTAAAGGAGGAAAAATTATATGATTGTGAACGGAACTGCGTTATGGTACGAGTCACGACACATGATGGTCCAAATATATATTAAATTGCGTTATGATTGTCGCGTTATAAATTATCATCATCATCAAGTGCCGTGTCTGCTGGCATAGGTGATCATGTCACTCTACAACTTTCGATCACGACAGTTATTTATCATTTCTGTTGTTGACCTTCTGCCAAGCCATTGTCTTAAGCTGTCTGGTATTTTTTCTCTTTGCTTCCCTCTATCTGTTCGTCCCTAAATTTTGCCAGTTGTTACAATATATTCCACTTGTTCTCTTCTCATTACATGGCCAAACAATTATGATTGTTTCTTCCTAATATTGGAAATTAGCTCTATTTTAGCTTTGACCTCTTTCAGAACATTTTCATTACTCTTCTTAGCTGTCCATTGTATTCTCAACACTCTTCTATAAAACCACATTTCTACAGACTCCAGTGATTATCTTGTCCGCTGTACGTTGTAAATATGATGCTATAAAACAATCCAGACTGTCTTCTGAACGGACTATGTACAAATGACGTGTTTAAAAAACAACCCAGGTCACCATATGTAGCTGCTAACATTTCTCACCGGCAAGAGTAGCAAAATCTGAGATATGGTATACCACAAATCCCGCTAGCGTGACCCTGCAGATACAGGCAAATGGGGGGGGGGGGGGAGAGATACAATTAGAAAAAAAAAGACAAGACATCATTAGGAAAAGAAACGGACATGGCTTGACTCCATTAAGCTCAAATCAGAGAGGCACGGAAGAGTTGCATGCAAACAATACATACGATACTATAAGGATCTCCCGAGTTTCTATATAGTAAAGAAGAAAAAGAGAGTATTACTAACTATACAATTATGCTGACTCTTATTATTGCCATTCTGTTCTATTAATGGAACCAATTTCATTGCCTGTCGTTCCCCATATCAGCTCCACCTTTTATTACATAATTTCCCAAAATGCATCGACAAATTCGGTTGACAAGGTCACTCTGTGCACGTCCTACGCAACTGGACAGGCGATAATTCCATATCTCCTTAGTCGCCTCTTACGACATGCGTGGCAGGTAACAAGAGACTATTCTTTTTCCCCATCATCGCGTTGGGAAGGGAGAGTAGATGTAACTACCCCGAATATATTATAGCTTATCGTGCAATAGACAGCAAAACCAGTTGAGATATGCATTGTGTTTACAATGATATGCATCGATCTAGTTAAGAACACCACGCGGCTAACACCTATAATAACACCAGGCCGACTGTAAATTAATATTTCTTTCGAGTACTTGGCCGTGCTGGCCATTTGAAAAAAAACAAAAAAACAAAGAGATGTAATGACCTTGATGGTTTATTTCTTTCTTTCATTACTTTAGCAGGCTTATTGATTAACCATGAAATGTTTTATAACATGCTTGTACTGAAATAAGGGGCAAGAACCTTTGTTTGGACGGTCAGATTACATTTCTTCTGTACACTAGAGAATTATCATAAACAACTTAAAGACTGCCTAAAAGATATACACCTAGATGGCACAGACATGTAATTTATACTAGACGCAAACAGCAATAACAAAATATAACAAAGAAAGTTCTACACACACTGATATAAGAGGAGTAAAACAGGGATACATCACATCACCAAGTTTGTTCAATCTATACGCTGAACAAATCTTTAAAAACATCACAGAGATGCCATACCTAAATATTAATGAAAAGATAAACAATAACCTGAGATATGCTGATGATAACTGTATTACTAGCAGAAAATCATAAAAATCTACAACTACTTTAAGAAATAAACATGACAACCAAAAATATGGATTAGATATGAATATCAAAAAGACTATGATCATAAACAAAGATAATGCTAAAAATCTACAAGTGGATATCAAAGTTGAAGGAATACACCTGGAGACAGTTGAAAGCTACAACTACCTTGGACATACTATAACAGTGATGGAAAATGTAAAACTGAAATAAACAAAAGAATAGGTATGACAAAAGGTAATTTTGATGCCATGAAAAATATATTATCATCAAAACAAATAAAACCAGGGCTAAAATTAAGAATACGATGGTCATACGTTGGACATGTGATGAGAAGAGATAATAATCGAATAGCAAAGCAAGCCCTCATATGGGAAACAACAGGTAAAAGAAAAAGAGGAAGACCCAGGGAGACACTGAGAAGAACATTGATGAGAGAGGCAAGAGCAGCAGGAATCGGCTCCCTCAATGAGATAGAACTGCTTGCACAGAACAGAGACAGATGGCGAGATTTGATAAAATATCTTTAAAAGAAAACTGCTAGAACAAAAATTCATATAGGAGAAGGTGTATCTTGGTCTACGCCCTATGGGCCGGTTACGGCTCGAAAGGTCAATAGATAGAAAATTAAGAATAGCAAATGTTATATCTTCTCAACATTCCTGTTTGGTGCAGAAACATGGATATACGACAAGAAAACAGAACAGAAAATGTAAGTCTTTGAAATGTGGATTTATAAAAGAATAGGATGAATTGGATGGGAACAAAAAGAAAACAAACGATGAAGTCTTAACACATCTAAAAATGAAAAGAGAACTGCTAACACAATTCAAACAAGAGAAATGAGATTTTTGGGGCATGTAAAAGACACAGCAGCCTACTAAAAGTAATCTTGGAAGGGAACATAGAAGGTAAAATAGGTAGAGACAAACCAAGACTAACATGGACGAGTAACATCAAAAGATGGACAAGTCATCCTATGATATCCTGCACTATCAAAGCAATGGACAGAACGGAATGGCGCTCCATGGTAGCCAACCTTCGATGCGGAGACGCACTCAGTGACGATGAGAGAAATACAGTTACTGAAAGCCTGGTCCATAATGGCCCCTCGTGTCAAACTTCATTTAGTGAAAATGCAACTAATTTTTCTTATGACGGAAAGTCACCAACTAAGACTATATGCTATTTTGGCTTCATTTAGTCGGTTCTAATGCTTCAATTAAATTTACTTGTTTAAATTAAATTTTTTTTTTTCAATTTACTTCATGTCAATTTACTCAATTTAATGTAGGTAAATAATGTATAACATCAGAAGCTAAAGGGTCAAGACACTTGCCTGAATGGTCTACACGTTTTAAATGATCAGACTGTCTCCTAATGGCGACGTATTTAAGAAAAAAAGTGAACTATTATTGTTATTAATCTTTGCTATTAATTGCTGGATATTAATCATTGTCATTAATTGCTGGCTATTAATCATTTATAAACAGGTAAATGAATTAAATATTTGGGAACTTTGTAACCTCAGACGGAAGATGTACAACAGAGGTGAGATGCAGAATGGGTCAGGCTAAAGCAGCTTTCCAAAAAATGAGGAGGACACTGTGTAATCCATATTTGACAATCGAAACAAGAAAGAGAGTTCTTAAATGAAATGTAGAGCCAGTCTTAACATATGCATGTGAATCATGGACAATAGAACAACAGGCAAGAAAATCACTGGAGTCTGTAGAAATGTGGTTTTACTGAAGAATGTTGAGAATACCATGGACAGCTAAGAAGAGTAATGAAAACGTTCTGAAAGAGGTCAAAGCAAAAAGATAGCTAATTTCCAATATTAGGAAGAAACAATCATAATGTTTTAGCAATGTAATGAGAAGAGAACAGCTGAAATATATTGTAACAACTGGGAAAATTGAGGGACGAGGAGATAGAGGGAAGCAAAGAGAAAAGATACCAGACAGCTTATGGGTATGAAATGGCAGAAGGTCAACAATAGAAATGATAAATAACTGTCGTGATCGAAAGTTGTAGAGAGACATGATCACCTACGTCAGCAGGCCCGGTACTTGATGATGATTAATCAACCGACATTCATCATCATCATCGAGTGCCATCTCCGCAAACGAAGGATGGCTACCATAGAGCGCCACTGTGCACTGCCTCTTGCTTTGATGATGCAGGTTATCATAGGCTGATTTGTCCATCTTTTGATGTTACTCGTCCATGTTAGTCTTGGCCTGCCTCTACCGCTTTTACCTTGTATTTTCCCTCCAACATACTTTTAGTAGGCTGTTGTGTCTTTTAACAGGCCCCAAAAATAACATTTGTCTTGTTTGAATTGTGTTTAGTAGTTCTCTTTTCATTTTCAGTTGTTTTAAGACTTCATCATTTGTTTTCTTTTCTGTTCATTAGATATTAAACGTTGGATATTACTCATTGTAATTGTGGATATTAATCATTGTCACTAACTGTTGGATATTAATCATTGTCATTAATCAGTGGATATTAATTTTTTTTCTTCTTCTTTCCTTCCTCATTTGCCTATCATCGTCGAGGGGAGATATAGTTTGCGGTCTTTTGCTCTTCTGCTGTTATGTTTCCCAGTGTTTCTAATATTCTGTTATTCCATCTTTTTTGTGGTCGGCCCTTGGGTCTGTTGTTCTCGCATAGTTCATTGAAGGCTCGTTGTGTTGTGTTTTGATCATTCTGCCTTGTCACGTGGTCAAACCATTTATCTGTGTTTCTTTCTATATTCTATGGTGGAGATTGTTATTCCTAGCTTTTTTGTCAGTTCTTCATTCCTGATCTTATCTTCAGGCTCTATCATTCGTCTAGCACATTTCATCTCAATAGAGGTTATTTTTCTTATTGACAGAACAACCCTGGGATGAAGATTGTATTGTAGTGTCCGTTTTGTCTCTTGAGTTATTCCCTTGTTGGACAATAATGGTGATAGGTAACCAATGATTTGACAAGTTAAAGCGAAACATTTGAGGCCACGAAAATCTCGATAACAATGGCAATAAACGACATCGCCTAAATAAAGAAGCTACGTCCCTCTTGCCATTTCAATAGTTGTGATATACAACTATTGCTCTTTGGACAACCTATGTCGCAGTTATATTGCTCAAATTAACATGGACGCCTACAATCTGCAATAATTCTCAGAGTTCTCAGCTGATTTCCATGTGCGTTTTGGTTTTCGTTGATGCAAAAGCAATATCCGTCACGTGATAAGCATTGTGTAGGTTTCTTCATCATAACAACTAAACATTCTCACGTTATACAGCAACTGAATGCAGTTAAAACGCGGTCTAATTGAATGATCTAACGTTCCAGGTAATCGGATGTTTTCCCCCCTCAATTTAATGGTACCAAGTTTCGACTACAATTATGGACATTTTTTCCCACACAAAAAACAAGTGGTACTTGTGATCTGGAAGTGTTCAGTTTTGAGCCCTTTGACGCAACCCATTTTGTTGCTAATCTAACACAATCATGGATTAGTTATTGTACTGGTACATGTACACCCAGGATAAAGAAACATTTTCCAATCTATTTGTGACGTTTACAAAATAAAGACGAGACTGAGAAAGCAAAAGTCGTGCTCATTGTTTCCATTACCATTTTTAAATTCATAAACTTTATTATGTTGTATATCTGCTTCGGGGGACTGGTTGGTCTCGAGGCAAGACGCCGGCTTCGAGACAGAGAGGTTGTGGGTTCAAATCCTGGCTGCACCAGTTGGGATTTTTATTTATGATTTCTCTCTGCGGCAACCACCCCTGGTCTCAGCTGCGAGGCCCGGCTTGAAACGTCAATTACTCATCGACGGAAAAAATATGAGTACCTCCGAAGACGGAATTATTTGCCTATGCGGCGAGGGACCCCTGTGCACACGGCTGCCAGGGAAAAATGGATTAACACGCAAAATTCAGTCCCTAGTCTCTAGGGACTTTGTCAGAGGTCAAAGCTGGCGAACGAGGAAAAAAATATATATCTGCTTCAAAAGGTGAGTGAGAGAGAGAGAGAGAGAGAGAGAGAGAGAGAGAGAGAGAATGGGAATAGACAGTAAACAATGACTAATTATAAAGTACCAGTATGAATTGTTTCAACATGGAATGAACAAAAATGTATCAACTCCTTCCCTGGAGGTTGCAACACGCACCACTAAAAGTTATTATCGTTTATCGATAAGCGTATGGAAGTCAATGGAGAGTATAGCCGAAAGGATTTGTTCCCTGACGGTGTTTCTCACCGACGCCTCAGTAATTATATGTTGTTGATTCACACACACACACACGCACACACACAAGCATAAACACACATAGGAACTTACACAAAGATTTAAATCGATGACGTCTTCGATTTTCCTTTACTTTACAGAGAAAATAAGTCACAAAGCAAACATAGTAACTGTTGGCTTGGTCGTACTGGGAGATTAGAGAGAGAAAGCGAGAGAGGGGGGAAGAGAGAGGAAGGTCGCAGTGATAAACGTTGCAGTAGTATTAGTACATGTCACATAAATGCTATAAGACAGAGGGACACACACACACAAAACAACTATAAATATCATGGCAAGCAGTTGTAAATACCCATATTAAGATATTTAATTCCTTTTTGAGTACCCAAATAAAGGCTGTTTGCGAGAAATTTTACTGAACGAACAGGAGGTTTTTGCGATGAACACACGTGGAATGGGGAGCCGCGATAGCTCAGTGGTTAGTGAACTGGACTACAAAGGACAAGAGGTAGGGTTCGATCCCAACCGACGGCTTCCGGGTTTATGCAGCCTTAAATGGGTACCTGATTTTTTTTTCTGCGAAAGTAAAGCGACACGGATGTAATACCGAACACATTACCCTAAAAATCATGTGCTGAAGGTCTGTAAAATGTATGGTCACTAACACCATATTCCCTATACGCCAATTGGCGTGACGGGGCTCTTTACTTTTTTTTTTACACGTGGAATGGTGGATGGTAGAGAGCTACGTAGTAATGTCAACAAGGCTATCATAAAAGTCACGTGAAACTTCCTGATGCAGCCAATGATGACGTTGTAGACAGAAAACTATAGCATGATACAATGACATGTTTGCTTTAGTATAGGGTATGGATGGACGTTCAAATCGATTGTCTGAAGAAGTGTGATCCATTTATTGAATGAAGTGTCAATTTGCATTAGCTGTTGAAAAATGTAGACCAGGTCATGTCCTACAGACGAAGAAGAAAAAGTGACACAAATAGTCACCGTAATATATTATATATAGCATACAAATGTTAGGTAGTGGTCTTCAAAACAACACAAGTAGGAAGCAACTAGGGCTTAAATGGCTGTGTACTCTCTCACTTGCCTTCCTCCATTAACTTAGCTATGTCCATATTTACAGCATAGTGGTCTAGGACGAACGTGCGCACTGGTGAGAACTACACGTCTTTAAATTGCAAATGTCAGTGCTTTCTAGAAAGCAGAATGCGACAGAGCAGTGGCTGATATCTGAAGTGGACAAGAGGTCGTGTTCGACCGTGACCGATGTTTTCTTTGATTAACCCAGCCTTAAATGGATACTGGATAATTTTGATTCTTGGAAAGAAAGAAAAGACAGTTCTGACGAATAGCTGACTACATGCCAAATAGGTTCTGATGGGAGAAAAACATGGGCCCTAATATCGTATTGGCCCCACGTCAAACACGAGGTGTGACGATGTTTTTTTTTTGCATTTTCTTTAACTTGCATAATCATTTTTTTTTCGTTCGTCAGCTTTTACCTCTGACGAAGTCCCTAGAGACTATGAATTTTGCGTGTTGATCCATTTTCCCCTGGCAGCCGTGTGCACAGGGGTCCCTCGCAGCACAAGTAGATAACTCCGTCTTCAAGCTACTCATATTTTTTCCGTCGATGAGTAAGTGCCGTTTCAAGCCGGGTCTCGCAGCAGAGACCAGGGGTGGTTGCCGCAGAGAGAAATCATAAATAAAAATCCCAACCGGTGTAGGAAGCAGCGCCATATATTTTAGAGCAGTGATCTCTGCAATAGGTGCCACTTTGGCACACAAGGTTTCTGTTTTTGAGATTGTGGTTCTGCCCTATGTGCCGTCTTCGGCTCGAAAGGACAATAGATAGATAGATTAACCTATCTCGTTTCATGCACTATGGTCACGGCTTTTACCATCTAGGGGATGCGCTGGGGCTCCTCAGAATAGAAAATCAAGACAGTTGCTTAATGAAGTCGCTCCGAGGTCAGAGTTTATATTTCCAATTGCGATAAAAATAAGTATTAAAAAAAAAATTCTACAGTGATTCGAACCTGCGTTATCTTCTTTTAGTAAAACGACATCTTTTTATCCATTCGACCACCCGCTTCCAGCGCCGAAATCTAATTCAAATATCAACGTGCCCGAGTCTGTTGATTACTTGTGTCAGAAAAACTGGCACTTTAAAATTGTATTTTCAAGATAATAAACAGCAGCTGAATAATGGCTGGCACTAGCCCAAGATGCTCACTCAGGGGGAAGAATCTCTTAAATGTTTATGAAGACGAGAGGAAAATTAGGAGTTTCCGGCTTACTGCTTCGACAGCGCGGGTGGTGTATTTTGTAGGGAGTAGCGAGAGAGAGAGAGAGAGAGAGAGAGAGAGAGAGAGAGGATAGTGAGAGAATAATAAACGTAACAAATGAGATTAAGAGAGAATTTGAAATATAATAACAAAGGATTTTGTGAGGAAGAAAAGTGGAATAAATGATGCACATGTTGCACTGTGGGAGATGAAATCACGATAACGATGATGTTCAAACATATCATAATTGCAGCTTATAGAAATAACGGAAGGACGTCCATCTTTAATGGCAATATATGTTCCGGCAGCGATCAGATCTAAAATTAAGTGAGAGTTTTGAGTTTTTGCTCCTGGCAGGTTCAAATTAGTTAGTCTAGAATCAGAAAGTACACCGGTTGTTTTTTTTTTTAAATTATTTTTTTCAGAAAGTTAGAACTTTTAAACACTAATCAGTTTTTTATGAGATCGAAAGAAGATTACGTGTCTTTGATTAATAAAAAAATATATAACTGAATAGCAATAAATGATTATAAGATTCGCACCAGGAACACGCATTTTAACTCACTTTAACGGTCTATGTACCTTGAACAACAGTCAAATACAATAGAACATAAAGAATTAGGCGTGTTATGTATACATTAAGAAGAGGAGACAGACACAAATCATCTTCATCATTGAGTCATCATTCTCCTCATCGAAGGCTGGCTTCACCTGTAGCGCCATTCCGCTCTGACTCTTGCTTTGATGGTGCTGTCATTGACTCACTTGTCCATCTTTTGATGTTACTCGCCCAGGTTTGTCTTGGTCTGCCTCCGCCTCTTTTACCTTGTATTTACCCTTACCAAATTACTTTTAGTAGGCTGTTGTGTCTTTTAACATGTCCTCAGAATCTCCTTTGTCTTATTTGAATTGTATTCAATAGTTCTCTTTTTTATTTTTAGTCTTTTTTTTTCAAGACTTCATCGTTTGTTTTCTTTTCTTTCCATCCTTTTCTACCTATTCTTGAAATGCATAGTATATAATACATTAAAAATGCGAGGCCGCGAGAATAGTTCAGAGAGTCTATACAATAAACATACAATGGTTTAAAGCAGCAAAACCTAACGAGAGACGAGACGAACTACGACGTTTCGGTAAAAGCCTTCATCATGTACAAAACAACAAATATTAGTACAGAAACACACACAAAAGGTAAGTACTTAGCTACCTCAAACGAACCATGTGAAGCGGTCGACTCGTGGTAGGTCCGAATGACTAGAAGAGGAAGTGACCAGGATCAAAGTACATGTTGGTCACATGATAAGTGGTCAGCGGGACATATATGATCTCCAGGGCCAAAAAGATTCAAACAAAGTAGGGGTCCCTAGTAGAAAGATGAGATGAGAGGTCCCATGGGATATGAGGAAAAAAAGAGCGTATGTGAATCAAAGAGGGGGTGAAAAGTAGGAGATACAATGATAAAAGAGGAGGCCAGTGATTACAGGAAAGAGTGAAAAAAGTTTACCTTCCTAGGACGGAGAGCGCCAAAGCGGGGTATCAGTCGGTTCTCCAAGGCGAATCGACTGTGGGTATTTGAGGAGTAAGAGCCGATTCCAGTAACCGGAAGTCCTCAGACATATAATGGCCCGAAAGATCTAAATGGGAGGATACAGGGGTGCCGAAATCGCATCAATGTTGTAGAGGCGTTCGCGGCCCCTATCTCCTGATCGTCTGCCCCTTTGACCAATATACGTCTTATGACAGCGATAGCATATGATAGCGTATATAAGATTCCTAGATACACAAGTGAAACCTTCCCGGATCATAAATGAGCCGTTCGGGAAGAGAAATCGATGAGTTTGTACATGATCTGTCGCGACAAGTCGTGCACCTCAGACCCTGGCAAGGGTTGCGAATGTGGCTCCTAATCAAAATGTCCCGCACGTTTCTGTCACGCTTAAACGCTACAAGAGGAGTGTCAGAGAATAGAAAGCAAGTGGTGGCATGTGAGTGGAGGATAGACAGGTTTTGTTTCCAGACCCGGAGTTTGGACATGGGGGTGGTAGGTTAGGGAAAGAACAGTTCTGTTAGAAAAGGGGAGACGGTGGTATGGGATAAGAGCTTGAGTGAGTGTAAACGGGAGACCTCGTTGGAGGGCAGATTGCAAGATAAATTCAGGGCAAAGACGACCCCGAAATAAGTTCAACAGAAGGTGAGCTTGACAGAGAAAGTCATGATCTCGGTGCATAGGCGTCTAAAGCGTAGAAGTTGAAGAAAAGGCTAGAATCGCGACAAGTGCGGAGGTGGGAAGAGGTATAGAGGAGGTAGGAGTGGACATCCGTAGGTTTACAAAATATGGAGGTGTGTAAACCTAATGATTGGAGAGAGCCCAAGATGTCTAAGAAGATCATCCAGAAGATAACGGTGTCCGGTTAGCGCAATCGATAGGCGGTTGGCTTACCACGGCAACAGCCGGGGTTCGTACCCTGGCGAGGACACCTGGGTTTTACTAATTCCCTAAAAATTAGTACCTCTGAAGTCGGAGTAAATCTGCCTGCATGGCGAGGGGCATCCTGTAATGGGATAAAACAGACTTTACACGCAAAATTCAGTCAGAGGTCAAAGCTGACGAAAGCGAACGAACGAACGAACGATCCAGAAGATAGAGATATGATTTGAATTCCGAATAGTTATGAAAAGATCCTACTAAGTCTAGGAACCGAGTCAAGTCCTGTTCTGAAAAATCAGACACACCTAAACCGTCGTCCGTGTTCCAGTAATACACGAGGGGAAGGTGGCCACTAAAGGAGGAAAATATACGGTTTTCTTGCTGACCATGAATAGACAAAAGCATAACTTTGACCTAAATTGTTGCCAATATCTACCCCACTGGGCTGACTGAAGAATCTACCATTGCATTCAAAAGAACTAAGCGTCAAGACTAGTCCCGACAAACGAATACGGATTGAAGTGGGGACCGAGGATTGGTTTCTTCGTTCTAGGAAGAAATATAAGTCCAAAAGGCCATCTTTGTGGGGTGTAAAAGTAATGTAGTAGTGAATCAGAATATTGTAGAAAGTGTGCAAGCAGGGAAATATAACATAAGTGCATAGGTTCAAGATGGTGCGGTCTGGGCATTTCTAGAAGGGTGAAAGAGGTGACGTATGGTGTAGCAACCAGGAGACAACGGAAAGTTAGAGTGGCAGAATTGGATTTGCTGAATGAGGAAGCTTGGGATAGCAAATAGGGGGATATATAAGCTTGGAAGACGCTCAACGGAAGGAGGTTCAACATCATAGTCAGAGTAGAAGAACGTTCAACGTCGTAGTTAGAGCAGAGTAGTTCATAGTCAGGGCAGAACGTTCAGTAGTGTAGAGTAGATCACAGATTCAGTAATTAGACGTAGTCAGTAGTTTGCCGTCAGTCTCTCCTGGGTCAGTCCAGCGGTGAGAAATTACAGAGATGATAGATTGTGAGCATTTATAAAAAGGTATGAAATAAACTTTACAACGTTGTGAAGATCTTGTCTGGTCATTCGTCAAGTAGAGGTCTGACCTTGAGTGTGGTGACACTGTAACAGGGATAGAGAGGTGTAAACACCTAACAGACAGAATTATAAGACGGTAAGTCTTACCAGGAGAAGGTAGAGAATATGTTAAATGCATGGTTAGTGTCCTTCACGTAATAGGGTATGTCTTAGACAATAGGTTGGAAGACGCTGTCCAAGTAGGCCGAGATGTGAACAGTAGGACAAGAACAAGCGGAGACTCTAGGTATGCCGGGGGTGCAAGATTTGTGGATCTCATGTAGCATTTAGGAGGAGGGTTTACCTAAGGCCGTGTTAGAAATGATGATGTTGGTGGCGTTAGAGGGGAGATATTTGCTTTTGATAAAATCAGAGATGGATGACGTGGATCTTCTTATTGTTCTTCAGCGTGGGGATCAGTAGGACAAAGTTGATAAAATCAGAGATGGCTGACTTGGATCTTCTTATTGTTCTTCAGCGTGGGGATCAGTAGGACAAAGTTGATAAAAAATGGAGTTAGAGAGTTCGGACTGACCCTCTGGAAAGCCCTACGCCAAACCACGGTAGTCCCCCCCCCCCCTCTTAAATCAGAAGGATTGATAATTATGTTATCCCTTTGGTGCAAGTAGTTAGGGCCATGGATTCAGCGGAGAAGATATTAGAGGGGTGTAATCTTTGTGTTGGCGCAAACTTGCGGATTCCTTGCAGGTTATAGAAACATATTTGTCAAGTGCAAGGGACGTGCCAGAGGCTGGGGTTCAACTAGACTTGGGATTTAAGGGGAAACCCGGAAAATTCGTCATCTAAGCTAATCAAGAGGACCCTAAGGTATGGGAGGTGGAAAGGTAGGGCGGAGGGTTTGTAATTTCACATTATGATGGTTGGAGAGGGGATGATGGAAGAATGTATTAAAGACATGGAGGATCTGTCGAATTAAAAGAAGGGCTGAGGGGTTCCTAGAGGCATGGAGCCGGAGTCTGGAAAGAAGCGAAAGTTGTTTGAGTGTCGAGATGGGAAAGTAAGCGTTGGTAACGACAGCACGGATACGTAGGAGGCCACATCAGAATTCAATCCACTCAAACTGTCTCTTATTGATATCATGCATAGGTCATATCTGGTGCTAAAAGTTCCATCTAAAACCTCCAGGCAGAATGTGTAGGCGTCGAGCGTTGCGGATAAAGTTGAAATGGCATGAGAATCTAGGGGTCGCCCCCCCCCCCCCCCCCAAATGAATAAGCCTAGTTGGGAGGAGACAGTGTCGAGAGAGGTTAGAGAGCAGAGACGGAGAGAGCATAGTGGAAGTGGAAAATGATAGGGGGCGGGGGACAACACAAACAATGACAGACAAATGGGGAGGAATAAAGAGAACGAGGCATAGGTGTAAAGAGAAAAGCGAGAAACTATCTTTTTATTCCTACCATATAGGACCTCTTAATTCACCCATCCTCAGGTGACTCCTAATTTGGCTCTTTTTTGGCCTTCGAGATCCTATCTGACCATTCCGACCATCTATCTATACTGACCATTTATCATGTGACCAACAGGTACTTTGATCCTGGTCACTTCCTCTTCCGGTCACTCGAACCTACCATGAGTCGACAGCTTCACATGGCACTCTTGAGGTCGTTAAGTACTTGCCATTTGTTTGTGTGTCTGTACTAATATGTGTTGTTTATACTCGATGAAGGCTTTTCACGAAAGGCCGTAGTTTGTCTCGACTCTCTTTAGGTTTAGTTGCTTTAGACCATTTTAGTTTTATTTTACAAACAATAATAAACAGAGAGCGTGTGAGAAGAAAACAAACACTACTTGACAGCAGACCAAATCACACAACTGAACAGCAGAACTAATCACACAACTTACCAGTATAACTAATCACACAACTTACCAGTATAACTAATCACACAACTTACCAGTATAACTAATCACACACCTTACCAGTATAACTAATCACACAACTTACCAGTATAACTAATCACACAACTTACCAGTATAACTAATCACACAATTTACCAGTATAACTAATCACACAACTTAACAGTATAACTAATCACAAAACTACCAGTATAACTAATCACACAACTACCAGTATAACTAATCACACAACTTACTAGTATAACTAATCACACAACTACCAGAATAACTAATACAACTTACCAGTATAACTAATCACACAACTTACAGTATAACCAATCACACCACTAAACAGCAGAACTAATCACACAACTTAACAGCAGAGTTAATCATACAACTTACCAGTATAACTAATCATACAACTTACCAGTATAACCAATCACACAACTTACCAGTATAACTAATCACACACCTTACCAGTATAACTAATCACACAACTTACCAGTATAACTAATCACACAACTTATCAGTATAACTAATCACACAACTTACCAGTATAACTAATCACACAACTTACCAGTATAACTAATCACACAACTTACCAGTATAACTAATCACACAACTTATCAGTATAACTAATCACACAACTTTCCAGCATAACTAATCACACAACTTATCAGTATAACTAATTACACAACTTACCAGTAATACTAATCACACAACTTAACAGCCGACTTAACCACACAGCATGATAGCTAATCTTATCCATGCATCCTGATAGTAAATAACACTTACAACCTAACTGCAAACCTCACTTACAGAATTTGATAGAATACCATAATGAATGTTACTTGATAGAAAAGACAACTGAAACAATTCTCAATCACAAAACTCGATATGGTACAATAATAAATATAGAGAACTGTAACAATTCTCAATCACAAAACTCGATATGGTAACTCGATATGGTACAATAATAAATATAGATAATTGTAACAATTCTCAATCACAAAACTCGATATAGTACAATAATAAATACAGAAACCCATAACAAACTTCATCATCAACAAGTACCATGCCTGCTGGCATAGGTGAAGTCTCTCCGCGAATTTCGATCTCGACAGTTACTTATCATTTATGTTGTTGACCTTCTGTCAAGCCAATCTCTTAGGTTTTCTGGTATCTTTTCTCTTTGCTTCCCTCCATCTCTTCATCCCTCAATTTTCCCAGTTCTCACAATATATTCCACATGTTCCTGTCTCATTGCATGGTTCAAAAAATGATTGTTTTTTTTTCATAATTTTGGAAATTTGCTCTCTTTTTGCTATAGGCTATTTCAGAACGTTTTCATTATTCTTCTTAGCTGTCCATGGCGTTCTTAACATTACTCTGTAAAACCACATTTTTACAGCCTCTAGTATTTTTCTTGTCTGTTGTCTATTGCCCATGATTCATATCCATATGTTAAGAATGGCCCTACATAACATTTGAGAGGTAAAGGCATCAAGATGCACCAAGATGCGTAGAGATGCGAAGCTGCTGTAAAGCTGATGATAATGGCGATACTAAAAAAAAGGAAGAAAAAAAGTGGTATGGTGACAGCTTTACGTGGTAATGGACGAAACAAAAGTCGACGTTTCGGCCAAGTAGGCCTTCATCTTGACGAACAACAAACACAAAAATTATATATAACGATATATTAACAAATCTAACTACATGGTGATAATATGCTAGATACTAAAGAGAGGAAAAAATAAAAAATGGTCACTTCCCTGTGTTAAAATGTTTTTTATTTTTCCTCTCTTTAGTATCTAGCATATTATCGCCATGTAGTTAGATTTGTTAATATATCGTTATATATAATTTTTGTGTTTGTTGTTCGTCCAGATGAAGGCCTACTTGGCCGAAACGTCGACTTTTGTTTCGTCCATTACCACGTAAAGCTGTCACCATACCACTTTTTTTCTTCCTTTTTTTTTTAGTATCGCCATAACATTTAAGAACTCCTTTTCTTGTTTCTATTGTCAAAAATGGATTGCACAGAGCCCTCATTTTTTTTTAAAAGCTGCATTTGCCTGAATCATTCTGCATCTCACCTCTGTTGTACATCTACCATCGGAGGTTAACATTGTTCCCAAATATTTAGATTAATTTGCCTGTTTTAATGTTGTTCCACTCGTCTTTATTGTGCATTGCGACGGTAATAACAAACTTAGTCTAGCTAATATCATGAGCAAACACCCACATAATTAAAGGCTGCTACATGGATGGATGGGTGGTAAGTTGACACAGTGAGAGATTTAAAACCTGGTGAGAAGGTGTGTAGTGTGAGAATGCTAGTAGTTTGTAATTACTATTTATTAGTAAATGACTGAATGAATCTGGAGTAATATTCGGTGATATTTGGACGAAGAGACTGATAGAACTATCAGAATCGTATAAACCATCCGTGAAAGCGCAAAAAGAGGCATGTATTCAAATAATTAAATAAGCTAGAGAATGACAATTCGTGCGTGGTGTCATTAATGTCCACCACTGAGACAATGTAACATTTAATAAAGAGAGAGATTTAATCGATACAGCTTGACTCATGATCCATTCGTTCGTTTCTCCGTGCCCCTTCATGTTTTAGCCACCTCAACCACATCCAATCAAATCAACAGTTCCATGTTTTACCTACCTCAACTACATCCAATCAAAAGTTGCATGTTTTACCCACCTCAATCACACCCAATTAAATCAAAGGTTGCATATTTTACCCGCCATACACTACAGCGATTAACGTTGCGATAGATCATGTTCGACTACAATATTACAACTAGCCTTAAAAACTCGACTTATTAACATAATCAAGAAACCAACCAACGTTCCAATGAAGCCAGACATACTCAAAGAGGATGAGAGCGGCCACCATTCAAGAAGAAAATTGTAAACCTAATTTAGATCGAATCTTCGTGTAGCTTCATCTTTTGTAAGGAAATATCGCCAGAACGCGCCCGAAATAATGACGTTTCTACAAGTCAGTGGTCGTCGCTTCAGGACTCAATGCTGAGAGAGCTTGCTTGTTTAATTGCCCGCAGACCACGAGATTCACAGTGTGGAGAAAGCTGGATTGGGGGAACAAAAGACAAATCTTGCAAAAAACCGTCACTAAGTAATACCGTAAAACATGACTTCGTTGGGCAAATGGTGGCTTGGATCGATGGGGATAAATTTGAGAGCACCCAATCATTACAGCCAGATAGAAAGAAGAAGCAAAAACGTAAAGAAGTAAAGGTTCTCTCCAAGCCTTGCTAGGCGTATGGGGAATATGGCGTTAGTGACCATACTTTTTTTTATGACCGCTGCACGTTTTTGGGTGATGTGGTCGGTATCACGCCATGCCGTCTTTATTTCACAGAAAAATTTCTGGTACCCATTTTTAGAGGCAGGGTGAACCCTGGAGCATTGTCTGTCAGGGAAGAAACATCCACAACTTCTAGGGATGTAATCTGGACCCTTCTGATCAGGAAGCGAGCACACCTGTTTCACTCAGCCACCTAGGCTGCAAAAAGCGTACAGAGATGAATATTTAAAGCGCTGAAGGTAAAAACGATATCTAACATATAATGTAGGCGAATAAGTTTTATACTTTACTTCCCTGCTGTTATTGCCATCTTGGAACACAATTAATTCGAAACAATTTTCTTCTTCCACAGTACCAAGCGTGTCATGCTGGGATTGAAACCACATTCACTTTGTCGCCAAACCTAACAACTGATCTTCAGTACAAATGGTTATTCAGGCGATCTTAAGCGTAAATAACGATTCCGGCGGTGTTCAACAAATGACGGTTAATCTCTCAGTTGATCTTCAGATAGGACAACGATTCACGTTACATAGGTCCCTGACAAGTCACGGGAAATTATAGCAAGTTCGTATTTCCAGAAAATGAAACTTCTTAAACAAAACAACAATGACACGTTATAACTGTACATGAACAAAGGTTGCACGCTATAACAGTACACCAACAATGGTTGCACATTATAACTGTACATAATAAAGGGGTTGCACGTTATAACAGTACACCAACAATGGTTGTTATAACTGTACATGAACAAAGGTTGCAAGAAATAACAGTACACCAAGAATAAATTACACCTTTTTAACAATATACCAAACAAACAATTGAACATTTTAACAGTGCAATCACAATAAATTTCACGTTTTAGAAATGCACCAACAACAGATGGCACATTTTAACCGGACACCAACAAAAATGGCACGTTGTAACTGTGCGGCAATCAACAAAAAGACAACATTAACAACACATCAACAAAAAGGCATATATTAACAGTACATCAATAAAAGTGACACGTTGTAACTGTGTGTCAATCAATAAAAAGACATATATTAACAGACTACCAACAAAAGTGACACGTTGTAACTGTGTGTCAATCAACAAAAAGGCATATATTAACAGACTACCAACAAAAGTGACACGTTGTAACTGTGTGTCAATCAACAAAAAGGCATATATTAACAGACTACCAACAAAAGTGACACGTTGTAACTGTGTGTCAATCAATAAAAAGACATATATTAACAGACTACCAACAAAAGTGGCAATTTGTAACTGTGTGTCAATCAACAAAAAGGCATATATTAACAGACTACCAACAAAAGTGACACGTTGTAACTGTGTGTCAATCAATAAAAAGATATATATTAACAGACTACCAACAAAAGTGACACGTTGTAACTGTGTGTCAATCAATAAAAAGACATATATTAACAGACTACCAACAAAAGTGACACGTTGTAACTGTGTGTCAATCAATAAAAAGACATATATTAACAGACTACCAACAAAAGTGACACGTTGTAACTGTGTGTCAATCAACAAAAAGGCATATATTAACAGACTACCAACAAAAGTGGCACGTTGTAACTGTGTGTCAATCAACAAAAAGGCATATATTAACAGACTACCAACAAAAGTGGCACGTTGTAACTGTGTGTCAATCAACAAAAAGATATATATTAACAGTACACCAACAAAAAAAGACATATTAACAGTACACGAAAAATATATATATATATATATATATATATATATATATATAAACAGGACACCAATAAAAAAGATATATATTAACAGGACACCAACAAAAAAGATATATTTAAACAGGACACCAGCATAAAAGATATATATTAACAGGACACCAACAAAAATGATACATTTAAACGTGCTCGTACACAATGGATACTATTGATCGTATGATTAAAAAAATATTCCTTTCCTAGCTCGCAAACAATAAATATACGTTTATAACAGTGCAATAGTAATAATGGTTAGAGTATGTTCAAAGAATTAAAGATTAAATTAATTCAAGAATAACACTCATCATCATCATCGCGTGCCTTCTCCGCAACGAAGGTTGGCTACCATGGATCGCCATTCTACTCTGTTTCTTGCTTTGATGGTGCAGGCTGACATAGATTGACTTGTCCATCTTTTGATGTTACTCGTCCATGTTAGTCTTGGTCTGCCTCTGCCTCTTTTACCTTGTATTTTAGAATAACACTAAAATGACATATTTAGTTAACAGAACACAAACTTAAAATTAAGGAGACAATAATCTTATCGTAATCGCTTTGCTAGAGCGTATTATTAACCTCAGTTGGAAATTAGAACAGAGCGAAATACAGCACTGCAGTTTCACCACATTAGCACACACTGTTAAGTAAATTCTTTAAAACTTCTGCCCCACGCAATGCAATTCAGGGGAAAAAACGTGCTTACACTAACACGCTACAAACAACGACAATACCCTCATTACTATTAAAGTTTCATATCTTTTTTCCTTGTATTGAAACTTTGCATTATTAATGAGCGACCAATGCATTCTACGCCAATCAAACAAGGCACTTTTCAAAAGTACTTAATCCATAATTAATGTCAAACAACAAAGGCACACCCAGAAGACCACAGCATACGCCGATACACTAGCTGAATTTGTAAAAAAAAAATATATATATATATATATATATATATATATATATATATATATATATATATATATATGAGCCGTGATAGCTCAGTAGTTAGTGAACTGTACTACAAAGGACATGGGGTAGGGTTCGATCCCAACCGACAGCTTCCGGGTTCACCAAGCCTTAAATGGGTACCGGATTTTTTCTGGGAAAGTAAAGCAGCACGGGCGTAATACCGACCACATTACCCCAAAAAATCATGTGCTGAAGGTCTGTAAAATATAGGGTCACTAACACCATATTCCCTATCACTTGGCGTGACGGGGGTACTGTACTTACTTTTTACTTAATTTCACATTAAATTAGAAGCTCGTTATTAGAACACAGCTATAAAACAGGAAACGATTTGACTATCAGTGGTAGGGTCAGCTTCAGTCGTCCCAAAGTCTCGGCTGTTTCAAAACTTGGTATAGAAATATCGATCACTCTACAACGGGACGTCAGTCTTGTCCAATGTTTGTAGATTGATGGGGCAGCTAACATTGGAAAATCCTTAAAACACCACACTCTGCTGCTACTCGACTGTAATTCACGACAACTTTAAAACTCTTTTCGGCGGTGACGTCTGAAATTGTCTCCCATGTGGTCGACTTGACTCGCTAGACATTTCTTCAAAATGGTGGAACGTTTCACGTTCTCTCGATCGCTGCAGACAATGCATCTGGGGTTTGATTAATTTCGGCTCTCTGATTGCAATTTTCTGTGTTGAAATCAAAATGATGTTCTACTTAGCAAATCTGCGCGACGAAATGGACAAATCTGCACCGGCGAGCACATACAGCAATATTTTTTTTTGACAAATCAAGTATTGTAACGGTGACCTTCACCGTCTAGTGTTGACATGCGGTTTACGTCACAGTGAGCGCTGTTCAATGGCGTTGGGATTTTTGACGCAAGTTATTTACATGCTGAAACGCATTAATGGATTGCTGGTAAAGTCGACCGAAGATTTTCCTCTTTGGGAATTTGCACCGTGTTTCGTTCGTTGTACGCTAACCGCAGGGTCTGTTGTTTGATGTGTGACAGGTATAATTCGACGACTACCTGTGTGTTTATATGTTCGGTTGGTGTCAAGAACGATGTCCTAACATCATCAAGCGCTATACATTTTTTGTTCTAATATGACGATCATCATTTTCGGGAGGACGTGAACTTCCATGGTATAAGGTGGATAGGCGGCAGGAACCATTGAAGGCTATGTCTGAAGGGTGTTCCTTCTTGCAGTTTCCTCACATTCCAAGTCCGGCTTGTTGCAGGAGCTAATGAGTTAAGTGCTCTGTGCACACTGTGAGCTGTGTGTTTCATCCGTTTTGATCATGTATCGATGTCCCAATTGTTTACGATGACGGATGATATCGTATGACAGGGAACAGTTGACCGTGTTCACTTTCTGCGCGGTTTCGCCTTATGTCTTTTGGCGTGTGCTGAGACTGCTACGATGGGGACTACAGTTACCTTTCTTTGTTTGGGAGATGACTTAGTAATTCGGAGGATTCCACTGGCACGGACGGTTGAGCAATTATGGATTTTGATTCGTTTGCAGTGATACCGAGGCCTTCCATAACCTATAACCAATATGTCAACGCATTTTGGCGGAATGCTGAGCCATTAATGGAGCGGATATGGGTAATTCCCAACTGCAGTGAAACTGATTCCATGAACAAAACAGATCGTGTTCTCTTTAAAATAAATTTTTTAATATATGTTTCTATTGCCAAAGAATTGTTTGCTTATTTGTCTTTTGTCACAGTCCCATGAAATACTTTCACATTTAATCATTTACACATGTAACAACTTTGCACATAACTATTTATTGCCAACTATGACATATTTGTATGTGATCTGTCCTCACAACACTGACAACTAGCTATTATAAAGTCATATATTACACCGGAAACATAGATAATTGGGCATTTGAGAGAGAGAAAGAGAGAGAGTACTCATTATTATTTCCTTCGTCACAGATCGACAAAGCAGCCAGTAGTTGGAAGTCCTTAAGTCGTCTTGTTTGGTAAGAGATACAGAGAGATCACTTCATGCGGTTTGAGG
The DNA here is from genome assembly GCA_032433765.1 of Megaustenia siamemsis. Classification (NCBI taxonomy): domain Eukaryota; kingdom Metazoa; phylum Mollusca; class Gastropoda; order Stylommatophora; family Ariophantidae; genus Megaustenia; species Megaustenia siamemsis. Next base: position 37,000,887 of record JAVIAB010000124.1, read on the forward strand.
TCATCCTTCAGAAGTTGCTCCATCTTTGGTCCGCACTCTATGTTGCCACATGTCCTCAGTCAAGTTATCCTCGAAGTGCCTATTTTATGAGCTACTTCCGGAATCCCTTGCATGATAATCATTTTTAGCTGTTTGTGGAGTTCCTCTGAACTTTATACTACAAACTGTAAGATCCCAGCGTGCCCCAGTCTTTATGCTTTACATGCAAAAACTAAAAGGAAAATGAATGGAAAGAATAAGAAAAAAAAAATAAGAAACCAATTAAGTTCATGTTCACTCAGCAATCTGAGACTGCAATAATAAAGTTAATGCCCACATACCGAATATTTTATGAAAATCTAATCTTACTCTCTTGAACAGTTTTAGATCTAAGCAACACATACACAACACACCCCCCCCCCCCCAACCCCTGGGCGTGTGACTCATTTGAAACTTACCAGCCGCCGCGTGAGATTAAAAGTGACATTAATGTAAATCGGTCTTCACCGTCACAAAGAAGTCTTTAGATCTGTCCCCCAGATCCGCTATTCTATATGCAACCACAATGAGTTATCTTAAGCACGTCCCTGTTTTATTTAGCATCGTGGCTTATACAGCTGGTAGAAACAGGAAATTTAAAACATAAAATGTATTATTTTCGGAAAAAAATTGGCTTTCTATTAGGAAATAAATAGGTATTATAATAGGAAGAAGTAGGTATTATACTTTGAAAAATTATATATAATATCATAATAGCAATAGGTATTATATTAGTGAAGAAATAGGCTTTTTATGACTAAATCCCAGCAGAGCAACAACCAGCTTGATCAAAAAGAAGAGGTCAACATCTCAACATCTGACTAAGAACAGGGCACAATCCACTGCGAAACCAGCTGTACACACAGTTCAAAATTGTACACACAAACATGTGGACAAGCACAGCAAACTGATTCACACATTATACAAGACTACAGCCAGTACAGCACTTTAATAGATGCATAAAGGTGAAATGGGACTACATTAAACACAAACTTACAATCCAATGCAGGAACTGATAGAGAGAGCATAATTCATGGAAAATATTATCTTGTTCGTAATATTTTACTAGGAAGGAAATCACAATGTTATGTTAGGAAGGAAATCACAATATTATGTTAGGAAGGAAATAACAATATTATGTTAGGAAGGAAATAACAATATTATGTTAGGAAGGAAATAACAATATTATGTTAGGAAGGAAATAATAATATTATGTTAGGGAGGGAATAACAATATTATGTTAGGAAGGAAATAACAATATTATGTTAGGAAGGAAATAACAATATTATGTTAGGAAGGAAATAATAATATCATGTTAGGAAGGAAATAAATATTATGTTAGTTAAATGATAAAGTATTATGATGGTGAAAAAGAGGTATTAAATACATTTGGAACAGATCCTCTCATAAGAATGAGAGTATTATTTTTAAAGCATTGTAATATGACTTGTTTTAAGATAGGAATTGTCTGCTACCTTAAGTGACGAACTTTCACATTTGTATTTTAATGGAGCTATTTTATTCTATATTGTCCCCCAATGCAATGCATGCCTCGTATGCAGTTATACAAAAAAGTACACATAAAGCACGCAATTAAAACATAAACATAATTAATATGTGCCTGTTTTACCGTGATCTCTATGAGAGCCTAACATTGTTATATTCGGTACACAAATATCGTTTCAATGCGTGAAGAGTTGAGGGAGGAGAAAGAAAACTGGTCTCAAACATGAGCAACATGTCATTGATTGATATTTCACAAAAGGTGCTAGGACGAGGCAGTCCATAGATTAAAGAGGTCAACGACATATAGTTGACTGCCTGAGTCATGATCAGTGAACCATAACTGATAAAGATCCGACTCAATTTTCCCGCTATTGCTCTGGAAACGGACTGAGTTTACCTGACGGATACAAATATGAAGACAAAAGGTTATGGTTATGGAAGGCCCCGGTATCACTGCAAACAAATTAAAATCCATAATTACTCAACCGCCCGTTGAATTTGCATTCTGAAAAAAGGCACAAATATCGTAGATGGTTGTAAACCACGGCACAGCGAAATTACGTTCATTTAACGTTCTTCTAAGGAAAAGGAGACAAATAAGAGTAATTGTTGAACGATAGCAAAAGAAGATTTATGATAGAACTACTCACAAACAAATATCACCATATGCCCTTGTTGAATTATAAATAGCAAATAATATTCACTCACAAGCATAAACAACAACAACATGGCATCATCCTCAGATCGCATGTCCTTTGTGCAACAGCTACTCTGCTCGTCAGAAAGAATCTATGTCTATAGACAGATTTCCCGCTTCTTCTGTTGACATGTTCAATGTCTCCTTGATGTCCTAAACCGCTTTCTTCTTGGTCTGCACGTGGAGTGTCGCCCAGAAACCATGCCTTTCATTATTGTTCTTTCCAACCCGTTGTGTCTTTTGATGTGGCTATAGTATTTTAATTTCATCTGTAGAATGGTGTTTATAAGCCAGATCATTTTAATGTTTAAGTTATTTAATATGTCTTCATTGCTCTTTTCCATTATCCAAAGTATCTTAAGGCTTCTCCTGTAGCATTTTGTTTCGAGTTAATCGATTTTCTTCCTTCTGTTTGCGAGATTACCCATGATTCACAACCGTGTGTTGCTATCGGGAAGATACATGTCCGTAGTAATTTTGATGTATTCTGCCTTGCTGGTTTTGTGCCACATGTTCTCCATAGCGTCTAATAAAGCATCAGTTTCATGGTTCTCCCTTAACAATCATATCGTTAATACGACCACACCGGTAGTACGAATGGGAGCTGATGAGGTGACCAGGGACAAGTTGATGACATACCTCGGAGTTAAGTTTGATCGCAGCCTGTGTTTTCGGGACCACGTTGACCATGTGATAACAAAATCCCGCAAAGGATTAGCCGCCTTGAAGGTCATGGCAGCTGCCAACATCGAGCAGAGGCTACTTACTCTTCTGTTCCAGGGATTAGTCCTCGCACCAATCGAGTATGCCCTGACAATTCTTACTGTCAGTACGACTCAAATTGATAGGCTGGAGAAAATACAAAATGAAGCCATGCGCATTATCCTGGGATGTACGAGGGACACTCCCTGTGTGGCAATGAGGTATCTTCTTGACTTTCCAACCATGGATGACAGAATCAAGATCTGGAGAGCACGAGCATACCTGAAGATTAGTACAGATACAGAGCATCCATTGCACCACGTGCTCAACACAGAGAAAGGTACCAGGCTAAAAAGAGGCAAATCATGGGTGGGCCGAGCAGAAGATGTCATCAAACAGGTATGTGGGCTTACCAATCTCAGTGTTGGTGAGGAGTGGATACCGGTGCCTACGTCATTCAAGGGGACTTTCTCATGTATTGTCACACTCGACAGGAAAAGTAGGGAACAGAACCCAGTCGTGGTTAATGCTGAGGTCAACGGTCTCATCTGCGATAACACCGATGAGAAAGATGCAGTCATCTATACAGACGGATCTGTAAGACGACACGAAAAAAGTGCATGGGCATTTACAGCACGTTCGGCAGGCAGAATAGCCAAGGAAGACAGTGGTGCATACGCCATGACCACGAGTAGCATGACAATGGAGGTGATGGCAGTGACCAAGGCATTCGAATGGTTAGAGTCACAAGACTACATCCACGCATGTATACTGAGTGATTCGATGAGCATGATAAAAAAAGTGGAGGCGGGCTTTGTACGCATGCAATGGGTAGAGTCGTTGCAGAAATCCAAAATACGTAAGGCCACCTTTGTCTATGTCCCTGGACATGCGGGAGTACGGGGAAATGAGAGAGCGGACAGGTTGGCTAGCTGCGCTGTCGTTGAGGACGGGCAACCGATGGATCGGGCGGACGTCATCAATGCACTCCGAGATGTGGGAAGAGCACAGGACTTCGACAAACATAGGTCAACGTCGCTTCTTCGGATGATGGAAATGGGAGTTAAGATGGGCACAGCCAGAAATGAGAAACTTGGTGGCCGTGTAAGAAGACTTATCAACCAACATAGAACTGGAGTCGTCAGTCGCTGGACACTGAGGGAATTGCTGAGGAGGGGATCTGAGCACCTATGGACATGTTCGGAGTGCAATGATGATGACCCGCAAATAACTCAATAACTCCATAGCGTTTAATTTGTGTGTTGCTTTGCTAATCTTAGCTGCACGACACCGACTGAACTATTCTATTCTATTCATAGAATAGAATCAATTTCATAGCAGGAAATATTTATATATATATGTGTGTGTGTGTGCGTGCGTGCGTGCGTGTGTGTGTGTGTGCGTGCGTGCGTGTGCATCTCGCGGTATATTTACTGTGTGTTGGTGCTACTGAGATTTAACACTTGAACTGAATCCACCATTGCCTACGTTAGATCGAAGCGGTGGTGCTACATACAGAAGATTTACTCAGGAGGGAATCTGATCACTCTGGGGGTGTTCAAAGAGCAATGATGATGATTTGCTGATAAAACTCAACTACAACAAACTAAACAAAAGCACCACTCATTAACACAACAAATACTCATAACAACAAGGACTGTCACGAGCACACCACTACATATCAGCAAATAAACGATCAACAATCCACAAGTCATTGGATCAATGTTACATGATGATTCTTTTTCAACAATCAATGGGGGTCACTATTAGCTACAGTAAACTTGCATGGACTCATAAATCATTACTAACATATTCTCAACGTTTAACGTTTTCTTGGTTCCTTGACCTCAGATAGGGAAATCGATCAATGGTCAATACATCATAGACATATTAATGCGAAGTAAATACTTATCCACGATACCCATCCGGCGACCATACTACATACATATTCCCCTAGTCTTTAACATTGCATTTATATTCATACTCTCAATTATCCACTGAGTTTGTTTATACTTATCCCATACTTAGGTTCCCTTTTCCCTTGCGTTTACAATCTATTATTTTCATCGATGGTGTTATTATTTCAGTATTTTAAACAAATGCGCTGTCATGGACGGGGAAAAATGGAGGCTGAAGTAGAGAACAGGTGAAACAAAGCAAACTAATTAATTGAACAATTAACATGAATTATTAAAATAATAAATATTTGTTGAATGTAAAAAAAAAATAACAATACACAATGCACCTATTATTGTGTTTAAAAAAGTCAAAACAGCTCAAACGAAGGCAGCATCCAATGAATGAAACAATATATATTACGCAACCCATGCTTGAAATTGAACATGGTGTAATAGCTCTTCACTGGTAGATATAATCATTCCGGACATATGTAGGGACTTCTGAACAATCAGATAAATCGTTGGAGGCCACAGAAAGATGCTTTAAAATAAATATATTCAGAATACCATGCACAGCAAGGAAAGAATAACAAGAAAACTATAAACAAGGCAAAGACAAACAGAAAGCTTATTACTAACATAAAAGATGATGCAATGATCATGTTTTGTGTGGGTAATGAAAAGGAAAATTTTGGTTACCTGGCACAATAAGCCTAATGAGCCAGGTAACCAAAACTTTACTAAAAGTTATACAAGGAAGGATTCAGAATAAAATTAATAATGAATTAGATGAGCAGCAATTCGGATTCAGGAAAAACAGTGGAACAAAAGAAGCCATATTCAGCATGAGGACATTGATTGAAAAGTGCATAGAAGTAAACAAACCAATATATGCCTGCTTCATAGACTACACCAAAGCATTTGATAGAATACACCATGAGCAACTTATAGACTGCCTAAAAGATATAAATCTGGATGACACAGACATACGACTGATATGTAATTTGTACTGGGAGCAAACAGCAATAATAAAATATAACAATGAGAACTTCACGCCCATTGATATAAAAAGAGGAGTAAGACAAGGATGCATCCCATCACCAAGCTTGTTCAATTTATACACTGAGCAAATCTGTAAAAACATCAATGAGATGCCAGGCCTTAAGATTAATGCGAAGATAATCAATAACCTAAGATATGCTGATGATACTGTACTACTAGCAGAAAATCCTAAAGATCTACAACAATTACTTAATGTAATAAACATGACAAGCAAAAAATATGGACTAGATATGAATATCAAAAAGACTAAAACTTTGATCATAAACAAAGAAAATTTACAAGACTTACAATTAAATATCAAAGTTAAAGGAATACATCTAGAGACAGTCCAGAGCTACAACTACCTGGGACATACTATAACCAGTGATGGAAAATGTACAACTGAAATAAATAAAAGAATAGGTATGGCAAAAAGTAATTTCAATGCCATGAAAAATATACTAACATCAAAACAAATAACACCAAAGCTAAAACTAATAATAGCAAAATGTTACATCTTCTCAATATTCCCGTATGGTGAAACATGGACATTAGACCAGAAAACAGAACAGAAAATTGAGGCCTTTGAAATGTGGATTTATAGAAGAATAGGTAGAATTAGATGGAAAGAAAAGAAAACAAACGAGGAAGTTTTAAAACAACTAAAAATGAAGAAAGAAATACTAAACACAATTAGAGCAAGACAAATGCAATTTTTTTGGTCATGTTAAAAGACACAACAGTCTAATAAAAGTAATATTAGAAGGGAAAATACAAGGTAAAAGAGGCAGAGGCAGACCAAGACTAACATGGACGAGTAACATCAAAAGATGGACAAGTCAGCGTATGGCAATCTGCACCATCAAAGCAAGAGACAGAGCGGAATGGCGCTCCATGGTAGCCAACCTTCGATGCAGAGACAGCACTCAATGATGATGATGAATGAAAAGGGAGTATTTGTAACATACTGTAAGAACTGGAAAAGAAGAGTAATAAAATATAAAGAGGAACATAGAGAAACGATATCGGTCAGGTTAAGAGAATAGCATGTTGGAAGTAAAAATATACTAAGAGAGAAGACAGGTGGAAACAGAAATTTAAAAGATTTTGAAGACATAGAGTAGCGATGTAAAGATAATACACCAAACAAAACAGTCAAAGTTAGAGACCTATCATCCACAGAGAATTGAAAGAGAAAAGATGGTAGGAAGTCAAGTGTCGATATGATCAATAACTGATGTGACAAAGCTTAGTCAAGAGACATGACAGCCTACGCCACCAGGAACGGTACATGCTGATAATCAAAGTCAAACATGGACATTAACAGCAAATATAATAATTCATCTACTGAAATAAAATGTCTTAGAATAGTGAATGTAACAAAGGATACAATAATCACGAATAAAGAAGTGAAACAAGATGATACAGTAATACAGAATGAAGAAATGACTGTAACAATATGATACAGCAATCAAGAATGAAGAAGTGACTGTAACAAGGAGATACACCAATCAAGAATGAAGAAGTGAGTGTAACAAGGAGATAAACCAATCAAGAATGAAGAAGTGAGTGTAACAAGGAGATACACCAATCAAGAATGAAGAAGTGAGTGTAACAAGGAGATACACCAATCAAGAATGAAGAAGTGAGTGTAACAAGGAGATACACCAATCAAGAATGAAGAAGTGAGTGTAACAAGGAGATACACCAATCAAGAATGAAGAAGTGAGTGTAACAAGGAGATAAACCAATCAAGAATGAAGAAGTGAGTGTAACAAGGAGATACACCAATCAAGAATGAAGAAGTGAGTGAAACAAGGAGATACACCAATCAAGAATGAAGAAGTGAGTGTAACAATGTAATACAGCTATCAAGAATGAAGAAGTGAGTGTAACAAGGAGATACACCAATCAAGAATGAAGAAGTGAGTGTAACAATGTAATACAGCTATCAAGAATGAAGAAGTGAGTGTAACAAGGAGATACACCAATCAAGAATGAAGAAGTGACTGCAACAAGGGAAAACATCAATAAAGGAAGAAGAAATTCAAAAGGAAATACTATAGATGTTAACAGCAGTTGTAAGATACATTAAGAAACAGCACATTAAATAGTTGAAACATATACAACGCGTTCCAGCAAACAACATTTCGCAACAGCCATTGACAACATACTCAAGGAAAGGCTTCTTTCCGACGGATTAGCCAAATGTGTACACACACATACCCATTACGTACAAAAAGCGAACGAGAGAGCGCTGTCAAGTGAACTCTATTGATCTCCGATGCTTTAAAACACAAAAGGTCAAAGAACAAAACAAGCATGAATAAACTTCTTATCACAGCTCTCCCAACAGCCGCTAATTATAATAATGTACAGATCTTGAGTGTGCATCTAGAGCAATCAGTTTTCTTCATTGATGGCACTGTTTGTCGGGGAAAGAGTAGGACACCCCACCGTGCCCCATTGCGTATATGTAAAATGGTGCTAGGGTCATTTTATTGTCTTTGTATACGAACACATACTGAGTAAAGTAGGCAGCATTACGTCAGTACTGTATTTATTTTTCATAATTTTCTAGCACGAACTTCAGTCTGGCTGAAACTAAGATATCAGCAATTATGGATTTTAATACGTTTGCATTGTTACCGGGGCCTTCGACTAACCATAAGATATAGATAGGGATCGACCTCGAGTCGGTGTGTCGGGCTGAAAGTTGCTGCGGCTATAACGTAAATTAGCTACACATCGCATCCACGCCAACTTACGGACTACTCCTTTTTAAGGACGGATAATGAAGACAAGTTTTCACCGAGTGAACACGGACAAAGAAGAATTCGACAAGTTGCCCTCAATCAAGCGGTTTATTACCCACGACTCAAAAGCGTAGAGACGTGGGTATATTTATAACATTCGGACAATTATACAAACAACAGAAAACATAGAGGAAAAACAGGCAGCTTAGAGCTTGGATCAAACTCGTACTCTTTGACACAGCTCCTTGCCACTTGAGAGACGGTCTGCGTCACACTGCCAGCTAAATAACTTAGAAAAAAGTAACTTTTAGTGGCAAGATTTACATGCATGCATGCTTTGACCACTTGACTACATTACAGAGTTATGACAACAATTCAAGCATTGATTTATATACACAGCTATCTGCCTGTGCGGCGAGGGACCCCTGTGCACACGGCTGCCAGGGGAAAAATGGATTATCACGTAAAATTCAGTTCCTAGTCTCTAGGGACTTCGTCAGAGTTGAAAGCTGGCGAACGTAACAACAACACCAACAATATACACAGCTCTGTTCTGAGTTTTCCATTAGCAAGTGTAAGCTGCATGTACAGATAGGCTGAACTAATTGAGTTGTTTATACTCAGCAGGTTGTCATATATTTATTATTGCTGTCCTCAGCATCATCTCTTTTGTCTCAAGTACCATATTCAATTTACTTGTCCCGGCTGGCCTGCACTTTGCTTGTTATGAAATTACCGGAGAATAATATTCTGACTGCGAAATAGCAACTTACCACATGTACAAATATTTACATGTTTACTTTTATACGTAAGGACAACAAACAATAGGACATCATATTTTTCTCGACTGTCCGCTTCACGAGAGTTGCAGAGTGAATACGTGGTTTCTTCGATCTATCTAATTGACACACCTATTAACGACGAGCTAAGACTATGACAGACTACATATTTTGAGAAAAAAGATAAATAAGGATATAATAGAGCTTGCGATAACATGGAAGAAGATTATGAAAAAGAAGAAGGATAACTGGATGAAGATTCTACCGCAACAACGAACAAGTGCAGATGACTTTCTCATACACACATATTTACGTACACACATGTGCTATTAACGTTACACAATGAAGGATAATCTTTGAGACAACAAATCTGAGACGTGTACAGCTGTAGTCACCAGACGAACTGTAAGCGACCAGTGGAGTAACCAATAATTAGTGGTATACCAGGACGTCATGGGACGCACCAAAATGGCAGCTTATTTATATTCTAGCTATGGACTAAGCAATGTTTACTTTGAATTCCACGATAAATGTTATTGCAGCGAGTTGGCAGATTTTTGAAAATGTATTCAGGGTTTGAACATAAATGTTTGATCACAGTTCGTTAACCTTCGCTGTAGATAAAGTCGTTAAATATGATGACTTAGTTTGTGACATTGGTAGCTAAGGACCTAACTTGTGCAAACGGATGGCATTGGCAGGGATCATTTTGAATCTATGAAGTGGGCTCATTTTGTGTTTAACTCAAAAGCATATGTGCTTTTTAACCAAATAACTTTTTTTTGGGACTCAATGAAGATATCCCCGATGGAAGAATACATTGTACTATTAGTCCCATAAATTATTCGCTTCCAGAGGTTTATGATGTAAACAAAGCAGTTTTGTCATTGCAAGTGAATAATGTCCACACCTATAATTGGTCAGGATTGGGTAGCAGCAGCAGTTTTATAGTGAACACAGAAAACATCACAGGATTGTGCTGTTCTGAAACAGCTATGCCATGCTACCCTAGAATTGCCTTTAATGGGATTACTGTGACCACAAACCACTCTCCATGTGTGTGCCACGTATTTACACCCCTGAAAGAAATTCTGAATATAACAACATCATGTGCCGTCTGTGATATTAATGACCACATACCAGGAGCCTCAACTATGATTGATACAACTGTTGCACCAAGCACTTCATTTTCAAAGCCATATCTATGGAATGTTCATCTGACATTGTTCTTGAATGACGTCCAAGTTAATGAGACATCAGAATCGTGTGGCGGCAGCTATAAGAAGGGAGCGGAGAACATCATCAATTGTGTTTTTACTAACTACAGATCATGTGGATTCTGTTGGATTGGAAATGATAACTTACCACCACTGTGTGTCTATATGTTTGGAATTGGAGTCATCAATGATGGCCTAACATCATAAAGTGCTACGACGATCATCATTTTCGGGAGGACGTAAACTCCCATGGTATATGGTGGATAGGCGGCAGGAACATTGAAGGCTATGTCTGAAAAGTGTTCCTTGTTGCAGTTTCCTCATATTCCAAGTCCGGCTTGTTGCAGGAGCTACTGAGTTAAGTGCTCTGTGCACACCGTGAGCTGTGTGTCTCATCCGTTTTGATCCGGCTTCGATATCCCGCTTGTTTACGATGAATGATGATATCGTATGACGGGGAACAGTTGGCTGTGTTCACTTTCTGCGCGGTTTCGCCTTATGTCTTTTGGCGTGTGCTGAGACTGCTACGATGGGGACTACAGTTACCTTTCTTTGTTTGGGAGATGAGTTAGTAATTCGGATGATTCCACTGGCACGGGCGGTTGAGCAATTATGGATTTTAATTCGTTTGCTGTGAGACCGAGGCCTTCCATAGCCAATAACAATAACAATAGTGGTATACCAGTCAGCTACTGTACTTTTCGTTCTAAACTTACAGAATATGTACACAGTGTAATGTAGAGGGGTAAACACTGATGAAAACGATGTAAAATATGCCTGTCCTCGAATGTGCACTAGAGAACCGAAGTAGAGTATTTTTTCGTGGCCAAGTTTATTGATTAAGTTCACATCGAAGATTGGCTACCATGGAGCGCCATTTTACTCTGTCTCTTGACTTGATGGTACATGTTGTCATGGGTTCATCTGTCCACCCTTTGATATTATCAGACCTCTTTAGTTTTGGCCTGCCTCTGCCTCGTACCGCTCCCCTTCCAAGACGACTTTTAGAAGAGTGTTATTCGTATGTCAAAAAGATGTCAGTTGTCTTTTTAGAATTGTAGTAAGTAGTTCTTTTTTTTTTTTCAAGAAAAGTGAACATAATAGTGAACACACGTGAACATTTTTTAGTAAATCTAACAGTACTATAAAGGCGATATAAATATTAGACGAAAGAAGAATGATTGTTAGTTTATATTTGTCACAATTTTTCTCCATACATTGCTGACATTATCTGAGGCACCAAAGAGGACCAACGTTTGATTAGCGATAAAGTGAGACCTTTCGGAATTCACCTCTTAGTTGTGGTAATTATAATAACGTTGTTACCGTAATATGTTTCTAAACACTTGCAAATCACTGACCCCATGATAGCATTCCAGTAATTTTAATTTTACATCACAGAGCGGACAAAATATACGCTCTAAGTCTTCATTTATATTTTACATCACAGAGCAGACAAAATATACGCTCTAAGTCTTCATTTATATTTTACATCACAGAGCAGACAAAATATACGCACTAAGTCTTCATTTATATTTTACATCATAGAGCAGACAAAATATACGCTCTAAGTCTTCATTTATATTTTACATCACAGAGCAGACAAAATATACGCTCTAAGTCTTCATTTATATTTTACATCACAGAGCAGACAAAATATACGCTCTAAGTCTTCATTTATATTTTACATCACAGAGCAGACAAAATATACGCTCTAAGTCTTCATTTATATTTTACATCACAGAGCAGACAAAATATACGCTCTAAGTCTTCATTTATATTTTATATTACAGAGCAAAACATTAACAATATTAAGTCTTCAATTACTTTTGCCTCCCTGGCTCCTCACTCTCTCCAGAATCCAACCCCGTAATCTGTTATCGTTCAGCAACCTATTCTCTAAGGCCTTACCTTAACATTCTGCTACAGGAATGCAGCAGTTCTGGCGTTCCGTTTCATAACATGTCTGTCAATCAGGACGCCTGCGGCAAACACCATCGATAAAATGGCAGGAAAGAAAAAAAAAATTAAAAAAGAGCAACCAGCTCCTGCTTTTAATCAATTAGAACGGCCATTACCAGCAGACGTGACAGCTATTATATATTTATGCTTTAAAAAAAAATGACTATGGAAGACCGTGGAAGCGATCGAATATTTGAAAGACAGAAAAGATTGGGTTATCAATGATTGTGAGGACTCTATCAAAGTGTTGGTGCTTGACATGTGAGATAATAATGCAGTTATCAGGGTCATGTCAACAGAGAATTTTATGTGGAGTTCTGAAGCTCTTCTGGAGTTTGTGGACCACTTTTGGTTAGTTAATAGACTTGTTCGGAAAAAAAGTGCGGGGCGTTTAGCACACATGCATGGCATGTCGTTCAGTGGTTGAAATGACTCTCTTACTGGTAACCAATGAACTCCATTACATATTTTATGAATCTTCTAATCATTATATGATAGTCTTATGAAGTCAGTGTGACTCTTTGGCACTCTTGTACCAGCAGGTAAAATCATAAATTGTCTTGATGGTAAAGCCTTTACCAGCCAAAGGAGAGAGTTGCGATCTAGCGGGGATACACAAATAAAAAAGAAAAAAAAAGGTAAAGAGCCCCGTCACGCCAAGTGGGGTGGGTATAGGAATTATGGTGTTAGTGACCATAATGTTTACAGACCTTCGGCACATGATTTTTGAGGTAATGTGGTCGGTATTACGCCCGTGCCGTTTTACTTTCCAAGAGAAAAAAAATTCTGTACTCATTTAAGGCTGGGTGAACCCGGAAGTTGTCGTTCAGGATCGAACCCGACCGCTTGTCCTTTGTAGTCCAGTTCACTAACCACTGAGCTATGGCGGCTCAGCGGGGTAACAACCACGATGCAAAAGAGTTAAGCAACATTTCAAGATATCTGCAACAACCAGAATGTGAAATGAAACATTCTGCAATTTTATTTGACTCGGCGATACAAATACTGCTACTCTATTGTAGTTTGTCGCGTGTATCCAAACATGAAGAACATCTTAAACTGTACTCAAGATAAAAGATGTACACACACACCTTTCATTCAACACCCCCAACCCCCCCACCAAACCCACGCACACACACGCACGCCATTTTATCGTGTACACACACACACACACACGCACGCACGCACGCACGCACACACACACACACACACACAATTCACGTTCACGGATCCATACAAATCAAACTAAGAACGTCACATTAAGGATACACAAAACAATATTGACAATTATCTACACACACAAAAAAGACATCATCGCCGTGCATAATACAGACACGAAGAATAATATTAAAACAGGTACATGAATATAAACATATGGGGACAATGTTAACCTCAGATGGTAGATGTACAACAGAGGTGAGATGGTAGATGTACAATAGAGGTGAGATGATAGATGTACAACAGAGGTGAGATGGCAGATGTACAACAGAGGTGAGATGGTAGATGCACAACAGAGGTGAGATGGTAGATGCACAACAGAGGTGAGATGTCAGATGTACAACACAGGTGAGATGGCAGATATACAACAGAGGTGAGATGGTAGATGTACAACAGAGGTGAGATGCAGAATGTCTCAGGCAAGAAACAGTTTTCGAACAAATAAGGAAGATACCGTACAATCCATTTTTGACACTGGAAACAAGAAAAAGAGTTCTTGAATGTTATATATATATATATATATACACACACACAACCAGTCTTACCATATGGATGTGAATCAATGGCGCATTGGGATAACGAACCAAGAAAATCACCGGAGGCTGTAAAAATGTGGTTTTACAGATGAATGTTGAGAATATCATGGCTTGGCAGAAGGTCAACAACAGAAATGATAAATAACTGTCGAGATCGAGAGTTGTGGAAAGACATCCCATACGCCAGCAGGCATGGTACTTGATGATCACCAACACCCGTCTATTGCCATAGAGAGCGTTTTATTTTATTATTTTTTTTTACATGTCTAAGTCTACATTAATTAAAGCAGCGATCTTTCACCTTTAGGTGTGTCACATGTAGCTGCCTACTGGTATGTTTATGGGGATGGATTTGCGTCTCTTTTCGGAAGCACTACGTGAAAGTAAAGTAGCATATCGGTCAGATTTGATTTGGTGCCTGCTGTCAAACAAAGCATTGTTTCTCGGTACCATAAATAAACGTGTATATGTTCAGTTTACGGACAATAAGTCGGCGAATGTGGCTACAGACAAATCGGCCGGTGCATGTGTGGATATCCATATGTGTATGCATGTGTGTGAAAGCTAAGAAACCGTTACTGAGTATATGTTTGCAGGTAAGAAAATAGAAGGTTCAAACTGTGTTAGTAATTTATAATATACATAATAATTTAATAACACACAAAAGAAGCTGACGCCGAGTTGTATGTGTGTGTGTGAGAGAGAGAGAGAGAGAGAGAGAGAGAGAGAGAGAGAGTTTAAACACAATTAAGGACAGTCAATACAAACATTAAGTCTCTCTCCCAACTAACTTCATCATTCCTGCACCAGTAATTTTCTGTTCTCCTCCACACAAAACTATAGTCACAAATTGGCTAGGGCAAGAAAAGACAAGATTCCTACACAAATAACAAGGTCAGCAGCAGCTTGTACGCTCCTCAAGAGACCGTTATGTAAAAATACGCTAGAACGTCTTACATGTCTGGTCTGATCGAAACAGGTTAAAATCAACGCTATTTAGATCATTTCACATCTGGGAAGAAAAAGAAATGCCTCCGAAATGTAAGTTTGAAAATGTTAATTATGACTTTCGCACATTAAGATTGCTGGTTGTTTATGTTTACTTGTATCAATAAAATAAGTTGTTCATGATTTCAGTTTAGATTTGTTTTATTTTTGCAGTTTCATTTTCGAGAGTGAATTTATCTTTGTTTTAACATACGTGGGTGAATCACATTAAATCTTATAAAGTTATTACAGTTCAAGACACCACAGTATTGGTATGTAAGTCGGTTGCTTTGTTACCTATGGCATACAATGTCACACAGGTGTCAGTGAAGACAAACGCTGTCAGAGTAGCAGTGTTAAATCGGCAGTCCCACATGGGACAAGCACAACACAGGACCAATGTTTGATTAGCTATAAAGTGAGGCCTTTTGGAATTCATAGGCGAGTGACATTTTTAAACAAAATGGTGATGAATGTCTGTTACAGCATTAATTTATCTCTTCCAGGTTTAACTTCAATTCGTAATATGTCAGGAGCGTCTTTCGCTATTTGCATTTCAGTCCCTCATATTTATTATACATTTATCTAAATTGATAGCAACTTATCCCATGCAGATGAGACCCATATTTTACATGTCACTGTGGAGGCAAGGTGCCTGATGGCAACAGAGCTGGAAGCTGTCAGTGACTCATAACTGATGACTTGCGTCAGGATTGCTGAACCTGGACCATCAGACCGCACTCCACCTGTTCGCGGTGCCTCTATAAACAGACTAATCAGTCTATCTGGTCAAGTGTGCAGGGATCGAAGAGGGAAGGCAACCGGTACTCAAAAATACCCAGCTGAAGATGGAAGATTTGCCCAAGAAGCGCATATATTACAGTTCAAACCCCAACACAACGCATCTACGCCTATTAACATCCTTTTAAGGACGAATAACGGAGAGGACAGTCAATTCCTTCAGTGGTCATCGGGTGAACGCCAGAAAGAGACACGTCACTGTTATTACTGTTGTGAAAACAATTCTTACAGTTTCTCCATCATTGACCAAAGCTAAAACACACAAAAATATGGGGGGGGGGGGCTGGTGGTTGAGATGTTTTGATAGGCCTAGAAGTTACAACAGGCACCTAATCAAATTGTCTGGCTAATGAACTAATTTTAGTATTACACAACGGCTCCTATTTTTGAATCACAAGAAGAGAAGAGAAGAGAAAAAAGTAGGTCAAAACATTTGTTGAAGACGTAGCTAAACAAGAATGTGAAAGTAACCAGAAGAAGAAGAAGAAACTAATTTGACAGTGGCTTTTTGCCTTCTGACACAACATAGACACAAGATGGCAAAAGAATGAGAGAATGACGTACTTGATATTTGAACAAACCAATTCAAGAGGCTGGGATGAACTAACAACCAGTGAAAGAAAGTACAAAGAATTCTGATAATGCTTATATACGACATATGAACATCTATATAACAAACAAATAATTAGAAATTTAAGCATAAAGTAACAAATTTTAAAAAAGAGGAAAGGTAATCTATGAAATCGCTTAAATTTCTAAGCAAAAAAAGGATTATAGTGGTTCAAAGACTATAATAAACCTGGGGAAAGCTACATAGGTTTGGACAACTTTCGGACTACAAGAATTACCTCATGCAACAGTGACCAATACAACGTGAATAATTACATACGCACAGTAGAGAATAAGTAACTTCAAATATTATCAAAAACACTTGTGTTCGGCCTTTCATAGGATGACTTACGACGTCGTCTAGATCTCATACACAACTTTACACACTTTGTTAGTTACACTTCATAAGTCATCTGGATAAATATAATGGTTGCATATAAGGGTCTCCTATTACACATGATGTTGGCTATGGTCGTCTATACAATCTATCAAACTATGTCGCTAATTCAAAATCTGAATATGTGCCTAAGGCCAAAGCTGATGTTATGATACTCTCCCAGGTTATGCAATTAAATCCACATAACGTTTTCCGCTAGTAAAAAATAACATATAACTTATGTGCATAACTTGTATTGACAACAATTTATATGAAATACGTAAACTCCTAGTCTTGACCTTCCTAATAAGAACTGTTCCTAATAAGCACTGGTCTCTTTTTAAATAATCCCAAATAGCTACCAATAGCTAACATCGTCCCTTGAAACAATCTGTCTAAATATTTGTCCAAAACCTCTCTCCGGATCAGACCTGGAATGCCCCTGGGATATAAACACAGCTTCTTTAAGTATTAAGTCCAGCCCAGACCCAATGTTTGCTATCTGCCTTGTTTCGTCGCCAACTACTTTTATCCTGTGACTGGGAGATTATCTGATTTTGTTGTGTCACTCTCCATTGTTGTCTTAATCCTTCGTGTTTTGGGGATAGACGCTAGAAAGCGCTTATAATAAAATCATATGAAAACCAATCATTATATTTGGTCTAATGCGGCGCCCAGCAATGGTTGCTTCGGTGCCCGAGTTTTGCCTATTCTTAAACAATACAAAGATGTATTCCATCAATAGCATACATATGTAATAGGAAACGTTTCATACTGTACTAGCACTACTACACTCATGGCGGGGCAACTTTTATGTCACAAGATTATATTTATGACTGGACAACTTTCAGATAACAGAAATTACCTAAGGACTGGACAACTTTCAGATAACAGAAACGATCTAATGACTGGACAACTTCCAGATAACAGAAACGATCTAATGACTGGACAACTTCCAGATAACAGAAACGATCTAATGACTGGACAACTTCCAGATAACAGAAATGATTTAATGACTGGACAACTTCCAGATAACAGAAATTATCTAATGACTGGACAACTTGTAGGTAACAGAAATGAGTTAATCACTGGACAACTTGTAGATAACAGAAATGAGTTAATGACTGGACAACGTTCAGATAACGAAATGATCTAATGACTGGACAACGTTCAGATAACGAAATGATCTAATGACTGGACAACTTTCAGATAAAAGAAATGATCTCTTAAAAGACAATTTTCAAACCATAGAAATCATTTTTGTGTTTTTT
Source organism: Megaustenia siamemsis (assembly GCA_032433765.1). NCBI lineage: Eukaryota > Metazoa > Mollusca > Gastropoda > Stylommatophora > Ariophantidae > Megaustenia > Megaustenia siamemsis. Next base: position 37,019,261 of record JAVIAB010000124.1, read on the forward strand.
ACCCCCAGACCCCGCTTTTTTTCATGACCTATTCAAAGCTTGTTTTCTTCGTTAGACTAGAAGGAAACGTTTGAAGAAATGTACCACTGAGAGTAACCCCGTTAAGAATTTTTACTGTGCATCATTGTTTACAAATATAATTTAAGTTCCTTCGGTACTCCTTTCATTCATTGGGTGCCGTCTCTATATCGAATGTTGGCTACCAAGGAGCTTCCATTTTACTCTGTCTATTGTCTCCATGAGTCGCGAAAGCTCAGTGGTTAGTGAACTGGAATACAAAGGACAAGGGGTAGGGTTCGATCCCAACCGACGGCTTCCGGGTTCACCCAGCCTTTAATGGGTACCGGATATTTTTCTGGGAAAGAAAAGCAGCACGGGCGTAATACCAACCACATTACACCAAAAATCATGTGCTGAAGGTCTGTAAAATATAGGGTCACTAACACCATATTTCCCTGTACTGTACTCCCTGACGGGGGTACTTTACTTTTTTTTTACTATTGTCTCCATGGTGCATGTTGTCACAGGTTTACCTGTCAACCTTTTGATGTTATCATTTTACTTTAGTCTTGGTCTGTCTCTGCCTCTCTACATTATACCTTCCCATACAAGATGACTTTTAGTAGGGTATTATATCTCCTCACAACGTCCAAAAAAAATTCGAATTGTTGTAATTTTTTTTTTTTTCAGCTTATTTAGAACTTCCTAGTTTGTCTCCTTTTCCTTCTACCCAATTTCCCATCATTTTAACCTAGATTCACGTTTCAAGGGCTTCAATTTTCTACTCTGGTTACTTATTTAATGTTTATGTTTTTACACCACTCAGAAATGGTGAGTAAATATAACATTTTACAATTCGTAGTTTTAGTTATGCTGTTATTTGCTTTGATGCGAGTATAATTTATATTATTATATATCATGATGTAATAATTGCTTTTTGCCATTCCTATTATTTTTTTTATTTCTGTCTTACATTTTTCATAATTTGTTATAGCATGTCCAAGATAGCTACATTCTTGAACTCTTCCTAGGTTCTTTTCATCTAATTCCATATCCATTGTATATTTTGAGTATTTTCTCTGCTTAGTCTACCTTTAGTCGCTATTAATACACGGTAACTGTTAAAATGAACCTCACAAAAGCTCTCACCAAAAAAAAAAATGAAACAAACTCACCCAAAAAAAAAAAAAACAGTGGCAAAGGGAAAGGAGAGATCATGACTTCAATCTACAGCTTGGAAAACGTTTAGTTAGGCTTAGCTGGCCAGTCTCCAGCACCTAAAGCAAGAAACGAGCCAGCAAGAGATAGATAAATACAAGATAATTTCAGATAAATAAAAATTGACGCCAGTTAACGTCATGTGTGCTTGATCAATGTCCCTTCTATTAGGATTCCTGGAGGGAGGAAGTCATTTCATGAATAAAGAAAGATTACAACGATCTTTTCATACCTCGTCTATTGGACAATGTTGATTATTGGTAGGACTGAATTTCATTACTGACTTCATCAGGTCACACTGAGCGGCCGCCAACAGAAAGTAAAAGCGAGGCACTGGTGGCGGCCATCAATGTTGCCCCACCGACATTGATAGTTACTGGCTAAGTAGGGAGGTATGGATTTATATTTTTTTAAAATGTAAGATATTACAACGTAACAGACAGAGGCGTTTCCAGGGTAGACAGACAATTACATATACATATAGACGGTGAGTGTACAGCTGCTTTCGTATACAGACCACGCACAAAATCGACCTCCTGAACATTAAACATATATAAAGATCAGGACACAAGAACTAACAAGACAGGAAAACAACTAGACATGTAACCTGCTAAAATATTACAATCACTTTGCTAATTAAAATATATTTACGTAAAAGGATTATTTAAATAGAATAACTCGACAAATTATCACCGCCCCTCCCCCTTTTTTCCCCTCATTTATCTTCTTGTATTTTATGTGGCAGAATATGCTTGTTTTATTATTCGTTTGCGGGAAATCACATAACCAGGTTCTGTCCTAAGGTCTATCATTCCAAGTTCTGATTTCCAAAGTGTATTACAAGAAAATATATGCTATGTTGACTTAAGATACTTAGATTTAAAGATAATAGATAATAAAAACAAACAATATATCGTTACTGTTTCACGTAGTTATGGATACGTATTATTTTAAATGCTCACAATATTTCTTAAGTAAAAAAAAAAATAATTAACAACTAGGGTTCATATACACATATTGTATGTATAATTAAGCGTCATCTATCTATCTATTGTTCTTTCGAGCCGAAGACGGCACATAGGGCAGAACCACAATCTCAAAAACAGAAAACCTTGCGTGCCAAAATGGCACATATTGCAGAGATCACTGCTCTAAAATCTACGGCACTATTTCCATAATAATATTTTTTTACAATGACAGCTTGTCAAACCATCGATCAACCTCCTTTGTTGCCTCTTACGACATGCCTGGAGTGTCACTATTCTTTAATTAAGCTACTACGGCAATTGTAATTACCAGTTGATATTGGCGCCATATTTTTAATAATGAATAAAGTATATTGTGAACAGTGATTGACACTCTCTGGATGCCGACCGGAGAAACACATTTGCAGTATTTCTGTGATCTCGACATGAAAAACGAGTAAAACAAGTAAAGACAGAAAGCTAGCAATTGTATCTTGACGCACGTGGGTAAGAAATGTTAGTTTGAAAGAAGTGACTTTGGAGAAAATATTTAAGCATTGCCTAAAATGTCTGCTGCGCTATTGTAGCTAATAAGCACAGTGAACACAGCATAACATTTAATATTACTTTTCTTGTTTCAGTGTCAGAAATGGATTGCACAGTATCTTCCTCATTTTTTAGAGGGAAAGATTCTTTTGTCTGAGCCATTCTGCATCTCACCTCTGTTGTACAAATCTATCACATGAAGTTAACATTCTTCCTAGGTATTTACATTCATTTGCCTGATTTAATATTGTCTTTATTGTACATTGCGGTGATTTCTTTTTCTTTGTTTCTACCATAACTTCTGTCTTTTGAGGTTGAGTCCTTTAATTTTGCTTTCCGCCACTATAATGTCTAACATTTCTTGTAACTCATTTTCACTCTTAGCGATTGAGAAAGACTGTATCATCAGTATACATGAGGTTATTTATATTATGACCTCCAATTATTGTTTCAGGTATGTCCATTATGGATCTTAATATAATCTCACTATACATTTTAGATAAATCTGGTGACTTCACAATCTTGCATAAAACCTTGTTTTTTGTTGTTGAAACATTCCAAATTGATTTCCAATTTTTATAGTCGCTGTTTGTTGCCAGTACATGTTCTTTATTATTCGTAGATCTTTGCTGTCTACGTTTATGCCTTCTAAAATTGTGATTATTTCGTGGTGCTTTACTTTGTCAAATGCTTTGGTATAATCTGTGCAACATAAATATAGATCTGTTTACATCTATATGGCTCTTTCTACTAAAGATCTTATGATGTATATGGCATTGCTCGTTCCTTCACCTCCAACAAAACCATACCGTTCATAACTAATTTCTGGACTGATTTTGTCCAGATTGTCCGTATGATGATTCTTAGTAATATCCTAGTCATGTAGCTCATACGGCTTATTATGATCAGTGCATTCAATCGCATCAGATTTCTTTGGTAGGGCTATGGATATTGATTTTAATAGGTCATCTAGTATATATCCGCTGTTGCAGATATCAATTAATATATGTGTATTTATTCCAAAATCACCCATGGTGATCAATCTCTTCTTTAGTTATTTTATCTGGTTCAGGAGCTTTTCCTGCTTTCATATTGCGCCATGCATCTTACACTTCTTCTTCGATTATTTCATGTCCTTCCCCATTATCCTAAATATTTACTTTTGTTCTTTCATCATCATAAAGACCTTTAATGTGTTCTGTCCATCGTTTCCTTATGTTTTCTTATTCAATCAACAATTCTCTGCGATATGCGGATGACACAGTCTTAATAGCAGAGACAGAGAATGAACTACAAGAAATGATAGACATAGTAAAAGAAAGCAATAAGAAAGGTCTCAGTCTGAATAGGAAGAAAACAGAAGTAATGGTCATATCGAAGAAACAATCATCACCATCATACAGCATAAAAATAAACCGGACAAATCTGAAACAAGTGCAACGTTTAAAATACTTGGGCACAATAATAACATCAGATGGAAGATGCACCACAGAAATAAAAAGCAGAATAACTCAGGTCAAAATGGCATTTCAGAATATGACAAATATCTTATGCAACAAATCTATGTCAATAGAAATGAGAACGAGAGTTCATCGGTGCTATATAGAACCAATTCTGTCCTATGAAAGAGAATCATGGACAGTCGACACACAAATGAAAAGACGATTAGAGGTCACAGAGATGGGATTTCTCAGAGGAATGTTGAAAGTTCCCTAGACAGCTAAAACGACCAATCAGGGAGTTCTTAAAGAGGGCAACACAAAAAGGCAGCTCATAAAAAAACATCAGAAAGAAGCAATCAACAATTTTCGGTCACATCATGAGAAGAGAAAAGTTGGAATACTTAGTTACAACTGGCAAAATAAAAATAAAGAGATCATGGTCGTCAAAGGGAGAAAATACTGGATAGCTTGGTGTCATGGCATGGAAAACAGTCAACAACAGAACTGATAAGATGCACTGTAGATAGAAGATCGTGGAAGGACATGATCGCCTACGCCAACCGGTATGGTACATGATGATGATGATGATGCATCTCTTTGTGGCATTTCAATCTCTTTGCATCTCTATTTTGTCCATGCTTCCTTTGCATCATTACATTTTATTACAATTTCTTTATTTAATCTCTTATATTCATCTTTGTTTTCTTTATTTCTTCTTCCTGCATCCATTAGCTGTAAAGTATCATCATTTCTTTCTTGAATTTTTCACACTGGTGGTATGAACTCTTTTGATGTTTGCTGCATTGATTCTTTTGGCATTTCCCTCTGTTCATTAATGCTTTATATCTTCTCCATTGCATTGTACCTGTTATGAATTGTGCTGTTATGATTATTCTGTATCCTCTCTTACTCTCTCTCTCTCTCTCTCTCTCTCTATATATATATATATATATATATATATATATACACACACACACACACACATTTTAAACTGTTATTGTTAGTCGCACGTAACTGTTAGATCGAATGTCCAGGGAAATATATCGCTGAAATATGTGCGTTGCCAGGGCGACAATTGTTCATAAATAAAACCCTACTCAATATAACCATCTCCATCTTCAATGTCTTTGCCGGTGCTACGGAGTTCCTGCTTCTCAGCTGAAACCATCTACAGCATTGCACGCTGGGAGAGAAGAAGCTCGTATGGGATCTGAACAGTATAGACGGTCCCATTTACAATGAAGATGATATTTCGACTAAACTAAATATACCTAAACTAAGGAATTCTTATACAACAAAAAAAAAAAAACTGTTATATGCTACTCCCTTTCAGCTTCTTTCTAAAATCGATTACCAAGCGCGAGCTCAGCAGAAGCGCCAAATGATGACCATTCTTGATTCTATGATTTAAAAGGGGGATAAAAAGGTATTCTGTTTAATCAGTGAGCAAAATAAAATTGTGAAGTTCATTTTCATAAAAAAAATGTTTGATATAGACGTATGTCTACAGTTTTCCATATCTATCTATTGTCCTTTAGAACCGAAGGCGGCATATAGAACAGAAATTCTAGACTCTCCAAGTCCAATGATTGTAACTGTCAGAACTGCATTGTGTCTCGCCGCACGGCTTTGTTCTGGGCCAGTTGCGGCGAGGGAGCTTCATCCCTAACCCATACACACATGTTATTTGAGGAGAAATAAAACTGGCAAAACATACAAGAAGTGAAGATGAAAGAAAAAAGAAACAGATCATGTCTCGAATGGTGTATTGGGAAAATGGTTTTATGTTAAAGGAGATAGGCAAATATATCAAATATTTAAGAAAATATGAAAGACTATGCGGGGCCGCGGGAATAGCTCCAGAAAACATACAAAATAAGTATAAAACGGTATTGCCCAGACTAACAAGACAAATTACACCAATTCGTCGAAAGTCTTTTTCAGGTATATCAAACAAACTATTCACATTAAACACACAACTCAGAAAACAACAACACAGGTTACGAAAAAAAAAAGTTTTAATTTTTTAAATATATACCTGAAGAAGGCTTTAGCCGAAACGTTGTAGTTTGTCTTGTCCTTCTGTTGGTATAGCTGTTCAATAGCATTTTATGTTTTATTTTGTATGTTTTAAGTCAAACTGACCATCAGCACGTTTTTATGTGGTCAGCATGACGCCAGGCCGTGTTTCTTTCCTTCGAATGGAAACCGACTGGTCGAAGGATCGAATCCGTCCACTACAGACCACTTCACTAGCCGCTGGTTATAAATCTAACCGCTAAATTAACCACTACTGCTAATAAATGAGCAAGGTCGTCAATGATAAACCAATAGCTAAACATTTAATAAACGTAATAATTAAATAACATTAATACAAATTATATTTTTCAACAACATACACCATCACAAACAATATTACAGTTTAACTAAATAAAATAGTTGAAATGTATGGACTATTTGCTTGCACATTAAACATGGGATTTACATTTTATCGAATAGAATGTCGGCAGAATACGAATATAGAATCGAATATGAAAGTGACTGTTCGTCTTCAAGAAATATGAGAACGACATTGGATACCTAAATATTATGTCAAAATCACGTGACAGGGTGTAAAATAATACTGTGTCATTTGGATCGCTGCACAGAGCCAAGCCGAGCTACATATGGCTGCTGGTGATCTGATTTTAAGCAAGCAATTTGAAACAGATGAAAGAAGGCCCTCTGATATTACTAAGTTCTTGAAACAAAAGATTGCAGGTTGTAAGTTTTCCTTTAATAGTTTCAGCAACGAAATGGGCGATGGACTAACTAAACTCATAACATTACCATCATTTCAACTAAATGAGCATTATAAGCAGCACTACGCTTTGATCTTGAACTTGTTGAAAAGAAAAAAAAAACAAGGGAAAAAAAACCACATGAAGCACAGCTGTTTGTCACTGATATTTTAGTTGTTTTGCTGATTTTGTATCTTTTCAGAATTATAAGAATGCATATGGTTTTGTCTGTTGTACATTCAAGATGATTAAAAGAAGTAATATTTTAAAACTAAATATATCCGTGGTTAAAATGCTGAATATTACAAGGAAGAAGAACAAAAGGTCCGTTTTTTTTTTAAAAAATATAGTTACAGGCATTATTTTTACTGTAGTGTCACTAATACATAAATTAATTAAGTCTCAAATACTGAAACCACTCTCATAAAATATGAATTTAGGAATAAGTGAAATGTTGTAGGCTCAGGTCATCTTAACCTATAATAAATGCCGCAAAAGTGTCAAAACTTGAACTAAAATGTCACTTTAAGGTTGAAACGAGCTGTTCTGGCAGTCTAAGTCTCCATGTTGCAGTTAATATTTTACGGCGTTGTACAGAAATTAAAGGCGCTGATATACTGTCCACACTTTGGTTTTTTTTTTATGATTAAAGTTCATTAACAGTTACTTTCACTTAATAGAAATGTAATTAAACATACATGCATCTTATATCTTTTAAGTATACATTAAATACTAGTACTCATTATATGGCTCGACAGTTCAGACTATGTGCCTATTGTGACACATGGATAAAACATTGTTTCTACATGTTCTAAAGTGAAACAGGCTCTCAAAATGGATTAGGGCACTGAACATGACATGTGAACAGTATATAACATACAAGAACAAAACATGATGACATTTGAACAGTATATAACATACAAGAACAAAACAATCAACATTTACTCAAATACAAATACAAACATCAGTGTAAAAAATGTAAGAAAATAAAATGACTAGGTAAAGGTAAAGGTAAAGTACGAGACTTGAACCGGCGTCTTAGCACGCGAGTTTACACCCATATGTGCTCGGCCGCCTATCCAGAAATGTTCGGATATTTCTGTATAGTGTAGCCTCAAGCATCGAAACTCAGATGCGAAGCGACATTCCTCACCTTCCCAGGATAATATCCTGGTACCCATTGCTGCCAACGGCTGGGTCGACCGTGGGGGTATTTTTTTTTCAACCACGAGTACAATTCACACTGCTCCCAGCGGGAATCGAACACGGGTTGTCCGAACGTCGGTAGTCCAGTCGGGTGGTTTTCCCAACTAGGCTACCGAGGTAAAATGACTACACATGACAAATATGAACATCTTATGACGATCGTGATCTCATGACTTATCATGACAAATAGAACATTTATAATAGAAACATGTATTATAACCTTTAATGGAACCATTTTAAAAATAAAAATAATCACGAATATTGAGAATACATATATTTTTTTTAAATCTATAAATAACTGCAAATTATAACAGCATCATCAGATGGCATGCCGGGTGGCGTAGACTATCATCTCTCTCCACATCACTCTGTCCTTCATGTATGTCATAATTTCAATCAGTTATGACATTTGGATAAGATGTTCAATATTTTTTTCTCTTGGTTTTCCTCTGCTCTTATTTCCATTCCTTCTGCCTGTTGATATAGTATTTTTAATTCCTTCTTTTCGCATGGCATGCCCAATAAATGTAGATTATAGCACCACTAGACCAAAATACAAATAGCATTCAATTTAGTAATGTAACTACAAATGATTTTTTTTTTAAATCACTGGAACATAGATTAGTACAGAATAACCATAAAAGAAAAACAGCATAAAAATACGTAACAAAAAAAAAATAATCTGAGATCACAAACGAAAGTAAATCAATGAACACAATATGTAACTACATATAAGACACCCAAGACGATGGATCTACCTGCCAGATTAGTGCAGCTGGAGCTCAATCTCTGAATGGCAACCTTTGGGAGCGACGACATCTTGGGAATATCAGCAGCTTTTAACGCCAAGTATATTATTGTACTGCAGATCGTACTGGCTAATCAGCGACACAAGTCCGGTAGGGCACAAGGTCGGCACTAATAACCTCAACAGATACTTTCCTCAGCAATGTTTTCACCATCAGTCTGGCACTATCCAAAGAACAGGAAATTAAACTTTCCCACAACTGTAATTATAGTCTGGCCTTTAAGTAGAAACGTAACAACACATAAATGTACCAGCCGAGGTTGTTAGAGAAATACAATGAAAATTATTCACTGTTGTGTGTGTGAGTATATATATATATATATATATATATATATATATATATACGAAACTATAAAAAAAGTAATTCATTTCTTCTGTTGTTTTTAGCACATGTTAGTCTTAAAGAACTTTGAGCTAAGCTGTAAACATTAATTCCAAAATAATACTTTCTGTTATAAATGTATTCTGTATTTGTAAATACACATGGCGCCTGAGGCTATATCTATCTATCTATTGACCTTTCGAGCCGTAACCGGACCATAGGGCGTAGACCAAGATACACCTTCTCCTATATGAATTTTTGTTCTAGCAGTTTTCTTTTAAAGATATTTTATCAAATCTCGCCATCTGTCTCTGTTCTGTGCAAGCAGTTCTATCTCATTGAGGGAGCCGATTCCTGCTGCTCTTGCCTCTCTCATCAATGTTCTTCTCAGTGTCTCCCTGGGTCTTCCTCTTTTTCTTTTACCTGTTGTTTCCCATATGAGGGCTTGCTTTGCTATTCGATTATTATCTCTTCTCATCACATGTCCAACGTATGACCATCGTCTTTTCTTTATTACTGAAGATATTAGTGGTTGATTGGCGATTTCTCTAATTTCCTCGTTTGTTTTGAATTCGTTCCATTCTATACCAAGTATTTTCCTTAGACATTTATTTTCGAATGCGTTCAACTTTGTTTCTATATCTCTTGTTGTTTTCCAGCTTTCACACGCATACGTAAGGGTTGATAGTACATTTGATTTGAATAGCCTAAGTTTTGTGTTTGTGCTAATGAGTTTTGATTTCCACAACTTTTCAAGGCTTCTGAAAGACATTGCTGCTTTAGCCAGTCTGATTCTAATTTCTTTGCTCGTATCCCCTTCTCGATCAATGTGACTTCCAAGATAGATAAAGTGATCGATCTCTTCTACTGGTTTGTTTTCCATGTATATTTTGTCACTTGTTGGAATTAAACTTTTCATGACTTTAGTCTTTTCATGATTGACCTCAAGCCCAATTTTGCTGGCTATTGATGATAGTTCATTTGTGTTTTCCTGCATCGTTTTTATCTGACTGCTGATGAGAACTATGTCATCAGCAAAGTCGAGGTCCTCCAAATGGTCTCCTTGTATCCATTCGATGCCTTTATTACCAGTGCAGCATTTCTTCATTATGAAGTCCATAACAATTCCAAATAACAAGGGCGATAAAATACATCCTTGTTTAACCCCAGTTTCTATTGGGAAACATTCGCTCAGTCCTTCCTCTGTTCGAACTGCACATGTGTAACCATCATACATGTCTTTGATAATATTTATGATTTTTGATGGTAAACCATATTGCTTCAGAATTTTCCACAAAGAATCTCTATGAATACTATCAAATGCTTTTTTGAAGTCGATGAAGTTAAGTACAAAAGGTTTTTGCTTTTCAATGTGTTCCTCCAATATAAGTCGTAGAGTGAAAATGTGGTCAAGACAGCTTCTCCCTTTTCTAAACCCAGCCTGTTCTTCACGCATTACTGTATCTATTGAATCCTTTATTCTATTTAGGATGATTTTACAGAATAACTTTGAGGCAACTGACAAAAGTGTCACGCCTCTCCAGTTGTTACAATCTCTAAGATTGCCCTTTTTTGGGATCTTAACAATGATTCCTTTTTTCCATTTATGAGGCGTCTTCTCTGTTTTCCAAATGATGTTGAACATTTTTTGGAGATGTATTAAATTATGGCTATCAATTGCCTTGAGGATCTCAGCTGTTAACTTATCCTCTCCAGCAGCCTTGTTATTGGTCATTAGCTTTAAGGTGGTTTCTATTTCACTCAAGGTGAAGTCATCTAAATTTACATCTAATTCTGCTGCTGGTGTTTCAGCTTCAAAATCTATTAAACTGTGAGGTAGTGGACGGTTAAGAATTTCTTTGAAGTGTTCCGCCCAACGGGCTTTTATGTCTGCGCTTGAGGCTATATAGGTTCTATTATATTTGTATTCATTTTATCTCATCGCCATTGGCACATTTTAGTTTGGACTAGCCTCCGAGATCATCGTTACCCCCCCCCCCCCTTTTTTTTTCTTTTAAAAAATCTGTGCGACCCTACAAGCTTATTTGTCAAAACACGTCATCACTTTATGGGGACTGATCCCGGATCCACCATCACTAACCACATCGCTACTGCGGCTTCTACTGACAATATGCACTTCGAAAGTGTATGTTCCTCCCATGGAACTTATATTACAGTATAATCATAGCAAAACAGCTGTACGCAGCTCATCAAACATATGACTATTTCAAGAAACATTACATTATCTTAGTCAACGTATGATACAGTTTACAACTCGTTATCACGACCAGTATTAAATAATGACTCAATAGTCAACACACGACTTGGTGACAGTGATCACACGCTCATTACACTGACAATCTACACGGGAATGACCTTCCACAACGCAGCTCAACACTCAGCAAAATCACACAAAAAAAGCAAACTAGGCTCTCTTCAAAGTACAAAAAGCAGCAATACATACACATTACTCCAGCAAACAACATCAACTGCAATGTCACGATAATCACAGACTCAGCACTAGCTGCAGCCAAGAAGTCTGTTCCCTGAGGCAGGAGGCACAAGTACAAGCTATACTGGAGCGAAACACTGCAGAAACGGTACAACTAGAAATGGAAAGCTACCTCTCCCGAGATAACATTAAACACTACAACAGCGTCAAAGAAGAATCCAACCAAGAAAACAAATAACCAGTGGTCGAAAAGCCTGACAGGGAAAAAAACTAGCAGTCTTATTTTTGAAAAAGACACAAAGATGCTGTGGAGCATAATTAGAGTTATAAAGGAAAATTCAACAGCAGCCAACCCAAGATCGCTCATGGAGAAGCATGAAAACATGACACTGATAAGGTGACAGTAAACATTCTTGCAAATTAAAACAAAGTTGAGAGCAAAATCAAGATATCAAAACCACAATCCCTAAAAGTAATCACAAATCTTGAGAGAAAACTAAGGCATCAAAATTCACCCCTTGCATCCACCATAGAAGAACTCGACAGAACTATCTAAGCTCTAAAGCAGTCAGGCAAAGATTGCACAACAAACGAAATGAAAACAAATCAAGAACCAATCGTCAAGTAAGTCTCCTCTTCCTCATCAACAACCAGTTGTGGAGCTCCGGAAATTTCCAACGTAAATGGAGAGAAACAATCATCCTACTCATTATACAGAAAGGAAAAAAACAAAACAAAAACGGCAAATTAAATTGGAGAACAATCAGCCTATTAAACTGCCTGGGTAAAGTGAGGGAACGAATGACAAACATCATACTGATTAAACACATAGAACAGAAATCATCTCATAGCAAACCTGCAGTCAACTTTCAGTAAAAACAATAAAACAAAAGACTAACTCGCATACCTAAACCAGGAAATAGAAGACACTTTCCAGGACAAGAAAAGCACTGGCGGTACTTGTAGATCTAACAAAAGACTTATATCTACGAACCCTACCTCTTGTCCTTTGTAGTCCAGTTCACTAAACACTGAGCTATCGTGGCTCCCTCCTCCTGAAGGTACTGAAGAATAAAGTTGATGAAAATATATTCTGGTGGATTCGAGACTTCATTAACTCCGGAGCATCAGAAGTTGAGGTAGATGGAAACCTAAACCACAGAGTCCATATTAGGCTGTATGTTCCTCGGGGAGGAGTCATCTTCTCGACTCCTTATCTCAAATACATCAATGACTTCATAGAAAAACTCCCCAATTATACGTCCAGTGCCCTGCACGCAGACGATCTTGCCGTCTGGTACACTTCAGAGAACAAATCTACAGCAAATATTAGAATCCAAGAAGCACTAAACGTGATATCAACATGGGCCACAAACTGGGTAGTCCATATAAACATATATTTTAGTATATTAGCCATCGTCTTCTATCTGTCTAACCAACTGGACACCACCAGACTACTCATATAGGAAAGTTAAATCACATACTAGAGCAGCGCAATACTCTGTAGTGATACTAGACAAAAGATTGACAAGGAAGACACACTTGCAGTCACTGAAAAGAAAGTAGTCAGGAAAAAAGCACAAACGTTAAAGCAAACATAAGCATCATCAAAACAACAGAGCAGGGCACCACACAACTCACACACTCGAATATGGTCATGACAGCCTTGGCCACCAAATCAAATACAGCACTACTGGCAAAAGTACAAAAGAAAGTGCTACACATAAGCACAACTGGGGAGAATGTTCACCAGTTCAAGAACTGGAAATATTTACCGAAATACAAAATACAAACGAGAGGCACGCGAAAAAAGCGACGCCACCACAAAAAGCACGCGCACGAAGACAAACACGCAGAAGAGAACAGAAGAACCTCCCAAAAAACAGACTAAAGAGATCCAGCTTCAATCACCTGTTCAGAGAAATTTTTAAAGATCAGCTATAATGACCTCCTCTCCGATGACCTAAGAGAAAACGAACCTCTTCTACCTCACGAGATGCACAGCCTCTGTTGGGGGAGGGGGGGGGGAAGAGAGAGAGAACAAAACTTTACCCATAAAGAAGTGCGAGCACAAAAGTCAAATATCGCCACCAGAGTCCGGACGACATGAAAACCCAGACCCTCGACATGACAGACAACAAATAAACTGCATCCTAATTAACCAACGTCTACAGAGATAGGTACGAGAAGAAGCTACCAAAAACTTACGAGAGGTTGGAAGAAGGATCACAAAGGAAAGGTCAAGACTATTAACGAAACAAACACAGAACAAACTGAAAGTAAAAGCTGCAAATAGACGATATGCAGGAATCCATACGCCAGCTGCCAAAACAGGCTCAGCAGCATCATTTTCAGCCTCTGAAAAGACAACTGTAGACTCCTGTGTCACCATTAAAGTTTAGGAATAATCCACACTCATGAATGCCACTGCGGAAGAGGGGGCCAGACCAGGTACATCTGCAGTTGTACAACAACTATGCCGAGTTCCGACATCAAACATCGCCTACCGACATGGAAATACAACAAAAACTGTGGGGACAATACGAAGACCTGACTGCCAGTTTTGTGCTGGCAATCATAGATATCATATATAATATCAAAGATATGGCATGATTAAAAGCTTCTCGAACGCAGACACAGACAAAAAACAGCTAATATATGCAATGTAACTAAATGTCCACAATATAAATAAACATATATTTGCACGTAGCTTCCACAACTTGGACACGCAATATAGCCAGCATTTTCACATTATATGTAGCACAGTGTAATATTTCCACAATATAAATAAACATGTATTCGCACGTAGCTCACACAACTTTGCAATATAGCCAGCATTTTCACATTATATGTAGCACAGTGTAATATTTCCACAATATAAATAAACATGTATTCGCACGTAGCTTCCACAACTTGGACACGCAATATAGCCAGCATTTTCACAACATATGTAGCACAGTGTAATATTTCCACAATATAAATAAACATGTATTCGCACGTAGCTCACACAACTTTGCAATATAGCCAGCATTTTCACATTATATGTAGCACAGTGTAATATTTCCACAATATAAATAAACATGTATTCGCACGTAGCTTCCACAACTTGGACACGCAATATAGCCAGCATTTTCACAACATATGTAGCACAGTGTAATATTTCCACAATATAAATAAACATGTATTCGCACGTAGCTCACACAACTTGGATTTGCAATATAGCCAGCATTTTCACAACATATGAAGCACAGTGTAATATTTCAACAACATACACAATTGCGTACACAATATACAATACAAATATCATTGCTAACATTTACGCAAAACAACTAATATACAAGGAGCAAATATCTTTTAAACACAAAAACGCAACACGACTAACATTACGGAACACAAATAACACATGCGACATAGTGCACATGTATGTTTCACAGCTAGCATAAGCAATACAACATTTACACTGCACAGACATAATTTGTGCAACACTATTATCAGTTAATATTTAAACAACACAATTAACGCTTAAGTAAAACGTTCACACAAACAGTTAACATTTAATCAATCATGATACTATTTTATTAAATGGATATAACTTGACCAACAGAGCTATTATTTGGTTAATACGTCTAACATTTACTAATGTTAACTTTTACTTACGCATCTGACAGTTAATTAAACAGTTAACATGCAGCAACGCACACGATTAGCACATAGACACACACGATATAATTCAGCACTGTTAACATTTAATTAAGACAGCTAACAGTTAATTAACAAGACTGACTTAGCACTGATAGCATTATTTATTACAGAATACAATTAATTAACCCCACTAACAATTAATTAACAGAACTAATATTGAAATAACACAAACATGTTCACATGTTCGATGGCTTGCACAAATCGTCCAACTTCACCTATAAATCACGAATGCAGTTAGCAACTTCTACCACGGAAACGCTCGTACCAGCTGCCGCATATTGAATTGCACAGCAGGCGTGATTTTGACACCGTCATTCGGTGCTCGGGAAATCTATTAGGAAACTACTTGCTTTGCTGAAAGGTGTTCACGTTTAGAAACCTTTATACTGCCTTACACAATGAGTTCATATGCAGATGTTAGATGAACATGCTACTAAATAATCATCATCATGTGCCATACCAGTTGGCGTAGGCGATCATGTTCCTCCACAATCTTCTATCTACAGTGCATCGTATCAGTTCTGTCGTTGACTGTTTTCCATGCCATGACACCAAGTTATCCAGTATTTTCTCTCTTTGTCGTCCGCGATCTCTCTTTCCTTTTATTTTGCCAGTTGTAACCAAGTCTTCCAACTTTCCTCTTCTCATGATGTGCCCGAAAAATGTTGATTGCTTCTTTCTGATGTTTTTTAAGAGCTCCCTTTTTGTGTTGGCCTCTTTGAGAACTTCCTCATTGGTCTTTTTAACTGTCCAGGGAACTTTCAATATTCTTTTGAGAAATCCCATCTCTGTGGCCTCTAATCGTCTTTTCATTTGTTTGTCTACTGTCCATGATTCGCTTCCATAGGTCAGAATTGGTTCTATATAGCACCGATGAACTCTTGTTCTCATTTTTATTGACATAGATTTGTTGCATAAGATATTTTTCATTTTCTGAAATGCTATTTTGGCCTGAGCTATTCTGCATTTTATTATGTGGTGCATCACCCATTTGATGTTATTATTGTGCCCAAGTATTTGAAACGTTGCACTTGTTTCTGTTTTGCTACTAAATGCTGGCGTCAAATAGCACAGCTAACATTTTTTCATCTTCTTCCTTTCTGCTCCCTGTGGAGCATAGTTCTTCAACAAATACTTTCCCAGCCGTTCTGCTTCTTGCCATTCTTTTCAGATCGTTCTATGTCTTCCCTTCATATCTGCTTCTACCCGTCTTCTCCAAGTATATCTTGACCCTTCTCTTTGCCTCATCCCCAGGGACTACAAAAGAAAAGGCTTGCCGTGTAACACTCTCAGTTGGCTTTCACAGTGTGTGTCCTATCCAGCGCACATTTATACGACATTAATGATGATGACGGAACTATGGCTAATGTCAATAATCATAAATATTTTGTTCATCCATAAAATAGTTTAGAAAAAAAAGAGCCCCGTCACGCTAAATGGCGTATAGGGATGGTGTTGGTGATCATAATGTTAATGTTTACAGACTTTCCGCGCGTGATTTTTGGGGTAATGTAGTCGGTATTACGCCAGTGCAGCTTTACGTTCCTAGAAAAAAAAATCCGGTACTCATTTAAGGCTGGGTGAACCCGAAAGCCGTAGATCAGAATCGAACTCCATCTCTTTTCCTTTGTAGTCCAGTTCACTAACCACTGAGCTATCGCGGTACCTAATAAAATAGTGGTACACATAAATAATTTTCTATAAGGGAAAATACTGATAAGTCGTACATTTCGTTCTCTAGCCAGATAATTAATTATCACGACAAGAAAATGGTTATAATAATGAATTAATGACGATGGTGATGGCAACTTGATTATAAAAATTATGACGGTTATGATGACTAAGATCGTTATTATTTCGTAATAACTAATCTTGATGAATGGTCTAGAAAAGAAAACAGCTCATTTGTTTAATATAAGCAACACTTTCAACCATAAAGAGATAAGAGAACTAACTGACGCTACATGCAATAATTTACAACTGTTAACGTTCTTTTTCGCCTCCATCTATTTCTAATCTTTATTCCTCTCTCTGGATTTCCCTGAATGACAGCTGTTGTGAAAGCTTCCTGATCTTTCTCAGGGTAATTACATGCTATAAATTGTAACTCAGACTTCACAGCAATATGACATAAACGGATCTACCTTAAAATAAGTTTCAGGTGTTAAATATTAAATTCGTGATGAAAATAATAATACAAATAAACTAGCATATCATCAGACAAACCCCAAATCAACATTTATGAGATAATATAATGAAATTAATATATTGTTGAGTTTAGAAAATTCGTTCTGACTGATACAATTTAGATTTATAAAATAATGCACAATTAGTTGGGAGGAAAAAAACTAATGCAACTCATAAACGCCTAAGCTGAAGTAAATGCACTACGGGTCCACTTTACACTAGAAGTATTTTTGTCTACACTCCAACCAAAACGTCATTTCAATAATTCTACACATTTATTTGTATCATGTTCATTTACATTATACAATAAATATATATATGGGTTAAATTACAAAGAACATCTTTCTAGTAATAGCAATTAATGTTTCTTTTTTCTTGTTTCTTTTTTCTTTATTAACATCACCTTGATTAAGAAAAATGTTAATACATTTTTTAAACTATAAAATACGATAATTAATTTACTAATCAAGTTTTCTAACACACTGGCAAACATAACAATAAAATTAAACTACCATATATTATTTCAAATTATATTTTAACTTCTCTGTGTAAAACATATATCCAGAGATTGGAAATAAATCCACTTTCATAAAACGATCATTAATCATTACTGATTTGGATAAAAAAAATAAAGTTAAAAAATGCCTCTTCTTAAACAAAACAAAAATATCCTACAACAAGAAATGTGTATGGTAACTTTAATAAAACAACAGAAATACAAATGTAAAGAATGTGTTCTTGAAAAGACAATCAAAAGTTTAACAAGCGAAACGACTAGGGTGTCTGGCCCTTCTTCCTTTCACTTGGACTAACAAAACGCTGTAACATGTAACAGTTTGTCTTTGTTAGAAGTCTCCAGAGGAAATAGCACAGGCCCAATCGATCGAGACAGACAAGTGAAGAGAGCTGGTATTCCAGAGCTCCTAGCTGAGTGTCATTCATCTACTTCTGCACTAGAAGGTGAGAGAGAGAGAGAGAGAGAGAGAGAGAGAGAGGGAGGGAGGGAGGGAGAGAGAGCAAAAGCATTAAAGATAATGAACAATTGATCTAAGTGATAGATATAATTTTAATAGTGTGATCAAATTTAAATCTGAAAGTAATGAAAACAGTTACTGGCTTATATATTGAAAGCGTTGTTACCTTAAAATAAAGAAAAGGATCTACAGCTACAGTGATCCTGGTAAGAAACATTTTCATTGATGGCCAGACACAGACACCCTAATCAGGGCGATACATATAAAGCGACTAAGTGCCTGCTGTTCAGCGGAGAACAAAAGAGGGCTTGATTATGATGACTTACATAACTATGAACGATGCTGCTAATGATCAATGTTGTATTCAAGTTAATGGCGGCCACGATACCAATTATATTTATTGTAATGATACGGATTATGGTGATGAAGATACCGATGATTGTGAGGATATCGATTGCGATTATAACGCTTGAATTAATTAAAGTAACTCAACGTTTATAAAAACACAAGGCAAACTAAAACAGATGACTGCTTCCTTTTGTAACCACTCTAGTGTATCGATCGTTCCTCTAGAATGTATATAATATATATATAAATAAATATACCTAAACATGTTACACTTAAACATTAATCCTTGAAGGTGATCGATAGTTCGCTCCTTCCAATTTTTCACTAAAATACATAGAACCTAGAATTGTAACAGTCTCCTTACCCAGTAACTAAAACCGATAAATTTATGAGAAGTGTGACGGGTTCAGCCAGTGTGCTGGCTTGTCCACGATAAAGTCGATAAAGAACAGAATCGTTAATCCCGGGATGAAAAAGTCCGTGCCGATTTGTGCAGCGAAAGTGAAGATAACAAGGAACACAAACCGTGTGACGAAAAGCGTAAGGTAAAGTGTTTGGGGTTGAGGCTGCCAGCTCTGGAGGCAGGCGACTCTTCTCGTTTTACAATTGGCGAGACGGCAGCATATGGTGAGTGATAGGCACGGAGAATATTGATCAGCCTCAGTTACAATGGAGGTAGCAATAGGATAGTGAGTGTGCACAGGCAGATGAGAAAAGAAGGAATGACGAGGTATAGTTAGATAGAAGTGAAGGTATAATAACTGTGAGGGTACATATAGCTTGGCAAGAGGATAATCGACATTGAATGTATGAACAATAAACATACACAATAATGCCACCATTTATTATTATTATTTTATAATCCAACCCAACTCTGAGAATAGAAGTAAAAAAAGAGTTCTACACTGTAGTGTAGAACCACTTCTGGCATACGCTAAATTGGGCCACACTGAGTGGACTAAATGACACGAGCAATCTATTAAAATTTACAGACAAAATATAAGAACTACGAACAACTTCAAACAATCAGCATTTGCAGTATGCATGGTTCGTTTTTGACATCACGGGAAAATAACGATCATATCACACCGTTTCTACTCCACACCAATTTATAATTCTTCGGACACTATTCCAAGCTTTTGTATATATAATTTTGCTTTGTAAATTTCAAAGAATAAATCGTAACTGTTAGCAAAATATAGTTCTTTTTTATATTTAGAAAATGTTTTTTTTTAATGGTAGAATGAAGAGTGATCATCATATATCATAAACATACAGCTCATATTATGTTACAGGTATAGATTTCCATGAACTTTGACTCAGCTCTGCAGCAGGTAATAAATAAAGTTATATGAATGTATTACCCGGCGAAACGCCTAACACAAAAATATGTAACCAATACAACAGTGGTGTTCTCTGTTTATCAAAGGATGTTTCAACCAGCATAAGCCAACCAGCGACATAAGTATAGACATTGGGGCATCACACAAATAACTTGAACCTTTCTATAAATTAGGCGCGATAGCTCAGTGGTTAGTGAACTGGACTAAAAATGACAAGGGGTAGGGTTCGATCCCAACCGACGGCTTCTGGGTTCATCCAGCCTTTAATGGGTACCGCATTTTTTTCTGGGAAAGTGAAGCGGCACGGGCGTTATACCGACCACATTACCCCAAAAATCATGTGCTAATATTCACTAACAGAATATTCACTATACGCCACTTGGCGTGATGGGGGTAATTTACTGTACTTTTACTTACTCTAAGTAACAGCTGCAAGTAGTGCCATGTCAGATAACATGAAGGGACATAAATAAACAAAATGTTTAGTTAGTTGTCTATTAAAAAGAAAATAAAGAAAATTAGCAATTTCGTTGGCTGAGTGGTTAGTGTGCTCATTACCGAGCAGAAGGGTCTGGATTCAATTCCCAAATGTGGCGAATTTGTTTTCGGACCAACAAGGCATCGGAGTTCGCCCAGCCTCTAAAAATGGGTACCAGAGACGTGTCTGAAAAGTAGGGTTGTGTGATGTGATACCGACATCACCATTAATTCTGAAATGTAAGGGCTGTGTGATGTGATACCGACTTCACCATTAATTCTGAAATACAAGGGCTGTGTGATGCGATACTGACTTCACCATTAATTCTGAAATACAAGGGCTGTGTGATGTGATATCGACTTCACCATTAATTCTGTCGTTAGCGTTCAACAAATATGGTCACTAACACCACATTTGAAGAAAGCTTCAAGACATCAAATTCATATTGAACACGACAACAGAAGAAGTGGAAGATCTGGTCAGATACAGAGATTCCTTCAGACGAGCTGTGGTGAATAAATGTTTTGCAAAGGACATGCGACCTCATGACGAACACCAGATTATCTACACATCAAGCTATCAATTCTTTTCATTGCTCAAATGTTCATTGCCCAACATTGGTATCGTGATTTTGCCATTATTCTGCTCATTACTTGCAGTTTCAGAATGTCGTTATTTATTCTACTTTCTGTTAGAACATTTGGCGGTGTAATGATGTTGCAGCTACATCCGCAATGTATTGATCGACGATATGCATTTAAATTCTGCCTCCGGAATTATGGAGATATATGAGATGTTTATAAAACTGATTAAAGAATTCATGAATCCGATGCTCTCGACACAACTTGACATCAAGTCTATAGATAAGAGAGAGGCATCAATGGATAAAAAAAAAAACAATCGTCTCTAAAAGAGGTGAAAGTGAAACTATTGGAAGCCAAATGTTGCCACTATTGATTATTAAAATATATTCATCTATCTATTGTCCTTTCGAGCCGAAGACGGCACATAGGGCAGAACCACAATCTCAAAAACAGAAACCTTGCGTGCCAAAACGGCACATATTGCAGAGATCACTGCTTCTAAAATCTATGGTTCTGTTTCCATAACAATACTTTTTACAATGACAGCTTGTCAAGCCATCGATCAACCTCCTTAGTCGCCTCTTACGACATGCCTGGAAGGTCACAGTGTTACTATTCTTTACTTCCCTCATAATGAGGCCCCGGTAACACACAGGAAAATATGCATCTTAATAAAAACAAGTGAAATAATAATGTACTTTTGAGCTATTAATTATTTGACTATATAAAATGAACAAATATTTTTGGTAATAGTTGTTATATTATTACCCAAGAATAATATATTCATACCAGCAATTAAAACAGTTTACACTCTATATCAACGATAGATATTTAGTGGTGCGACATTTTATTATGAACAATGTTAGCCTTTTGATCCAAAACCAAAGGATTAGTTCTCAAGTACAGAACCAGTAAATTCAGCTGTAAAAGAGTGTATGACTCACATATTCTTGTGTAAAAGAGAGCGAAAATAAGCACTTGTCACTTTACCTCCTAATTCAGAGCCGATGTGAGGTTTATCCTTATTTCGCACTTCTATTGGTGAATCTTGCTGAATAAAATACAGAAGAAATTATACAAACAAGGTGAAATAAGCTATTTAATGAACCAGAAAATCCGTAGCTACACAACGCCAATAAACGATTATACTGAGTACCAAGGAATTTATTGCCCCGAACACTTCATCGAAATGAAACCCAAACAACCCGCAGCTCGAGCATTATAGATGAAAATATAGACTCAAAGCAAACGGACGACCCAGGAAAAGATGGACGGCCAAAATCAAAGAATTACTGAATACATCCAATATGACAATTCAAGCAACATAACTAGCGATATACATATAGCTTCTTTCCTCAACACATAGCTCCTATCAGCAACGATTCATAACAGAAGCAGTAGAACATACGGAGAAAGAAGGAAATATATTGCTGTGTAAAATCAGTACCAATAATTTGACACAACATACAAGTGAAAAAGAATATACTTGAGCTCTTGTTAATTATTGGCCGTATTACTTCTAAAAATGTTAATTCCTTAGCGCTTAATGAGCTCATTTAATGTTACATAACAATGGTGCTTTCTTCTTGTCCCCGTCCATGCACCAATCAAAATAATCAGAATGGCGTCTTGCAGGGCAGCAACAAAAGCTCTTAATTTTCTTCGATCCAAGCCAAAGCAAAGGGCACATTTGAAATTCCGTCTCCACCGTCCATTACCAGATTTCACTAGGTCACTTTCACCTTCCACAGGACTCTAGTACTCGCCACGGTTCTTGTTTTATGCAGTGGCCATCTACAACATTTCCATGTAATCAGGTGTGCATGTTGTATTGTTTGCACCTCTTGAGTACATTGCTCCTATTTATGAGCAGTAATATTCTGATATTTTCTATTTTCTTCAGAAAGTGTGTATGAAATGATGACATTCTGTATGTTTCTCTTTCCTACTGACACCTTCAGATCTCGACGAGATCACTGAAATTACGCAATCGTATATTTTGCTACGATGTTATATGCTCTGTTTTGATCAACTGTATCCACAGAATATGCGTCAGAATTTTACAATAACATACTTCAGGAGATGTTTTACCTTTTAATCATTACAAAAACAATAACGAAAAAAACGTATACGATCATGCACCTAGTATGTTTATATGTCCGTAAATATCCACATTCAGCATGTTTAGAGTGTATATACTAAATGGTTTTTTTTACTATTGTGAAATATATGTATAAGTAAAAAGACAACCAACTCCAAAGCGCTGGAATATAACTCTGGATGAAAGTCAATAACTGTTTCTCGCTCTCTGATAGATTGTCTGGAACTGTCAATAGTTGGCATCATTAAAAGATAGAGAACTCATTTTGTATTGTACAGCCTAGTTTGGGGGGTTTATACGCTCAACAGCTTCATGGCTGTTATGATGGAAAGCATGATTTTTATTTATCTGCATAAGTATCATCATGATCTCAGAAAAAAACAAAAAACAAGAGTAATAGTTATATTGTGTCTGTCTGGCAGATACATCTACAAACAGTACTGTCTAGGAGCCAGCTGTTTAATTTAATTTGAAGCGCAGTCAGGGTTCAACTTATTGATCTGAATGAGGATTACTGGAGGTTGTGTAGGACGCGACTAGTCATTTGTCTGAAAGAGAAAGAAAGAAAGAAAGAATGAAAGAAGTGAGTAGGAGAAAGGGAGGAAGGAAGAGAGAGGGAGGGGGGATGAAGGGGAGGAAGGAAGTGACGGAAGGAAGGGATGGAGGGAGGGAGGGAGGGAGGGAGGGAGGGAGGGAGGGAGGGAGGGAGGGAGGAAGGAAGGAAGGAAGGAAGGAAGGAAGGAAGGAAGGAAGGAAGGAAGGAAGGAAG
Organism: Megaustenia siamemsis; assembly: GCA_032433765.1. Classification (NCBI taxonomy): domain Eukaryota; kingdom Metazoa; phylum Mollusca; class Gastropoda; order Stylommatophora; family Ariophantidae; genus Megaustenia; species Megaustenia siamemsis. Next base: position 37,043,486 of record JAVIAB010000124.1, read on the forward strand.
GAAGGAAGGAAGGAAGGAAGGAAGGAAGGAAGAGCCCTATCACGCTACGTGATAGCGTATTGCAAATACGGTGTTGGTGCCCACATTTTTATAGACCTGCACATTATTTTGAAGTAATTTGGTCGATATTACGTCAGAGCCGTCTTTATTTCACAGAAAAAAAATCCGGTAACCATTTAGGAAAGTCGCCGGTCATGATCAAAGCTGACTTCTTATCCTTAAAAGCGCCAGCTCACTAACCACTGAGGTATCGATGGTATCATTTGTGTCTAAGTTAGAACATTTTGGTTATACTGGTATTTGTTTAACGGTGCTGGTTTTGTTTGTTTTGCTCAGCATCACCACTGAGAAAAACATTTCCAGTAAAGTAGTTCGTGCTTATTGACGTGTCATTCCATTAGCCAGAAGTCAATAGCGATGGAGCACAGAGATGCAACATGTTGACCTAAACAGCATGTCATTTAAGAGATGAATAGGGTTAGACATGGGGCGAACTACACGCATCATGAAGCATCTCGATTACCCAGTAACTGCTGAAAAAAATGTAACTAAATCTTGACAGAATATATATATATATATATATATATATATATATATATATATATATATATATATAGAGAGAGAGAGAGAGAGAGAGAAACCGACAGACATACATTATAAAGACAGAAATAACAAGCTGGCAAACAAGACAGGAAGAACGATAGAAATGCAGCGAGGTAAACTGAAAGATATACAGTTAACGAGAGAGAAAGAGAGAGAGAGTATGAGTGAACAAAGAGAGAGGGTTTTAATGCTATCAGTCAGTGAAAGTGTTTCATTGATACACACGTTATGTAGCAGAAGTTTCATGTCATACTTATCAATGCTATGTTAATATGAAAGCGAATAAAAAATTAGAGCAACAAATAACACAATACGAGAGAGAAAAGAGAGAGAGAGAGAGAGAGAGAGAGAGAGAGAGAGAGAGAGAGAGAAAATGTATACTAAAAAAAAAAACAGATAGGACAAGCAAAAACAAACAACCAGAAAAAATTATATTTCTTGTAAACGGTAGACAGGACGTCATTCAATAAGCAGCAGAGAAATTACACAACGCAGTTCATGACAGATTATCAGCTAAAACATGAAATGACTGAAAGCATACTTTGATAATAACCCACAGAGAGAACACAAGACAGTAAATGACAAGCACATTAAAATTACAAATTACAGAAAATAAAAAGAAAATAAAAATAGACACATGTCATTGAGAACCCAAAGACCAAAAAAAAAAAAAAACATGGCAGACAACAATAAAGATAGAACGACATAGATCAACTACAGTAACCATACGTCAGAGAGAACACTAAAAAGAACAGATACAGTGACAGAAAGCTAAAGAAACAATACTTAGAAACAATGTAAATGAACAGATGGTAGAGAGAAAACTAAATAGAACATATGACTAAGTAAACACATAAAAAGAACAGATACATGAAGCGTACACTAAAAAGAATACACAACATAATACACAACAGAGAAAATGGCAAAGATAACACTAATAAAGACCACAAGCAACAGAGATGCCACTAAAGATATAAAAATGAGAGGCTAAAGAGACGAATTGACAGAGGTATCACTAAAGAAAATAAATAATAGAGATAATATTTACGAAAAAAGGAGTGATAGAGGAAATACTAAGGAACATAAACAATAGAGAAATCACCACACACACACAAAGAAAGTATATATAGGTAACACTATCTATCTCTATCTATTGACCTTTTGAGCCGTAGCCGGCCCATAGGGCGTAGACCAAGATACTCCTTCTCTTAACGTTTCATTAACAAAATAGGTAACACTAAAGAGAACAAAATAAAAGAAAGAACATCAAAGAGCATAAACGACAGATAGCACGAAGGAAAACAGATGATATCTCTAAAGAAAACAGATTATAGAGATACCAATAAAAATGACAGAGATAGCACTAATTGAAAGAAATAACAGAGAGATAGCCCCCAAAAAAATAACTGAGATAGATAATACTAAAGAACACACACAATACGTATGACATGAAAGAAATGAAATTAAAAAGACAGCACGAGGCAGGAAAATGACAGAGATGACATTAAACAGAAAAGATGACAAAGAAAACACTAAAGAACACAAGCTACACAAATGCATTAAAGAACACATAACACATATGACAATAAAGAAAAGATATTGACAACCATAAAACTAAACAAAACAAACGACAGAGATAATATCAGCAAAGAAATAAAGCTAGATTGCAGTAGTAAAGACACACAGCACCACAAACAAGGGCTATATCCTGACCCACCAAAACACTGATTTATCTAGCGGCCAACTTTCTCCTAATTAACAAGGCATACGAACACAGCGCTCGGAGCCTTTGCCCTGCCTCTGGCCGATATCGGATGAGGAGGCGGGAAAAAGTTCACGTTCGAGGTTAGGAATTTGGAAGGTTGATAAGGAAACCTAATGTTAATTAGAACTGGCTGCAAGCTATATTGTCTGTTAGCGCAGGGGGGAGACATAGAAGGTTTTATAGGAGACACATTACACGCTAGAACAGACGGAATAACAAGAAACAGACGGAAGAGCAGTGGAAACTTGCTTATAGATTGACTTGTCATGTTGATGTGAAAAGAGGGAGTTGTTAATGCAATCTTCTTTCTTTTCTCTTTTCACTGATACCGAAAGGTGTCGTGGTTTATATCATGTGTCGCTTTTGAGCTGCTCGAACTGTCTGAATTAGTGATTTTCCTTTGTTGTTACATGTCTCTGTCACTGCATCTATCCATCTTCTTTTAGGTCTTCCTTTTGGTCTTTTTCTATGCATTCTCGAGAAGAACGCCCTTGATGGTGATTGGTGAGAATTCATCCTGACCAGGTGGCCCAACCATTTAAGTTGTTGTTGGTCTATATATTTTTGGCAGGGTTTTGTTCCTACTATTTTTCTTATGGTTTCATTTTGTATTTTATCTCTTCTTGTGTTGTTTTGTTACTTTTCTCAAGCATCGCATTTCACATGTATTGATATTTCTTAAATGTGATTTAGAAAGGGTCCATGTTTGACTTTCATAGAACAAAGCTGATATGAAAATGCTATTTATCATTTGTTGTTTAGCTGCTGGCATTTGCTTTTGTATTCTCATATCAATTTCTCTGTCTATTTAATGCAATAAAAGCAAAAAATGAGAAGGGCTTTGTATAAATTAAAACAAGTTATGTTGAAAGTGTAAAGACTAAATCCTGTTTGTTGATATCCATCTGTTACCTTCGCGGACGTTTGTGCAACAGATGAACACAATGATGAGTTCTTGTTGCAGGTAAATAGTCATGGGTCAGGTAAATCGATCGACAAATTGAAACATAATATAATTAGATGTACGCCCTCGACACACCCATGAACTCTATAGAGACAGACACATCATCATCATCGCCATCATCATCAAGTACCATGCCTGCTGGTGTAGGTGAGATATATGCATAAGTAAATACACGTATGAATATGAAGATAAAGATTCACAAATATGTATAGTTAAATTCAATGTGTTCGCGCACATGAGTTGAAACTATCCACAGTGCTATTGCTAGCGTATGGTAACGGTGCTAAACGCCGAGGAATGTGCTGGGGCGGGGATGTGTGGACTGTGGTGTTGTCGGATGTGCAATTGAAACCGCTTGTCAGCTAAACTAAACAGGAAACTAAAATAATACATGAAGGAAAGCATGACGCAAGTTTCGTTATTAGCACTACATTACACCAATTATGACAACACTATAGATACTCTGTTACTTTCAGTAGATTAAGTGGGGGCAAAACACTGACAGTAGCAGAACTCACCTATTTATGTTCTGGGCAGTTCCAAATATCCTCAGTTTCTATTTGAAAACGACATGAAGCACATGCCGTGTTATGCGCTAATGTTTCAAGCCAAGTCCGCTGTTTTGCTTTACTCTGTCTTACCTATGCAAATATGAGAAGTCGGTGTTCTTCCTTCATTTTCTGTCTCTCGCTGCTACATGAGAACTGACATTTGAGGATCCTATCAGTCCTTGTTTTCATTGCATATCTTACTTTGTCTGCCTATGTTCTGACTCCTCTCAAATAGTCATAGTTAAGGTCTGGTTCCACTCCCATGTTAAATACACTTTTATCTCTTCCCTAGAACGTCCATTAGAGGCCACAGAGATGGGATTTCTCAGAAGAATGTTGAAAGTTCCCTAGACAGCTAAAAACACCAATCAGGAAATTCTCAAAGAGGCCAATACAAAAAGGCAGCTCCTAAAAAACATCAGAAAGAAACAATCAACATTTTTCGGGCACATCATGAGAAGAGGAAAGTTGGAATACTTGGTTACAACTGGCAAAATAAAACTAAAGAGAGATCGCGGATGACAAAGAGAGAAAATACTGGATAGCTTGGTGTCATGGCATGGAAAGCAGTCAAAAACAGAACTGATACGATGCACTGTAGATAGAAGATTGTGGAAGGGCATGATCGCCTACGCCAACCGGTATGGTACATGATGAGAACGTCCATTCATATTGGGTAGTGTCAAATTCCCCCCACCCCCCAGTCCCAGTCAATAGTCCCCCAGTTGTAATGTCATCACCTACTGTGCCGAAATCGAAACCAGTAGACATACATTAACGGGTGTCCGGGAGCATAGATATCGTCGAGAGTACTGAAACTTCACTGTACAAGGTCACAGTAAATAGAGATGGCGGGTCAGTGCTTCTCCTCGCTGATGTTCACCGACTCCTTTCAGTGAACTAAGTACGGATATATCAAAGACGTGTATTGCATCTTTTTCTTTTTTATTTAAGGCCTCGGTATCACTGCAAACGAATTAAAATCCATAATTGCTCAACCGCCCGTGTCAGTGGAATCATCCGAATTACTAACTCATCTCCCAAACAAAGAAAGGTAACTGTAGTCCCCATCGTAGCAGTCTCAGCACACGCCAAAAGACATAAGGCGAAACCGCGCAGAAAGTGAACACAGCCAGCTGTTCCCTGTCATACGATATCATCATTCATCGTAAACAATTTGGATATCGAAACATGATCAAAACGGATGAGACACACAGCTCACGGTGTGCACAGAGCACTTAATTCAGTAGCTCCTGCAACAAGCCGGACCTAGAATATGAGGAAACTGCAACAAGGAACACTTTTCGGACATAGCCTTCAATGGTTCCTGCCGCCTATCCACCATATACCATGGAAGTTCGCGTCCTCCCGAAAATGATGATCGTCATATTGAGAAGAAAAAAAATGTATAGCGCTTGATGATGTTAGGACATTGTTCTTGACACCAACCGAACGTATAAACACACAGGTCATCATCAGCAATGAAGAACTTGACATTGTTACAAACTATAAACAACTTGGATCTGTAATAACAACTAACAACGTAGACTGTCAAAAGGGTATTAAATGGAGACTAGCAACAGCAACAAAAATTAAATGTCGCGAAGAACATATGGAACAATACCAACAATTAAGTAAAATTAAACTTACTGACGACATACATTTTCCTGATAGCAACATGTGGTTGTGAATAACGGTAAATAGCGGGGAGAAAAACATTGAAGGCAATTGTTTGATTCGAAATAAAATGTTACAGAAAAATAATTTGGACACCTTGATGATGAAGAAAAGATCGAAGCAGGTATATTAAAAGACCTAAACAATGGGGGAGAAAACTGATAAATAAAAGACATCATAAAGAGGAAATTCAAATAGTAAGGTCACGTTAAAGGATATAGTGGGCTGCTAAGAAACTTAAAGGAAAGGTGTGTTTTCAAAAAGTCGAGACAGGAGCAGACCATGAATGTCGTTCGAGGTTGTTGTTACAATCATCATCACTGTAGACCAGACGAGTTAATTGGTGCCCCGATGTTGCTCTCGAGAATATCACAGGAGAATCCTGGCCTACTTGTACGAGTTCCTAAGCGTGGCCTGAAATCTTCGGTGCTGGTAGGTTTTTTGATAATAATTTTGGCCGGGCTGGGTCCAAATGTATGGTCTCTCTTGATGGTTTCAAGACATCAAAATACATTGAACATGACTACTGAGGAAGCGGAAAAGACGCAGATTTCTACAGACGGGGTGTGGTGAGTGCAACGTTCTGTAAAGCACACGCCGCCCTGTAAGCTGTACTTTCAGTACTTCTATATGGGTTTGAGGAAGATACTATGCAATACACTTTTGACAATCGAAACAAGAAAAAAGAGTTCTTAAATGCTATGTAGAGTCAGTCTTAACATATGGATGTGAATCATGGACAATAAGACAACAAACAAGAAAATCACTGGAGTCTGTAGAAATGTGGTTTTACAGAAGAATGTTGACAATACCATGGACAGCTAAGAAGAGTAATGAAAACGTTCTGAAAGAGGCCAAAGCAAAAAGAGAGCTAATTTCCAATATTAGGAAGAAACAATCATCATTTTTTGGCCATGTAATGAGAAGAGAACAACTGGAATATATTGTAACAACTGATACAATTGAAGGACGAAGAGATAGATGAAAGCAAAGAGAAAAAATACCAGACAGTTTAAGAGAATGGCTTGGCAGAAGGTCAACAACAGAAATGATAATTAACTGTCAAGATCGAAAATTATGGAGAGACATGATCACCTACGCCAGCAGGCCCGGTACTTGATGATGATATGGATTCTAATGCTGGAAAACAACATAACAGGAAACGTGGAGACTTTCATCATTTCACACAACCTGCTCGATCATGGAATTCTCATAATATTTTGAACGAACAAAATCAGCAAACAAGAACGGCCCGCAAGATGTAGCCAAGAGGAGATAACACAGGTTACTGCAGCTTCGCATTTTAGTACATTAATATACATTTCTTTGCTCTGACCCTAGGAGATAGCACAGTGATAACTGGAGGGTGATGGTGATGGATGTGCCATGTGGCAATAAGATACATAGAAACAACCACAAGAAACTGCTGATGTGAACTCCGGAGGGAGGGCGACAGCTAGTCAGATAAAAGACAACCCGAGAAAGGCGGTAGAAACAGATAAATAGTGTGGGCCAGACATGACCATGAACAGCGAGAGGTGGAGTTACGTTGTTGTTGCACTATACAAGATGCCACAAGGTCTACCACCCACTGACTACGTTATATCGGTGTGCGGTCAAGGGGAAAGAATTCTGAGAATTAGGTACCTTTTCGATTTTCACCTGAGTCATCTGGAGTGTGTAGTGCTGCGGCTGAATCCAAATTGGGAGGCAAGGCGTCTGACAGCAACAGCGCTGGAAGCTGTTAGCGACTCACAGATGATGACTTGCGTCAGGATTCTGGAACCAGACACATCCAGACACATTACTCCACCTCTTCGCGGTGCCTCTAAAACAGTATGCCCAAGTGAGTACGGATCGAAGAGGGAAGGCAACAACGTACTCAAAAATGTCACGCTGAAATCGGATGTGTTTGGACGAAGGGCGGGTAAAAATCACCGTTCTGCTGCAAACCACAACGTAGCGCATCTACGGCTACTTAACGTCATTTTAAGGACGGATGATGAAGTAGGGTAGTCATTTCTTTTAAAGAGTCATTGAGTGAACGCCGAGAAAAAAGAAAAGAAAGAATTCAATTTCACTTAATAGCAAAGCCAGGGTGCTAACCACAGTGAGAGTAGCACCTACCACACATTCATCAAGCAGACATGAACATGTCATGTATACACATCCTGGCTTGTATGACCAAACACATGCACTCAACATCGCCAGGCCAATACGCTTGGCTTCACAACCAGCGAACAAAACAAACATCACGAGTATTCTGTTCACGAAACATAAACATGTGCCTGCTTTCCACACCGACAACCAGACTAATTATCCACTGTATGACATAAGAAAGCCTTTGTCAAAGTGAGTATAGTTTCCCGCGTGCGTGCATGTATTCGTAGGCGCGCATATGTATGTGCACATACCGTTGTCTCTTAATGTTTATTTATTGCTAATTAAAGTGTCTTCATGACCGTTTTTTTTTTCAAAGGGTGAAATATATCAGAAAAGAGTAAACAAATTCCAGGAATCCGTATGCAGGTAGCGTGCAAGTTGGACGCAAGCTTCTGATTTTACGGTACGGGCAGTGTGTAATCAGCGGGCTAGAGAAACCAATGCTTAAAACCTGGGATATATGTTGGAATTGTGAGCATGTGTATTCTATGATAGTGAATAAGATGTAAAATACTTAATTATCGCCATCGATACATCATCATCAGGTGCCACGCCTGTTAACGTAGACGATCATCTCTCTAAACATCTCTTGGTCCTTCATGCATGTCACAATATCAGTAATCTTTTATAATGCCATTTAGATAAGCTGTTCAGTATGTTTTTTCAGTTGATTTTCCTCTGCTCTTCTTTTAAATTGATACTGCCCGTTATTAAAGAATACTCAATCCCTTATTTTTGCATCCTATGTAAGATACATGTAGTCTTTTTCTCGTAATTCTGGTGACATTTCTGATTTTTTTCTAGGAATATTTAAATATTAGTTTGTTGTTTTTTTTACTTGTGACACCCGGTTCATTTCTTTCAATGTGAAGATATAAAGAACCACTTTTTGTTGACGACAGATCCTAATAGCTTTAAAAAACTAAACAGAACCACAACAAAATTTGCTGTCCTGGAATAAAGAATGTAAAATGAATAACAAAAATAAGCACTGAAAAAAGTCATATCAATAGGAAAACAAAAGAAGAAATTAAACATAACTAAAGAACACCAATTTATAACGCAAGCAACAAACTTTAAATACCCCTGGGAACAACATTCTCTGAAGATGGTAAAATCGATAAAGTAATAGACATCCGATAGAATAAGCCAAACCAAATACTGGGACAGCTATACTCTAAACTTCAAACAACACTTCTTTTTCTTCTACCTTTTTGCTCAAAGTGGAGCAAAGGTCTTCAACAAACACTTTTCAAGTCGTTAAGTTTCTTGCCATTTCTTATAAGATCATTGCATGTCTTCTCCATTATCTTCATCTCTGCTGCTACCTGTTTTCTCTAAGAATTCCTTGGTCTTCCTCTTTATCTTTTTCCCTGGGGATTCCAAAAAAGGGCATGTTGTGTAATATTCTCAGTTGGCTTCCGCAATGTGTGTCCTATCCAGCACCATCGTCTTCGCTGTATTTCTTTATCCACTGGTATTTGACTGGTACATTTCCATAATTCTATGTTAGTGATCTTATCCTTCCATTCCAATCCTTTTATTCTGCGTAAGCATCCATTAATGAATGTCTGTATCTTCATCATTGTCAATTTTGTTGTTCTCTATGTTTCACAGCCATATAATAGGGCTGACTTAACATTGGAGTTGGACATTTTTATTTTTGTATTTAATCTGATTTCTCTGGACTACCATATGTTTCCCAGTGCAACAAACGCTCCTCTTGCTTTTGATATCCTTATTTTGGTATCATTTTATGCCCCCCCCCCCCGCCACCTCTTTATCTATATTACTGCCCAGATATATTTAAGATTGTACGTCTCGTCATCGAGTGCCGTCTCAGCAACGAAGGTTGGCTACCATGGAGCGCCATTCTGCTCTGTCTCTTGCTTTGATGGTGCAGGTTGTCATAGGCTGATTTGTCCATCTTTTGATGTTACTCGTCCATGTTAGTCTTGGTCTAACTCTGCCTCTTTTACCTTGTATTTTCCCCTCCAGGATTACTTTTAGTCTTTGTACGTCTAGTGGAGATATTTCTCCTAAATTTATTTGGTTATTGCCAACTGCATTAATTCTCATAATGTTGGCCTTATCTCTATTAATTTTCAGTCCAAGCTGTTGTGATCTTTCATCAAGTATGTTCATTTTATCCTGCATCTGTTGATGGCTGTTTGATATGAGAGCTATGTCATCAGCAAAGTCTAAATCATCAAGCTGTTTGGTCAGTGACCACTGGATTCCATTTCTGTTGTTTTGAGTTATTGCCATAATCCAATCTATGGCCAGTAGAAAGAGAAATGGAGATAGAAGGCACCATTGCCTTACTCCAGTTCTTATTAGAAATGCTTCTGTAAGCTGCCCTTCATGCACCACACTCCATTTCATTCCTTCATACATTGTTTTTATCAGGTAAATAAACTTTATGGTGATTCCATAATGACTCAGCAACTTCCAAAGCATTCCTCTGTCTGAACTATCAAATGCCTTTTCGTAATCTATTCAAAATAACGCAATACCTATTAAAACCACGAAACATCTTATACAGTGTATATTCATTCCAACATTGTGCTACCAATGCCAAACATGGTCACCTACCACTGAACACAAAAGAAAGCTTGTCGCCACAGAGATGAGATGACTGATAAAAGCGCTTGGAGTGACCAAAAAAGAGAGAATCAGAAACGATATTATAAGAGAAAGAGTAGACATTGAACCAATCCTGAGCTACATACAGAGATAGTAAGTCAAGTGGTTTGCCCATCAAGAAAGAATGCCGTGTGATTATATACAAATTATGTAGTAAAGGAGGAAAAATGAGAGAGCAAGCGGCAGGCCCAGAGTAAAATGGACAGACGACATTAAAGAAACGCTACAACATCAACTGACAATGATTGAAGCCGTCAAAAGGGTCAGAACCAGAACTTTGTATATGCCTCGACACCCAAACGGGTACAAAAAGAAGGGAAGACAGAAAAGAAAGAATTTAAAAAAAGAAAGAAAGAAAGAAAGAAAATAAAGAAAAGAAAAAGAAAGAAAACAGAGAAAACGGAGGATAAGGTGCCCTGTGGTATCTCTAAACAAGGTCGTTTCCCAAGATGGTGGATCTAGGTCACGTTCTCTCGATCGCTGTAGAAAGTGCATTCGGGGTCTGATTAATTTCGGTTTTCCATTGTACTTTTCTGCGTTAAAGTCAAATGATGATCTTATTACATCTGCGCCGATAAAGCGGAGTCGTACGCCGGCAACAGTCCCTTTTTGACAAATCAAGTGTAGTGAATGCGACGTTCCACTGTCTAGACTTGATATGCGCTTTACGTCACATTGGTGCTGTACATGACCGTTGTTGGAATTGCTTGACACAAGTAAGTTATTTACATGTTACTTATTAATGTGAACTGCTTCGTCAGCTGCAGTTTTATCTATTTAGGGAATTTGCACCGTGTTTTGTTCGTCGTAGGCTGCATTCACTAGAGTAATCAGAATCTAAAGAGCGCGAAATTGTTGTGTATGCCACATTATTGTGTGCTACGTCATCGTAATGGAACATTGTATATCCCTAGACCGGCCGAACGCTAATCTGACGACTGTGTGTCTACTTGTTCGGAATTGGAGTCAACAACAACAATGGCCTAACATCATCAAACGCTATACATAAAAAAAAAATATGACGATCATCATTTTCAGGAGTGCGTGAGCTTCCGTTATGTGGTGTATAGGCGGCGGGGACAATTGAAGGCTATGTCTGAAAAGTGTTCCTTGTTGCAGTTTCCTCATATTCCAAGTCCGGCTTGATGCAGGAGCTACTGAGTTAAGTTCTATGTGCACACCGTGAGCTGTGTATCTCATCCGTTTTGATCATGCTTCGAAATTCCAATTGTTTACGTTGAATGATGATATCGTTATTGTTATTGTTATTGGCTATGGAAGGCCTCGGTCTCACAGCAAACGAATTAAAATCCATAATTGCTCAACCGCCCGTGCCAGTGGAATCATCCGAATTACTAACTCATCTCCCAAACAAAGAAAGGTAACTGTAGTCCCCATCGTAGCAGTCTCAGCACACGCCAAAAGACATAAGGCGAAACCGCGCAGAAAGTGAACACAGCCAACTGTTCCCCGTCATACGATATCATCATTCATCGTAAACAAGCGGGATATCGAAGCAGGATCAAAACGGATGAGACACACAGCTCACGGTGTGCACAGAGCACTTAACTCAGTAGCTCCTGCAACAAGCCGGACTTGAAATATGAGGAAACTGCAAGAAGGAACACTTTTCAGACATAGCCTTCAATGGTTCCTGCCGCCTATCCACCATATACCATGGGAGTTTACGTCCTCCCGAAAATGATGATCGTCGTAGCACTTTATGATGTTAGGCCATCATTGATGACTCCAATTCCAAACATATAGACACACAGTGGTGGTAAGTTATCATTTCCAATCCAACAGAAGCCACATGACCTGTAGTTAGTAACAACACAATTGATGATGTTCTCCGCTCCCTTCTTGTAGCTGCCGCCACACGATTCTGATGTTTCATTAACTTGGACATCATTCAAGAACAATGTCAGATGAACATTCCAAAGATATGGCTTTGCTGATGAAGTGCTTGGTGCAACAGTTGTATCAATCATAGTGGAGGCTCCTGGTATGTGGTCATTAATATCACAGACGGCACATGATGTTGCTATATTCAGAATATCTTTCAGGGGTGTAAATACGTGGTACACACATGGAGAGTGGTTTGTGGTCACAGTAATCCCATTAAAGGCAATTCTAGGGTAGCATGACATAGCTGTTTCAGAACAGCACAATCCTGTGATGTTTTCTGTGTTCGCTATAAAGCTGCTGCTACCCAATCCTGACCAATTATAGGTGTGGACATTATTCACTTGCAATGACAAAACTGCTTTGTTTACATCATAAACCTCTGAAGCGAATCATTTATTTATGGGATTAATAGTACAATTTATTCTTCCATCGGGGATATCTTCATTGAGTCCCCCAAAAAAAAGTTCTTTGGTTAAAAAGCACATATGCTTTTGAGTTAAACACAAAATGAGCCCACTTCATAAATTCAAAATGATACTTGCCAATGCCATCCGTTTGCACAAGTTAGGTCCTTAGCTACCAATGTCACAAACTAAGCCATCATATTTAACGACTTTATCTACAGCGAAGGTTAACGAACTGTGAACAAACATTTATGTTCAAACCCCTGAATACATTTTCAAAAATATGCCAACTCGCTGCAATAACATTTATCGTGGTATTCAAAGTAAACATTGCTTAGTCCATAGCTCAAATATAAATAAGCTGCCATTTTGGTGCGTTCCATGACGTCAATGAGATGATATCGTATGACAGGGAACAGTTGGCTGTGTTCACTTTCTGCGCGGTTTCGCCTAATATCGTTTGGCGTGTGCTGAGGCTGCGACGATGGGGACTACAGTTACCTTTCTTTGTTTGGGAGATGAGATATTAATTCGAATGATTACGCCGGCACGGGCGGTTGAGCAATTATGGATTTTAATTCGTTTGCAGTGATACGGGACCTTCCATAACCAAATAACCAAAGTCAACAAAGGTTCAAAACAAGGCTGGATGATTAGTTCTTTTTTTTCTCATATTAGAGTTGAACTAAAAACTCTGACCCGACCACATTGTAGAAACTGCACTAAACACACGGCCTTTTTCTCAGCTCCATAGAAACCGACGGTCACACACCAGGAACATGAGATAAATGTGTCGTAACGATAGATTCCATTTTTAAAAAAATAACTTTTCTTTTACTTTTAACCTTGTTTCTCAAGCACATTCCCATTGCTGCTTCCCGAACAAAACACAGACATTTCGGCATACGTAAACACAATTTGGAACACGTGTAAACACAACCTGGAATGTACGTAAACACTTACCAGACAGCACAATCTCTATAAGGCAGCCCTCTTTGAAGTCGGCTGTCGTCGTAATTTTCCGGAGAATGTTACTATCATTGGCATCATGGCGGAACAACAGGATTTTATCCACTGTGTTATAAAATCCATGCTCGGGGAACTGAAACAAACAAATGCTGCAATTAATGACAGGATTATGGACCCTTCCCCCACCCCCCTTGTGAATGACAATTCTGGTTATTCAGTTTCTGCCAAAAATTGATTGTAGAATCTGATATCTTCCATGAAATAAGACAAACTTGGCTACCGTTTAGAACTGCTATTGGTTCAAGAACCGGTGCTTGTGTCTGCTCAGGTGGTTCTTTGTTCCCAGAAAGTTAATTGTGTGCTAAAGTCACCACCAACTTCAGCTCAAATGTTTCAATATTGTGTTCTTCATGAAACACTTCACTATATATATATATATATATATATATATATATATATATATATATATATATATATATATATATGACAGCAGCAGGTTACACAAATCACTTCAAAGTTAGATCAGGCGTAAGACCGAGGCACGCACCCCTACTGTTTATTACATACATGGACAATATATTCAAGTTAGCCAACACATCAGACAGAGAAGATAAACGATTATCTATTTGCAGAATACAAGGAAAAATAGAAGACATACAAGAACACTTAAAAAGACTCAGCAGCACAAGCACAAAATACAACATAAAAATCAACATCAACAAAACTGAAGCCGTGAATATCGCAAAAGAGAAACAGAAGATCAACATAACTATAGATGGCAGACAACTAAAACAAGTAGAGGAATTCAAATACTATAGTCCGTTCAGAAATTCATAATCACACCTGAATTAGTTTTGCGTGATAACCGCTTATTATTTTGGTTTCACATTTTGCATGGAATCTTAGAATATTGATGACGTTATAGAAATATTTTTTGCTCTGAGAAATTTGATCTAGTTTAAAAATTTTCTTCTTTAGGCTATATTAAATTCACCCTGTTCGAATTTGACACCATTTTAGGATATATACATTAATTTGGTGCGGTCGTTGATGTAAAATAGTTCGGCTATTGTAGAAACACTAACTTCAGGAAAATCCCGTGCATAAAACTGAATTGTTATTGAACGACATGACGCACAAAGGCCTGGGCATTAATTACCGAAGGAAAGGCGTATCTTTATTAATTTTGTGAAGACTCAGTAGACAATTTGTTGACTTTAAATCTATCTATCTATCTATTGACCTTTCGAGCCGTAACCGGCCCATAGAGCGTAGACCAAGATACACCTTTTCCTATATGAATTTTTTGTTCTAGCAGTTTTCTTTTAAAGATATTTTATCAAATCTCGTCATCTGTCTCTGTTCTGTGCAAGCAGTTCTATCTCATTGAGGGAGCCGATTCCTGCTGCTCTTGCCTCTCTCATCAATGTTCTTCTCAGTGTCTCTCTGGGTCTTCCTCTTTTTCTTTTACCTGTTGTTTCCCATATGAGGGCTTGCTTTGCTATTCGATTATTATCTCTTCTCATCACATGTCCAACGTATGACCATCGTCTTTTCTTTATTACTGAAGACATTAGTGGTTGATTGGCGATTTCTCTAATTTCCTCGTTTGTTTTGAATTCGTTCCATTCTATACCAAGTATTTTCCTTAGACATTTATTTTCGAATGCGTTCAACTTTGTTTCTATATCTCTTGTTGTTTTCCAGCTTTCACACGCATACGTAAGGGTTGATAGTACATTTGATTTGAATAGCCTAAGTTTTGTGTTTGTGCTGATGAGTTTTGATTTCCACAACTTTTCAAGGCTTCTGAAAGACATTGCTGCTTTAGCCATTCTGATTCTAATTTCTTTGCTCGTATCCCCTTCTCGATCAATGTGACTTCCAAGATAGATAAAGTGATCGATCTCTTCTACTGGTTTGTTTTCCATGTATATTTTGTCACTTGTTGGAATTAAACTTGTAGTGACGTTAAATACCAACATTTATATCTAAATTACAATGAGTTTGAAATGCAAATTTATAACTATGCAAAAGGTTACTTTTTTACTATATCAGCAAATGTAACCAATTGAATTCATGTTTTCAAATACACATAACGAACAACACCCACAATTAAGCACTATGTAGATACGCCTCTGACAAGAATTGCGGTAAACTGGACAATTTAACACGATTACTGTAAACTCTAAAATTTGAATCAACTTTTGTGATATCGTCATAAAAGATCAAATGAATTCGCTGATGTGCAAAATCTTTTGTGTTTGTGGAATAAAAAATACCAAAATCTTTGCGTCATCAATATTCTAAGATTGCATGCAAAATGTGAAACCAAAATAACAAGCGGTTATCACGCAAAGCTAACTCAGGTGTGATTATGAATTTCTGAACGGACTATAGGAAGTCTAGTGACAAACGACAATTTACAAACAGCACAAATAGACTCAAGATAAAACAAAGCTTGTCAAATCATCTGACAGCTATCACCACTATTGTCCAACAAGGAAATAAATCTAGAGGCAAAACGGACACTCTACAATACAATTTTCATCCCAACGTTGGGTTACCAATGCTAGTCCTGAACCCTAGATGCAAGAACTATAAGAAAAATAACCTCTACTGAGATTAAATGTATTTGACGATTGACAGGAAACAGCCTGAGAGATAAGATCATAAATAAAGAAATGAGAAAAAAGCCAAAAACAACCCCCGCCATAGAAGATATAAAAAAAACAACAGATCAAACGGTTCACCCAAGGCAGTGACAAGGCAGAACGATCAAAACAACAACACAACAAGCCTTCAATAAACGTTGCGAAAACACCAGGCCAAAGGGCCGACCATGAAAAAAGATGGATTGACGGATTTTTAGATACACTCCTCGGAAGCATAACAGCAGCAGAGGGGAACAGAAGAGCAAAAGACCGCAAATTGTATCTCCCCTCTTATATATATATATATATATATATATATATATATATATATATATATATACATATATATATATGACACCATGGTATGCTTATTTTACAGACATAGAGGGACATAAAGACAGACGGATGAGCACAGGCAAGAAATATTTTATTCTTCAATTTGTAACTTTCATTTATACAACTTAGTTTTTTCCATGTAAAATTCTAGGGACAGAAATCCCCCACCCTAGGCTGCAATAATCCTCCACTTCGTAAGATCAGACTTACTGCTAAGATGTTCAAGCATTCTTCACCACTTGGATAGCTGGCGTTAACGAACTTTCATGTAAGATGTTACAACGCGCAGAGGAGAACCGGGCAAAGGGAGATTACCGTTGAATACAGAAATACATTTTGTTTGATACATTTAACTCCTCTAGCACAGTTAAAACTATCATCATCATCATCATCGTGTGCCCTCTCCGCAACGAAAGTTGGCTAGCATGGATCGCCATTCTACTCTGTTTCTTGCTTTGATGCAGGCTGTCATAGATTGACGTCCATCTTTTGATGTTGCTCGTCCATGTTAGTCTTGGTCTGCCTCTGCCTCTTCTATCTTGTATTTTTCCTTCCAATATTACCCTTAGTAGGCTGTTGTGTCTTTTAACATGCCCCAAAAATTTCATTTGTCTTGTCTTAATTGTCTTTAGTAGTTCTCTTTTCATATTCAGTTGTTTTAAAACGTTATCGTGTGTTATCTTTTGTTTCCATCCAATTCTACCTATTCTTCTATAAATCCACATTTCAAAGGCTTCAATTTTCTGTTCTGTTTTCTTGTCTAATGTCCATGTTTCTGCACCATACAGGAATATTGAGAAGATGTAACATTTTGTCTTTCTTAGTTTCAGCCCTGCTGATATTTGTTTTGTTGTTAGTATATTTTCCATGGCATTAAAATTACTTTTTGCCATACCTATTCTTTTGTTTATTTCAGTTTTGCATTTTCCATCATTGGTTATAGTATGTCCCAGGTAGATGTAACTCTGGACTGTCTCCAGATGTATTCTCTCAACTGTGATATTTAATTGTAGGTCTTGAGAATTGTCTTTGTTTATGATCATAGTTTTAGTCTTTTTGATATTCATTTCTAGTCCATATTTTTTGCTTGTTATGTTTATCACACTAAGCAATTGTTGTAGGTCTTTAGGATTTTCTGCTAGTAGAACAGTATCATCAGCATATCTTAGGTTATTGATTATCTTTCCATTAATGTTTAGGCCTGGTATCTCTGAGATGTTTTTAAAGACTTGCTCAGTGTATAGATTGAACAATCTTGGTGATAGGATGCATCCTTGTCTTACTCCTCTTTTTATGTCCATGGGTGTAGAGTTCTCCTTGTTATATCTTATTATTGCTGTTTGCTCCCAGTACAAATTACATATTAGTCGTATGTCTGCGTGGTCTAGATTTATATCCTTTAGGCAGTCTAGGTTATGGTGTATTCTATAGAAAGCTTTGGTGTAGTCTATAAGCAGGCATATATTGGTTTGTTTACTTCTGTGTACTTTTCAATTAATGTTCTCACGCTGAATATGGCTTCTTTTGTCCCACTGTTTTTCCTGAATCCAAATTGTTGCTCATCTAATTCAGTATTGATTTTATTCTGAATCCTTCTCTGTATAACTTTTAGTAAAATTTTTGTTACCTGGCTCATTAGGCTTATTGTTCTGAAGTCAATGCATTCAACTGCACCATTCTTTTTAGGCAATGCAATGAAAGTTGATGTTTTTAGATCGTTTGGTATGTATCCTGTATGGTATATGTCATTGCATATGTCTGTGATCACTTCGATGCCAAACTCTTCTAGAGCCTGTATCATCTCTATCTGTATATTGTCAGGCCCTGCTGCTTTTCCCTTTTTCATTGTTTTTATAGCTTTTTCTACTTCAGATTTCAGGAGTTGAAACCACACATCAGAAAAAATGCACTGACCCTTATAGAAGAAAGAAGAAAACAAGCAAATAGGAGCAAAGCGAAACAGAGAAGCGATGACAAATTTGTGAGGTTCGACTCTTCCATAATAAATGGCAATATAATTCCAGAACTCGGACACGCTGATGACACAGTCGACCTCTCAAACAGTGCAGACGGTTACAAGAGACAATTAAGTGTGTTGAAAAAAATACAGCGAAGAGCAAAACCTCTATCTAAACATACAGAAAACAAAGATAAGATAATGTTCATTGACAAAACAAAAAGCCAACCCAAAATCATCAACAGTGAAGAACTTGAAATTGTAACAAACTATGAATATTTGGGATCTTTAGTAACTAACAATGGAGACTGACAGAAAGAGATCAAAAGAAGATTAGCAATAGCAAAACAAAAATTAAATGCCATGAAGAACATGTGGCACAACACCATTAAGGCAGTAAAATTAAAATGACTGAGGATATGTATCTTCCCGATAGCAACATATGCTTGTGATCATGGACTATCTCGCAAAGAGCAAGGAAGAAAATTGATTCATTCGAAAAAAAAATGCTACAGAATAATCCTAGGTTAATTGTACCGTGGATAATGAAAAATAGCAGTGAAGACATATTAAAAGATTTAAATATTTAAAAAAAAACAGGCTTACAAACATACAGAGGGAATTAAAATAAAAAAAGACAAAACGTCATCAAAAGACACAGCGGGCTAAAAAGAACAAAGATGGAAGGCATGGTTCCTGGGCGACGCATCAGGGGCAGACCAAGATAAAGTTGGTTTCAACACATCGAGGAGACCTTGAATATTACAAAAGACGGGCTGTAATAAATGCAACGTTCTGCAAAGGAACGACATGCGACCTGATGATGATGATCACAGTAAAAAAAAACAACAGATAAATCTCTTAGTAGCTCTTCAATTGTAGCTGACAAAAAGAGCACAATTTACGATACAGAAAATAAACAAATAAATGTAAAAACATATATTAGTTCCATTTTTACATGTAAAAATGACATCTCACGACAATTCTCAGTGACTGAGCTAAAAACTTTCGCCGAAGACAATAAATAAAACAAACGTTAATGAAAGGAGTTTATCATAAACGACTAAAGGCTAATATTGACTCGTACTCAAATCAAATGCAGAATATGACAGAGTCAGTAAATGCAATTTTTTCTTCTATAGCCTGGCAGCTCCAGCTAGACAATCCAAAATTCGTTAGATAATTTCCGAAAATAAACATAAAAAACAATTGAAGCATTTATCTTCTCCTTCATGATGAGTTATTAAGATCAGGCGGAAGAGATCACTGACATTAATCGCTAGCCTTCAAAATCTGAGTATGAACACCTTGAGGTCAACATACCGCACACCTTTTAGGACATAACATGTTTCAGAACTAATTGTTTTTATATTAAATAAATAATGTAGAAGATGTTGCTGCCCTAACTTTTGTCATTTTTTTAAATGGACAGATTTTAGAGTAATGTGGTCATCACAACGTCAGTGCCGTCGTTTTCCAGTTTAAAAAATCCCTGGTACCCATTTATGGCTAGATGAACTCAGAAGCTGTCGATCACACTCATACACGACTTCTTTCCCTCATGGACCACTTCACTAACCATAGTTCTATCGCGACTTTCAAAGTGGGAAATGGAGTTGTTGCAAAACAACTAAAGCGTTTTGCTCCAAAGTGTGGACAATAAATGTAACCTTAGCGCAAGTAAACATCTCGACATGTCTGAGTTACATCTAGATACTATCTGCAAAAATCGCGCTACAACCATTACAATGCTAACAATAACGCTATAAGTGTGTGTGTGTGTGTTTTTTTTTATAACACACAATTGGAAACTCTGAGTGCAGCTTCCCGCTGGTGTTTTAAGTCATTTCCTTTTTCAGCTAAAAAAAAATGTCGAACAAAAAATGTCAGATTTAAAAAAAAAAACTGCTATCCTAAAATAAAATTATATTTGAGAAAACCAATTTTATAAATGTTATGAAAACGAGATTAGAATGATATTCTATAAGACTATTATTATCAGAGGGAACATGCTAGAATTATGCTTTATAGCCTACTATTTGATCAGTGATAGAGGGACAAGATTAAATTGTTATTTAGGGGCTGGGTGGTCTTGTAGTAAGACGTCGGCCTCTGGACACGAAGTCCTGCGAGCCCGTCCCACCAAAGACGATGGGAATTTTTCAAAAAGGAATCTGCAATTTATTCGTGGCTTTTTACCCTACCCTGGTCTCTGGGTTGTGAGATCCAATGTCTAGCCCTCTCTGGGTTGTGAGATCCAATGTCTAGCCCTCACTGGGTTGTGAAATCCAATGTCTAGCCCTCACTGGGTTGTGAGATCCAATGTCTATCACTCTCTGAGTTGTGAGGTGATATGTCTAGCCCTCTCTAAGTTGTGAGGTCCAATGTCTAGCCCTCTCTGGGTTGTGAGGTCTAATGTCTAGTCCTCTCTGGGTTATGAGATCCAATGTCTAGCCCTCTCTGAGTTGTGAGGTCCAACGTCTAGCCCTCTCTGAGTTGTGAGATCCACTGTCTTGCCCTCATTTGGTTGTGAGGTCCACTGTCTAGCCCTCTCTGAGTTGTGAGATCCACTGTCTAGCCTTCTCTGATTTGTGAGGTCTAATGTCTAATCCTCTCTGGGTTGTGAGATCCAATGTCTAGCCCTCTCTGAGTTGTGAAAACCAATGTTTAGCCCTCACTGGGTTGTGAGATCAAATGTCTAGCCCTCTCGCATAACGACGAAACATAAGAGGTCCCTTTTGCATTCGCGCACGTTAAAGAACCCTTGGCAGTTTATAGTCAAAAAGAGTAGGCCAAAATCGCCGCTGTCAGGGCAAAAAATTGTTAAGCAAATCTACTCATCCATACCGAAGACGGATGTATCAGACGAAAGGCGTATATATCTCGGCTATGCAATAAACTAGCGACACAACACTTCCACGCTCACTGAACGGGTGAGATGTAAAATGAGAAGATAAATTGTTATTTCAGTGGACTACTTGATCAGTATTAGAGAGATGAATATATTAGAGTGCACTATTTTAACAGTATTGGAGAAATGCGGCACGCAGTAAAATCTTTTCAACTGAAAAGAACAAAAATAAAATAAAAACAAACGGAACTGAGAAATGCCACAACAAGCTGGATGATTAAGGCGTCCTCACGGCTGTTTGTTTTCATCTCAAAGTTATATGTTGGTTAATCCTGGAGATCGTACAGCATTTATGGATAAAGATGTCAAGAATCTTGTACATTCTACTCATCCTTAAAATTGATACTTTATAGAAGTGGTTTCAGTTCGTGACACGTCCAACAAAATGTATGCAAAAGTTTAACTAAAATAAACATGTATGTATCAGTAGTAAGGAATTCCTGTATACATCTGTCAAAAGTACAGACACATTTTATATATATATATATATATATATATATATATATATATATATATATATATATATATATATATATATATATATAATATTATTATATAGAGTTATATATGTAGGGCCTATATAAAACATGTCTCACATTTTATAATAATGTGGCTGCAAATTTTTTTTTTAAACATCGGGCGTTCTGGTTGTGACCCCTCCGTACCCGTGACCCGGTGATCTCGCTGTGGCCAGGTGCGGGCGTCTCGTGATGTAAACGCTCGCTCAGCTGAATGGCTAGGTGCTTACTGGGCGTCTCGTGAAGTAAACACTCGTGATTTTCCGGTGGCATTGTTAAGGATTTAAACCTGATTCAGTGGTTATCTCTCTCCTCACTTTATTATTTATAGGGTTTTAGTATTAGTCCATAGCTTCACTGTAACACGTGTTTGAATAAATAATTAAATTAAATACATCCTTTAATGTATCACAGAGACATTATACCCCAGCATACCCTCATCAGCATCATCAAGTACCAGTTGGCGTAGAGTGATCATCCACAACTTTCAAACTCTAACGAAATAATAAAAGTGAGAGTTTTGAAGTGTTACTCTTAAATAAAACATGCAGCCCGCCCGTATAAGACTGGGCTATGAACTGGCCGGAACTTACATCGTAGGCCTCTATCAGCTGAACACATCACAAGTAACGCGTATATGATTGGGTTCACTGACCACCGGGGTGACGACGACGTGCTGTAAAGCGAATGTTTACTTTTCAAATCTATTAGCGTGTCGCGATTCTAAAACTTGGGGAAAGCTGTATTGCAGGGGTGAATATGTTGTGTGTCATGGTGTTTATATTTTGAGGAAAGGAGTACCTGATTCGGTGGTTATCTCGGGTGTAAGTGTGGTTGAGTATTATCCCTTAAGGTAGATGTGAGCTGATATCGGGTGACCATAAGACCAGGTGTGGAAATTTAAATAACGTGTTGGTTGTGATGATTTTAAAAATGGAGAAAAGGGGTATTTTCCCTTTTGATTGTTCGCCTCATCATCATAATCACCATCTTCTTCTTTTACCTTTTAGCTCCTGGTGGAGCATAGGTCTTCAACAAACACTTTCCAAGTCGTTCTGTTTTTTGCCATTCTTTTAAGATCATTCCATGTCTTCCCCATCATCTTCATCTCTGCTTCTATCTGTCTTCTCCAAGAATTCCTTGGTCTTCCTCTTTGTCTTTTCCCCTGGGGATTCCAAAAAAGGGCCTGTTGTGTAATACTCTCAGTTGGCTTCCGTAGTGTGTGTCCTATCCATCGCCATCGTCTTCGCTGTATCTCTTTATCCACTGGTATTTGACCGGTACATTTCCATAATTCCACGTTAGTGACTTTGTCCTGCCATTTCCATCCCTTTATTCTGCGCAAGCATCCATTAATGAAAGTCTGTACTTTCGTGATTGTCAATTTTGTCATTCTCCATGTTTCACAGCCATATAATAGGACCGACTTAACATTTGAGTTGAAAATTTTTATTTTTGTATTTAGCCTAATTTCTTTGGATTTCCATATGTTTCCCAGTGCAATGAAAGCTCCTCTTGCTTTTGATATCCTTATTTTGGTATCATTTTCTGTTCCTCCCTCTTTATCTATATTACTGCCCAGATATATATAAGATTGTACGTCTAGTAGAGGTATTTCTCCTAGTTTTATATGGTTATTGCCAACTGCATTAATTCTCATAATATTGGTCTTATCTCTATTAATCTTTAGTCCTAGCTGTTGTGATCTCTCATCTAATATACTCATTTTATCCTGCATCTGTTGATGGCTGTGTGATAGGAGAGCTATGTCATCAGCAAAGTCTAAATCATCAAGTTGTTTGGTCAGTGACCACTGGATCCCATTTCTGTTGTTTTGAGTTATTTTCATAATCCAATCTATGGCCAGTAGAAAGAGAAATGGAGACAGGAGGCATCCTTGCCTTACTCCTGTTCTTATTTCAAATGCTTCTGTAAGCTGTCCTTCATGCACCACACTACATTTTGTTCCTTCATACATTGTTTTTATCAGGTTAATAAACTTTATGGGGATTCCGTAATGACTCAGCAACTTCCAAAGCATTCTTCTGTCTAAACTATCAAATGCCTTTTCGTAATCTATGAATCCAATATATAGTGGGGATTTTAGTTCTAAACTTTGTTCAACTATTAAACGTAGGGTAGTTATTTGATCAGCACAGGATCTGTTCTTCCTAAAACCTGCTTGTTCATCTCTCAAGTGTTTTTCTATAGCCTCTTTTAGTCTCTCCAGAATGATTCTGCCTAATATTTTTCCTGGCACTGATAGTAGCATAATTCCCCTATAATTTGTGCACTCCTGTAAACTTCCTTTCTTTGGTAGTTTGATCATATAACCTTCTCTCCAGTCTTTAGGTATTTCTTCCCTCTCCCAAATTTTATCCAATAGATCCTGTAACATCTTGGTAGAGGTGTTAATATCTGCTTTGATGGCTTCCGAAGGAATTTCATCTGGTCCTGTGGCTTTACCATCTTTTAATAATTTGATGGCTTTCATTATTTCTTCTTTGCTTGGTTTTCCGCAGTTAACGTGTAACTCTTCTTCTGCTGGTAGTATATCTGGAGGATTATTTGAGCCGGGTCTGTTCAAAAGTTCTTCAAAGTGTTCTTTCCATCTCTCCATTTGTTCCCTTATATTACTAAGCAGATTTCCTTTCTTGTCTTTGATAAAGGCGTTGATCTGTTTGTATTTTCCACCTAATTTCTTTGTGCTGTTGTACAGTTCTTTCATATTCCCTTTATTTGCTGCTTCTTCTGCCTCTTTAGCTAGTTCATCTATATATTTCCTCTTATCCCTTTTAATGCATCTTCTCACTTCTTTGTTCACCTCTGTGTAAGCTTCCTGTGTCTTGGCTTTATTACTTCTTGTTTTGCTTTTATTTATGTCTGCTTTCTTGTTCTTTCTTTCTTTAATTTTATCCAGGGTCTCTGCTGTCATCCATGCCTTATTCTGGCGTTCTTTTTTCCCCAGTGTTTCTTCGCATGTCTCTTTCCATATATTTTTTACCTGTTTCCAATGATCTTCTATATTTATTGTATTTTCTAGTTGTTGGAGGACTTGGTATTTGTTTGATATTGTGACTGCGAATTTATCTTTAATTCCTTGTTCTTTAAGAAACCCTACATTGAAATACTTTCTACCCTTATTCGTTGTATTATACCTTTTTAATTTAATTTTAAGTTTGGCTAACAGAAGATGATGATCAGAAGCTATATCTGCCCCTCTATATACTTTTACATCCTGTAAGGATGACTTAAACTTATTATTAATACATATGTGATCAATTTGATTTTCCGTTCTATGATCTGGTGACACCCATGTAGCTTTGTGTATTCTTTTATGTTGGAATATTGTTCCTCCTAGGCTCATTTGATTAAGGGCGCAGAAATTCACAAATATCTCTCCATTCTCGTTTATATCTCCAAGTCCATGTTTTCCCATAATCTCTTCGAAGCCTCTGTTGTTTGATCCTACCTTAGCATTTAGGTCTCCCATCAAGATTATAATATCCTTGGCTCGTCTTGCATCCATCTGCCATTGTAGCTGTTTATAAAAAATCATCTTTAACTGAGTCATCTTTATCGTTGGTTGGTGCATAGCATTGTATAATGTGTAATTTTATTTTGTTTTTGGTTGTTCTAAATGTTGCTCTCACCAGTCTTGGTCCCACTGCCTCCCATTCTATTAGTGTCTTCTGTGCATTTTTTGATAGCATTATAGCTACCCCTTCGCTATGTTGTGCTCCTGGTTCCTGGTGTCCTGATGATAAAATAATCTCCCCTGTATTCAATTTTATTCTCTCTGCTCCCAGCCATCTTGTTTCACACATTCCCAGAATATCTATCTTATAGTTGGTCATTTCTGCTGCCACTTGTGCCGCTTTTCCCTGTTCGTTAAGGGTACGAACATTCCAGGTGCCAATTCTGGATGATTTCCTGGTAGACAAAGGGTGAGTCGGCAACCCGGACTCCTTATGGCTTTCTCCGGATTGCGTCATACGTCTCTTAGACAGAGAGCCCTTCTCTTTCCTGGTTGACGGATTAACTTTATCTTTCTTTGACTTGTTCATGTTTGTGAAGTTTTTTCGGCTTACTTTTTTTACAGTATGGGATAGCCAGTCCCATGCCTAACCCTCCTTTCTCGCCTCTTACGAACATGCCTGGTAGGGTACAGCGCCGCTATTCTTTACTCCCCTTTCGGGCCCCGGCAGCGCACGGGCGATAATCACCATGACCACCCACATATACTCTCTCTCTCTCTCTCTTCATATTCAAGTTAAAACAAGTCAAATAAAACAAATACTTTCTATATTTAATTTCACAGCTTTTTTTATTAATACCATGTAGAGAACAGATATTTGAAAATATATTACTGTCCGGTTGATAAATTTATTAATTTTAACCGTCTGGGCTTCCTCCCTCCTGTTTTGGTGGTACTCTCTGTTTGTGTTAAATGTCTATCAAACACAGGTGCATAGGAAGGTTGGTTAGCGTTAAAAACACAACTCCCCCCACCCATTTAGACAAAACCTTAATCAAAGATGGAATAGGTAATTGGTGACAGTTGAATCACCCGGGACATCCATGCTGACTGCATGATCTTTCGTCTAGTTAACAAGAGGTGGCGTGTAGTTGAGGTTCTGGTTAACAAGAGGTGGCGTGTAGTTGAGGTTCAGGTTAACAATAGGTGGCGTGTAGTTGAGGTTCTGGTTAACAATAGGTGGCGTGTAGTTGAGGTTCTGGTTAACAAGAGGTGGCGTGTAGCTGGGGTTAGTATAAGCGGATCAAATTTCATCTCACATTTCAACGAGCCTGATAAATTCCTCTCTCGAGAGTTTCATCCCAGTTCTGGTAGGAAACTTCAAAAACTCTCACCGCTATATGTCCTTATGTTTATCAATGGTCTGTTACGAAAACCACAAACTGAGACTGCCTTAATGCCAACCTTTGACAATGGAATTATATTCTCTTTACCATGTGACAAGAAAATGCGCTGATCACAAATATCAAACGAAGTTGGCATATTCACGCTACTCGACTCCATATTCAAAGAAAACAAACACAAACCACTCGGTAACAGACGCTGGTTATCTGCGTGTGTGCATATACACTGATCGATTGTGCTTTATTCCTCACTGTAATCGGGTCGAGGACCGTCTATTTATAGTAACTAATGCAATATGTTATCAGGCGTGTTGAGACATGTTCAGTGATGACCCCCCCAACCCGGAAGTGACCCCTCAGACTAAGCCAAGAGCTGATGTGTGGGAAATCACCGGATGACCTGGCCGATGATGTGTGAAATCATTGTTTATATGTGTGTGTATAACAATTCGGTCTCGGGTAACGCGTACTGAGACTAGGAAACCCCGTAGTGTTTATATGGGATGTAGTTTTTAAAATATGTGTGAGTTAAAGAGGGGAAACCTCGCGTGCTGACCTAAAATCACTTGTTGTCAATGTTACATCAAATCCCATTCAGCGTCGTCGAGGAGGAAAAAATATATTTTTGTTGGGTGGTACAATCAATAAAGTGTCATTTGTGAGGATGGATTCCCGATGGAAACACCCATTCACAGCTCTGATAGCCGGGTCTACAGGGTGTGGGAATACGG
The DNA here is from genome assembly GCA_032433765.1 of Megaustenia siamemsis. Taxonomy (NCBI): domain Eukaryota; kingdom Metazoa; phylum Mollusca; class Gastropoda; order Stylommatophora; family Ariophantidae; genus Megaustenia; species Megaustenia siamemsis. The sequence goes on from JAVIAB010000124.1 coordinate 37,071,124, forward strand.
TATTTGTGCACAAGTTTATACAGAACCTTCACGAGTTAGCTGTCCCCGTACCGGAGGAAGTTAATTGGTATTATGGGGAATGGCAACCGATATACGAGACTATGGGGTCAGTGAGATTAATCGAAGGTCTACCAGACATCGATAAATTGGAAGATGCTAAGAAGAGAAGACTGATCGTCATTGATGACTTGATGTCGGAGACGGACGAGAGGGTAACAAAATTATTCACCAAAGGTAGTCATCACAGAGATATTAGTTTGATGTACATTGTTCAAAACCTATTCGGAAAAAAATATGGAACATCGAACCTTAAGCCTCAATACACACTCTTTAGTCCTTTTTTAGAACCCGAGAGACGGAAGTCAAATTATCAATCTAGCTAAAACAAATGTACCCACGACAGGTGGGGTACCTCCAAGATAGTTTTAAGGCCGCGACAGCGTCTCCCCGCTGTTACTTGTTGGTTGACCTTCGTCAGGATACACCGGATCATCTTAGGTTCAGAACAAAGATATTCCCAGGGGAGAGACAAATCGTGTACGTGCCAAAGTAACAAAAATGTGCGATGAATCACTTAGATGGCACGGTGAAATGTTGAAATGTATGCGCACCACCACGCCGAGCGGTTTAAGAGCCATATTGAAAACAGCCTCTCCCAAACTTATTAACTTTTTGTGCGAGTGTTGTCATTACATATTAAAAGGTAATTTTAGACTCACTCAGCGACAGACGTGCGAGCTACATCGACACAAGAACAAGTTGAGACTTCTCACTAAAAAAACCGACTCTTAAGCGGAAGAAATAGATTCTACAAACTGGTGGGTTCATAGGTGCTTAGATCCGACTTATATTAAGTGTTCTCGGCGGAGTACTAGGTGCATAACAATGACCAAAAAATTATTTTGATGGATCCTCGATTGCTCGAGGGTCTGAAACAGTCTACCACCACGTATACCCCACCCAAGGCGATCAATGACAACTTGAGAGATTTAAACTATGAAATGCAAGGTATCCTAGTCCGCGATGATTTAGCACCCGTTGATAAGTCCAGAGTGCACCAACGTGCTCTGCATCAATATTTAACTAGATTGGAGCAGTATAAACGACGGTCACTGGGCTCGGTCGATCTCATTCAACACAACACATCAACAGAAAAAAACACCCTCACCACCACCACCCGATGTACCACCAGAGCAGACCAAGACACCAGCAGCGGAAACCCCAAAGATAGGTAATGAAAACACTCCGCAGTCTACGTATAAACTGAGACCTAAAAAAAGAAAGAGCAGAATCCCAACACCATAATGGGAACGGTGGAGAAAATATTGAGACGTCATTACTTTGACCCTAGTCGTTCAGGGGCGTATAGTAGTGCAACAGCCCTGCAACGTAACACCAAACTAGGACTTAAAGAGATCAATCGGTGGTTGAGTCTTCAGGATACCTATATCATAAACCAATTCGTCGCAGATTTGAAAGGCGTCCCATTATAACGAGTGGACCCCAACAGCAATATCAGGCAGACCTAACTGATTAATTTTGATTTGAGATATTTGAAAAAACACAACAACGAATATTCCTATTTGGTTTCTTGGGTGGACGTTTTCAGTAAATTCGCGTGGTCTGTACCGATACGAACCAAAACGGGGAAATCCTTAGTGGAAGCCGTCGGTTAGATATTTCTCGATGGGGAACCCGCTAGTTTTCAAACGGATAAAGGGTCAGAGTTTCTGAACAGAACATTTAAGAAATTCCTCGCTGACAACAATGCCCACTTTTTCACTACACAGAACGAAGATATTAAGGCCGCCGTGGTGGAACGCTTTAATATGACTCTGAAACAACGGATGTGGCGATATTTTACGAAATCTAATCAATTGTCTTATGTCCGAGTCCTACCCGCCCTACTTCGAAGTTATAACCATTCGTATCATAGAAGTATAAAAATAGCACCGGTCGACGTCAGCACAGTCAATCAAGAACAGGTATGGAACACGTTGTATAGTAACAAACGCAGCTTTAAATTTGAAAGACCCCTGTATAAGGTCGGTGATCGAGTTAGACTGGTACTGGGCAGAGCCAATTTTAAAAAGGGTTATGCCCCGGCTTGGATGGATGAACTGTTTTCCAACAGTCGAGTAAATAAAACAAACCCTGTTACATATGCGTTGAAAGGCGATAAGGGCAACTAGATAGAGGGGTCATTCTACACACCAGATATTCAAAAAGTAGGAGACAAGCACGAGTACAGAATCGAGAGTATCATAACCGAGCGTCGCACATCATTTGGCCGAAAAGAGAGTTTAGTCAAGTGGTTTCGGTACGATTCCTCATTCAACAGATAACGACGAGATGAGAGAACAAGAAGAAGAAGAAGGGGAAACTTTTGGAGAGCCTTTTTGCGAGCTGTAAACTTGGGAGTGAGGAGAGAGCGAACGATGCTGTGGTCGGTGTTTGGAAAACTATCCCCCCGCTTAGAACTTTTCTTTATTTGTAAAGTTATAGATATATATGCTATTGTCGCGGTTTCGCTGTTTAATCTGAACACCGAAAAGCCAGAAGCAAAGGACGGAAAACTGTGGCCCTACTGAATAGCTGTTTGGGTTACATGCTACCGAATGCAAAGTTGGAGAGGAGACGGTCAAACAAGTAAGATGAGTTTTTATGTCACCCTACCCAGCAATGCATCTATGGAGATTTTTAAGGATAATAACCCCGGCCACTTTTTCGTTAACTCCCTCAGACCATTGACATTTCGACGCAGTATGAGATCGCGCTGGTCAAGATACAGTTTCTGCTTAATTTTTTCAATGTAATAGAGGGTGATGTCTGGATTCATTACGAACCTCTCGCTAACAATGAAATATGCGGCGCTGGATCTCAGTTCACCGTGACCCTGGCACCGGGGTTATACAAGATACCAGATTATTGCATCGGCGCGTTGAATGCGTTGATCATAAAAGAAGAGGAGGAGTCGAACGCGGGTGTAAAAGCGGCAAAAATGAGATTCCTTTACGCAACTCTACGAAAAAGGGGTCAGCGTTACCATAAACGACACTTTGAAAAACATGTTAGCCTTCCCCACGACCTACATAACAGACGCAGCTAATATCTACAGCGTGGGCGCAATGGACTTGGAAAGTGTTGCGAAAAATGTATACGTCTACTGTGATCTCGTTTCACTCAGACCAGTCAGGGGATGTGATGGTACCTCTCCTCAGGAGCATGTCTGTTCTCAACAGAAATCACACCGTGGTATTTCAGATCTACGATAAGCCTCACTATGTCCCCCTGAGCAGATTTTCCTTCAACACCGTGGAAATCCTTTTAGCCAACGAACATGGAAAAACCATCCCATTCACCAGCGGGACATCGGTGCTAACGGTACACTTTCGAGTGAAGAAACATCTCGATCTGGTATAATGGTGAGACACACCCCTTCATCACGATGTTGAGTTATACGAAGACTTTTACTGCTGTCAGGCGCGTGATGGAATGCCCGTGTTTATAGGAGGTCAAAATCAGAGTGGTCGAGGAATCGGTAGTTTCTTTAGGTGAATAATGTGGGCTATTTTACCCTGGTTAAAAACAGAGGGTAAAGCCTTGCTCAGAGAAGGATTGGGGACCGGTCTGCAGGTCGCATAGGACGCATTAGCCGGGAGAAATGTCGGTGAAGCTTTCAAAGAATGAGCTAAGGAGGCCGGTCAGCAGTTGATACACGGGGCCGTACTCCACTTGAGTGGCAACAACCAATCAGGAAGTGGTTAACGACGACGACAAAGCAGAAAGCAAGTTATGAAGGTACATCCATCCAGAGAACTCGTTACGAAGATGATAAAACCGACAGCTAGACAGTTCCCCCTTCATTCGGCGCACAACAAGAAGACGAAGACGAGGTGGCAAAGGATATTTTCTATGAATAATGTCTCTCACTCACCCCAAGTCATGTGAATGTCTTCACCCTGGTTTGTATTTATTTAGCGTTCCACCCACACAGGCATCTCTAGACTCTGAGCAATTTATTGAAATTCGTCCGATCGCGGCCTTATCGCATGGCACACTCATCGAGTTTTTCATTTCTGGAAACAGCGAGGAGTATCTAGATCTTTTCAACACGTTTTTGCATCTGCGAGTCATGATCACCCTCCCGAATGGGGATTGTGTACCATCGAATGCTGAGGTAGGGCCAGTCAACAATTATCTTCACAGTCTATTTTAACAAGTCGACGTATCTCTAAACGACACGTTGGTTACACCATCGGATTACCTATCCTTTTAGAGCAGTATTTGAGGCTACGCTAAACAACGGAGATGATGCGAAAACGGGATACTTGACGGTCGCTTTGTTCTACAAAAGCACAGTGGGCTACCACAATAATATGAAATAAAATGAGGGATTTCAAACACGGCTAAATTTGAATTGGGGTAGTAAAGAGGTTGAAATGATGAGTCGTTTGCACTCTGATGTCTTTGTGCAGGATCGTTACATGTTAAACGATGTAAAGGTCAAACTCACGCCCTCTAAGAATTCGTTCAAAATCATTGCTCATGATAGGTACGTGGGTTATAATAGTGTTATCACCTACGCCGCGCTCGTGGTCAGGAAAGCTAAGCTAAACCCCGCGATTTCTCTGGCCCACGAAAAATCTCTTTTAAGCGGGAATGCTCGGTACCCGATCAAGAGGGTTACCATCAAAACATATTCCATCGAAAGCAGGATGTTCTCCCACAGTCAAGACAATTTATTTTTGTCTCAAACACCAACCCGTATAGTAAAGTAAAAAAAGTACCCCGTCACGCCAAGTGGCATATATGGAAATATGGTTTTAGTGACCCTATATTTTACAGACCTTCAGCACATGATTTTTGGGGTAATGTGATCGGTATTACGCCCGTGCTGCTTTACTTTCCCAGCAAAAATTCCGGTACCCATTTAAGGGTAGGTAAACCCAGAAGCCGTCGGTTGGATCGAACCCTACCCCTTGTCCTTTGTAGTCCGGTCCACTAACCATTGAGCTATCGCGGCTCCCTAACCCTTATAGTGATAGGTCTGATGACCGCCTGTGTCTTTAAAGGTGTTTATACCGCTAACCCATTCAATTTTCAACACTTTGGTTTGACATGTGAACCTGACGGTCGACGGGAGATGTATTTACGGAAAGTCTCTAACTATGGACTTTGAACGAAATCAATACTCGAGAGCCTTCTTTGGTACAAATCTGGCCATGGGTCTGATTGGTAAAGACGCTGGGAATAACATTGATTATAGAGATTTCAAGGACGGATTGTATCTATTTGGTTTTGACCTCTCCTCCAAACTACTAGAAGGGTCCCACTTTGAGCTAGCCACATGCGGGCCCTTGTCGATAGAGTTCAAGTTCGCAGCTCCCACAACTACACCCCTACAAGTTATCGTCTACGCCAAGTTGGACTCAGTACTCGAGGTGTCCAAGACACGGCAGATTGTAACAGACTTCGCCATTTGAGAGAAAGAAAATGAACAATGGGGGGATTTACAACCTTTTGATGTCGGATATTTTTCGTTCGACGTTGTTCCCTTGTTACTGTCCTTCCACGAAACCACTTACCACCCAGCATCGACCCAACCGCGACTGCAGCCTTTGTCATAAACACCGACCCTGCCCACAAACCTGGTGAGCATTGGGTGGCCCTATTTTACAGCGGTCTCAGAGAATGTGAGTATTTCGATTCCTACGGTTTACCTCCCAGAAACATGGATATTTTAAACTTTAACAAGCGGAATTTACACGTTCCATTCGTCTACAACCCACGGTGTTGCAAGATTTGTTTAGCAACATGTGTGGTCTATATTGTGTTTATGATATAATTTATAAGTGTCGTGGTGCGAAGCTTAACAGAACTCACATGCCTTTTTCGTCGAGACAACACATTAACGACCGTATCTTTTATCGTTTGCTTACCCCGTGGATATTTCGACTTCGGGGAGCCCATGGATGCCCAAATTCACCAACCGGACAGTAACACACACTATATATATAATATAATATATATATATATATATATAAATATATATATATATATATATAACTTTATTTCACACACACACAGTACCACCAAAACAGGAAGGAGGAAGCCTAGACGGTTCACATTAATAAATTCATCAACCGGACAGTAATATATTTTCAAATATCTGTTCTCTGCTGTATTAATAAGAAAAACTTTGAACTTAAATATAGAAAGTATATGTTTTATTTGACTTGTTTTAACTTGAATGTGGAGAGAGAGAGAGAGAGAGAGAGAGAGAGAGATAGAGAGAGAGAGAAAGCGAGAGAGAGAATAGAGATAACCACTGAATCAGGTACTCCTTTCCTCAAAATATAAACACCATGACACACAACATATTCACCCCTGTAATACCGCTTTCCAAAAGTGTTAGTACCGCGACACGCTAATAGATTTGAAAAGTAAACATTCGCCTTACAGTACGTCGCCGTCACCCCGGTGGTCAGTGAACCCAATCATATACGCGTTACTTGTCATGTGTTCAGCTGATAGAGGCCTACGATGTAAGTTCCGGCCAGTTCATAGCCCAGTCTCATACGGGCGGGCTGCATGTTTTATTTAAGAGTAACACTTCAAAACTCTCACTTTTATTATTTCGTTAGAGATCGAAAGTTGTGGATGATCACTCTACGCCAACCGGCACTTTATGGTGCTGATGAGGGTATGCTGGGGTATAATGTCTCTGTGATACAGGTTAACGGAGGTATTTTATCTAATTATTTATTCAAACACGTGTTACAGTGAAGCTATGGCCTAACACTAAACACCTATAAAGAATAAAGTAAGAAGAGAGGAATCAGGTTTAAAGCCTTAACAATGCCAACGGAAAATCACGAGTGTTTACATCACGATACGCCCAGTAAGCACCTGGCCAATCAGCCGAGCTAGCGTTTACATCACGAGACGCCCGCACCTGGCCACAGCGAGCCAGCGAGATCACCGGGTCACATGCCACCGGCCGGAGGGGTCACAGCCAGAACGCCCCGTTACCTAGAAAAGAAAATGTGCAGCCTCATTATTATAAAATGTGAGACATGTTTTATATAACCCCAATATAAAATGTGTCTGACCTTTGGCGCATGTATACAGGAATTCCTTACTACTTGAATCAATATTTTAGAAGTTAATGTTCGTAACAAAGAGATCAAAGATTAGAAAATCTGAGAGCTTCAGCCACATTATTATAAAATGTGAGACTTGTTTTATATAACCCAATATAAAATGTGTCTGACCTTTGGCGCATGTAGACAGGAATTCCTTACTACTTGTACCAATGCTATTTTAGCAGTTAATGCTCGTAACAAAGAGATCAAAGATTGGAAAATCTGAGAGTTTCGGGAGATGCAATATTTGACTTTTAACCACAAAATGTAATAGATCTTCTTCTAATTACTTTGAAAGATTAATAGAAGAAGTTAGTGTATTTTATATTAATGGAACAACATATTTGAAGAGATCAGCTAAAGTATCAGTGGCAAACTAATGTGTACTCTATGTCAACAGAAGATGACGAAAAACTGATATCTTGAAATTTGTTTACCAGCAAAACAATTGAGAAAGACATGCATCTTTGTACGAGTGGTCTTTGGGTGTAAGAAGAATAAGTTCACAGGATGAAATATGTCAAACAATTTACTGGTAGACATGTCCAGAATATTACAACAAAACTCATATGAATGTCATTTATTTAGCAAAATGCGAAGATTAATACAAAATATGTAGCGGCACATTGTTTGCTAAGGTTAAAGAAATCTATAAAACGGACTTAATTCTTGTTTGTTTTATCGTTTGTAGCCAGCCATTCTTGTGTTAATACTCACTTTAACAACAAGGTTGTGTACGATGTTATCACATCACACACATCAAGTACCGGGCCTACTGGCCTAGGTTACATGTCTCTCCACAACTTTCGATCTCGACAGTTCTTTATCATTTCTGTTGTTGACCTTCTGTCAAGCCGTTCTCTTAAGCTGTCTAGTATTTTCTCTCTTTGCTTCCCTCTATCTCTTCGTCCCTCAATTTTTCCAGTTGTTACAATATATTCCAGTTGTTCTCTTCTCATTACATGGCCAAAAATGATGATTGTTTCTTCATAATATTGGAAATTAGCTCTCTTTTTGCTTTGACCTCTTTCAGAACATTTTCATTACTCTTCTTAGCTGTCCATAGTATTCTCAATATTCTTCTGTAAAACCACATTTCTACAGACTCCAGTGATTTTCTTGTCTGTTGTCCTATTGTCCATGATTGGCATTCATATGTTAAGACTGGCCCTACATAACACTTAAGAACTCTTTTTCTTGTTTCTATTGTCAAAAATGGATTGCATAGTATCTTCATCATTTTTTGGAAATCTACTTTTGCCTGAGCCATTCTGCATCTCACCTGGTGAGATGTTACCACCAGGTGATAAAAATAATCGAAATATGAAGAATGCAAATGATGTCATATGTCATTGGTAAAAAAAAATACTCTAAAACTTTAATTGACATATATTTTGTAACATCAGTTTTTAAAGCAGAATGTTCCATTATGTCAACAGCTTAAGCGTAAATCAATATGTGGTTATGTACCCATCTTAACCAGTTCAACTTGAGTCAGTCAAGTTTCGAGAGTGACCCTGATTCGCCCAAGCCCCAAAAATCAACCTTTCTAATCGACAACCCAAGTCGATGATGATCCTGAATATAAGGAAAGAGGTACTCACAGCTAAAACATTTGTTTGACTGATCTTGTTGAATGGAGTCCAGGGCCTTCACTTCTCTTGGACACATCTTTTAAAAGAGCGAGTCTTACAACTTCTCTACCCATCTGTCAAGCATCTATTTTTTTCAAGTGAGGTAACTGATGTGTTTCGGATCATTGTGTCGTGCATGAAAATCAAGCCATGTACCACCACAACGCTAGTCCGTCATCTGATCACTTAATGTAGAAAAATATAAAACAGTAACGATCTGTAACTAAGTTCGTGCTACGAGTGAAATTTTATACTGGGTCACAGCATTTGAAAGAAGTCGGGGGGGGGGGGGGGCGCTCTGCTCTTCCTTACTTTTATTACTAAAATTCAACTTAGTGATACACCTATTCCTTTTACAGCTGGATCAACTAAAGAGGACCACGCTGTTTTTGAATGAGATTTTAAAATATATAAAAAACTGATGAATTTCAGACGGACGAGATTAAAATTATATTTGAGAGGAGACTACATTATCAGTGTTACAAGGACGAGATTCAAATTATATTTGAGAGGGCTACTTTATCAGTGTTAGAGGGATGAGAATACAATTATATTTTAATTATTACATTATTACCACATCGATACTGAGGCTCTCAAGTCCTGAAAATAGGGTCTAGCTAGTCATGTTCACAGCTTACATAATGAACAAAAGTTACACACACACACACGCACGCACGCACACACACACACGCACGCACGCACACACACACACGCACGCACGCACACACACACACGCACGCACACACACACGCACGCACGCACACACACACGCACGCTCGCACGCACGCGCACACACACACCAGAGAAAAACGGACTAACAAACACAATTTTGTTCCTAGTCTCTGGGGACTTCGTTTGATGTGAAAGCTGGCGAACGCATAAAAGAATAAACCTATTAGGCCTTAGTTATTGTTAGTGTTTTTACGACTGTCAAGATTTTATTCTGCACAAGTGTTTATATCACATAACCAGGAAAGATGCTGTTGAATGAACCTACTTCTTGTATTCAATACATTTCATCTGATTCTAGTCCATAGATCTGAAATTATATTCAGTGCCCTCTCTGATTAGAAGAGTTAAAGAAAGTACATTAATGATGGCAAGTGCAACCATCTGAACATATCTGAAGGAAGAGTACAGGCTAAACTAGATTAAAATAAGGGAGGAGGGGGGGAGGGAAGAAAGAGCCCGTCACGTCAAGTGGCGTATAAGGAATACGGTGTTAGTGACCATAATTATTACAGACCTTCGGCACATGATTTTTTGGGGTAATGTGGTCGGTACTACGCCCGTGCCGCTTTACTCTCCCAGAAAAAAATCAGGTACCCATTTAAGGCTGGGTGAACCTGGAAACCGTCGATCAGGATCGAACCCGACCTCTTGTTCATTGGTTCACTAACCACTGAGCTATCGCGGCTCCCTTAAAATAGGAATACTAGACCCGAAATTTACACTCTCAAATATGTCACAGAGAAAAGGAATAGAATGTTAAGTGACTGTTTATCGACTATCTGTCTTTTACAAATACAGCGCACATAAAACATGATTTACAACAGTTTATCAACTACCATCATTTAGTTCTTACTGTTTGCTAGTATCAACTGCACAGTCATGCCATGATGATTATAGTTTTAAAAATTAACTTTTACTTACAAGTTCACTTAGACGACGAATGTATACTCACGGCTTACTAATAACATGATAATTACATTACATTCTGGCTTTATAAAACATGACACATCACATTATGGCTTTATATAACATGATAATTAAATCACATTATGGCTTTATATAACAAGACAAATCACATTCTGTCTTAAAATAACAAGACAAATCACATTCCGACTTTATATAACAAGACAAATCACATTCTGGCTTATATAACATGACAATTAAATCACAATATGGCTTTATATAACATGACGATTAAATAATTGTATCGCTTCTTATAATATGACAATTAAATTACATTCTCAGTTAAATCACATTTGAAACAACCATTTGTAACATTTTGAAAGGACAGTGAGGTGAAAATAAAATCAGCGAGTAGAATAGAATGTTAAGCCGAAAAAACTTCACAAACATGAACAAGTCAAAGAAAGATAAAGTTAATCCGTCAACCAGGAAAGAGAAGGGCTCTCTGTCTAAGAGACGTATGACGCAATCCGGAGAAAGCCATAAGGAGTCCGGGTTGCCGACTCACCCTTTGTCTACCAGGAAATCATCCAGAATTGGCACCTGGAATGTTCGTACCCTTAACGAACAGGGAAAAGCGGCACAAGTGGCAGCAGAAATGACCAACTATAAGATAGATATTCTGGGAATGTGTGAAACAAGATGGCTGGGAGCAGAGAGAATAAAATTGAATACAGGGGAGATTATTTTATCATCAGGACACCAGGAACCAGGAGCACAACATAGCGAAGGGGTAGCTATAATGCTATCAAAAAATGCACAGAAGACACTAATAGAATGGGAGGCAGTGGGACCAAGACTGGTGAGAGCAACATTTAGAACAACCAAAAACAAAATAAAATTACACATTATACAATGCTATGCACCAACCAACGATAAAGATGACTCAGTTAAAGATGATTTTTATAAACAGCTACAATGGCAGATGGATGGATGCAAGACGAGCCAAGGATATTATAATCTTGATGGGAGACCTAAATGCTAAGGTAGGATCAGACAACAGAGGCTTCGAAGAGATTATGGGAAAACATGGACTTGGAGATATAAACGAGAATGGAGAGATATTTGTGAATTTCTGCGCCCTTAATCAAATGAGCCTAGGAGGAACAATATTCCAACATAAAAGAATACACAAAGCTACATGGGTGTCACCAGATCATAGAACGGAAAATCAAATTGATCACATATGTATTAATAATAAGTTTAAGTCATCCTTACAGGATGTAAAAGTATATAGAAGGGGCAGATATAGCTTCTGACCATCATCTTCTGTTAGCCAAACTTAAAATTAAACTAAAAAAGTATACTACAACGAATAAGGGTAGAAAGTATTTCAATGTAGGGTTTCTTAAAGAACAAGGAATTAAAGATAAATTCGCAGTCACAATATCAAACAAATACCAAGTCCTCCAACAACTAGAAAATACAATAAATATAGAAGATCATTGGAAACAGGTAAAAATATATGGAAAGAGACATGCGAAGAAACACTGGGGAAAAGAGAACGCCAGAATAAGGCATGGATGACAGCAGAGACCCTGGATAAAATTAAAGAAAGAAAGAACAAGAAAGCAGACATAAATAAAAGCAAAACAAGAAGTAATAAAGCCAAGACACAGGAAGCTTACACAGAGGTGAACAAAGAAGTGAGAAGATGCATTAAAAGGGATAAGAGGAAATATATAGATGAACTAGCTAAAGAGGCAGAAGAAGCAGCAAATAAAGGGAATATGAAAGAACTGTACAACAGCACAAAGAAATTAGGTGGAAAATACAAACAGATCAACGCCTTTATCAAAGACAAGAAAGGAAATCTGCTTAGTAATATAAGGGAACAAATGGAGAGATGGAAAGAACACTTTGAAGAACTTTTGAACAGACCCGGCTCAAATAATCCTCCAGATATACTACCAGCAGAAGAAGAGTTACACGTTAACTGCGGAAAACAAAGCAAAGAAGAAATAATGAAAGCCATCAAATTATTAAAAGATGGTAAAGCCACAGGACCAGATGAAATTCCTTCGGAAGCCATCAAAGCAGATATTAACACCTCTACCAAGATGTTACAGGATCTATTGGATAAAATTTGGGAGAGGGAAGAAATACCTAAAGACTGGAGAGAAGGTTATATGATCAAACTACCAAAGAAAGGAAGTTTACAGGAGTGCACAAATTATAGGGGAATTATGCTACTATCAGTGCCAGGAAAAATATTAGGCAGAATCATTCTGGAGAGACTAAAAGAGGCTATAGAGAAACACTTGAGAGATGAACAAGCAGGTTTTAGGAAGAACAGATCATGTGCTGATCAAATAACTACCCTACGTATAATAGTTGAACAAAGTTTAGAGCTAAAATCCCCACTATATATTGGATTCATAGATTACGAAAAGGCATTTGATAGTTTAGACAGAAGAATGCTTTGGAAGTTGCTGAGTCATTACGGAATCCCCATAAAGTTTATTAACCTGATAAAAACAATGTATGAAGGAACAAAATGTAGTGTGGTGCATGAAGGACAGCTTACAGAAGCATTTGAAATAAGAACAGGAGTAAGGCAAGGATGCCTCCTGTCTCCATTTCTCTTTCTACTGGCCATAGATTGGATTATGAAAATAGCTCAAAACAACAGAAATGGGATCCAGTGGTCACTGACCAAACAACTTGATGATTTAGACTTTGCTGATGACATAGCTCTCCTATCACACAGCCATCAACAGATGCAGGATAAAATGAGTATATTAGATGAGAGATCACAACAGCTAGGACTAAAGATTAATAGAGATAAGACCAATATTATGAGAATTAATGCAGTTGGCAATAACCATATAAAACTAGGAGAAATACCTCTACTAGACGTACAATCTTATATATATCTGGGCAGTAATATAGATAAAGAGGGAGGAACAGAGAATGATACCAAAATAAGGATATCAAAAGCAAGAGGAGCTTTCATTGCACTGGGAAACATATGGAAATCCAAAGAAATTAGGCTAAATACAAAAATAAAAATTTTCAACTCAAATGTTAAGTCGGTCCTATTATATGGCTGTGAAACATGGAGAATGACAAAATTGACAATCACGAAAGTACAGACTTTCATTAATGGATGCTTGCGCAGAATAAAGGGATGGAAATGGCAGGACAAAGTCACTAACGTGGAATTATGGAAATGTACCGGTCAAATACCAGTGGATAAAGAGATACAGCGAAGACGATGGCGATGGATAGGACACACACTACGGAAACCAATTGAGAGTATTACACAACAGGCCCTTTTTTGGAATCCCCAGGGGAAAAGACAAAGAGGAAGACCAAGGAATTCTTGGAGAAGACAGATAGAAGCAGAGATGAAGATGATGGGGAAGACATGGAATGATCTTAAAAGAATGGCAAAAAACAGAACGACTTGGAAAGTGTTTGTTGAAGACCTATGCTCCACCAGGAGCTAAAAGGTAAAAGAAGAAGAAGAATAGAATGTAGTAAACCAAGCACTAAGGCCAATAAGATAAGCACAACATAAATCTTCATCGCCAGCATCAAATTACTATGCCCAGTGGATCTGATAACTACGAATCTCCACAACGTTTTGTCTCGCCAGCTGTTTATCAGCCGCTTCCTTCTTATTGTGCCTCCATCTATAGTTGTCTATTATATTTTATCTCACTTTCCTTCTAAAACCACTTCCCTGGATCGTTTAATTTGTCGAGATATCTTCCAGTTTTCCCTTCCTTATTCCATGAGCAAAGAATGTCATTTCTTTCAGTATTGGTAATACGTTTTCCTCTTGCATTAACCGGTTGTTGTTTTTTTTTTTTTTTTTTTTTTTTTGCTTGTTTCTGTTTGGATCATCATCACCGCACACTAGACGAACCAGTAGGTGCTCCGATATCCCTCTCAAGAAAATCTGAGTAGAATCATGATTTCACTACATCCGCATTACTTATTTTGCAAGCCATGGTATTCTCTACTTCATTCAGTTAAAACCACATTTTTCTGGTCCCTAGGGAATTGTCTGCTGTCCTGTTATTTACTATTCGCTTCCAACAGTCAGGACTGACTCTATATAATACTGTAAAGTTATTTTCTTCGCAACACAAAAGTTTAATGACAAATACGTAAAGCTGATAGGAAAAGGTATTCAATTTTGATTCCATATAAATAAAATAGAACTAATGTCGTGGCATAGTAACTGGGCATGTAATGGAGCCCATATCTGTCACAACGGGGGTTTCAAACTAATTGCGAGGTTGAAATCTTATCGTACATACCACATTCTCTATCGCTCTCTCTCTTTCTCTCTACTTCTATACAGTTTTATATTTGCAACATCAGCTCAATAATTAAATGTTACAATCATGCCAGACGAGCAGAACAGCACATGAAATTACAGGCTTCCGTTAGATTAAAAAAAAGGGTAGGGCAAACGCAGCATCTGAAACAAAATGATTCATCCTGGAGACAGAAAGTGCAGCATGTATTATACGAGATATAACTTATGAAGCTCATTGACAATGAAAAAAGAAGTATCACGTATTTTGAAAAATGTCAACATGCAAATGAAGCTATTTACGCCTGTAATCTGGCGACCGTCTGACAAGGCACGTAATGAGAACGTGGAACGATACTGACTTGTGGCAGCAGACATATTTGATTGGAAATGACAGTAGCTAGAAAAAATCTCTCTTTCTCTCTCTCTCTCTCAGTATCTGTCATACACACACGCACGCGCACACACACAGAACACAATAACTTAGTTACCATATCCGCAGTACAATACAGTCACATGTAACTAGTGACACAACAACGCTTAACATGTTAACACTAAGGGAAGTGGGATACACAACCAACAGTTATAACGAATTTTATACTGAGTTCTGTCTCCTACGTGAAATTATTGAATGGATGACCGACAATTATAAATAGATAGCAAAAGGAAGTTATTACTTAACAACGCTTAAAGAAATGTTATTGAGTTACTGAGCTATTGAGTTATTTGCGTGTCATCATCATTGTACTTCGAACATGCCATAGGTGCTCAGATCCCCTCCTCAGCAATTCCCGCGGTGACCAGCGACTGACGACTCCAGTTCTGTGTTGGTTGATAAGTCTTCTTACACGCCCACTAAGATTCTCGTTTCTGGCTGTGCCCATCTTAACTCTCATCTCTTTCAAACGAAGGAGTGACGTGGAATCATGGTTGTCGAAGTCCTGTGCTCTTCCCACATCTCGGAGGGCATTGATGAAGTCCGTCCGATCCATTGGTTGACCGTTCTCAACGATAGCGCAGCTAGCCCACCTGTCCGCTCTTTCATTTCCCCGTACTCCGGCATGCCTTGGGACGTAGACAAAGGTGACCTTACGTATTTTTTTTACTTCTGCAATGATTCAACCATTGCCTGCATACAGAGCCCGCCTCCACTTTTGTTTATCATACTAACTGAATCACTCAGTGTGCAGGCGTGGGTGTAGTTAAAGAGATGTTTCTGCTTCCAATTGGTGTATTCATGAAGCATAGGAGCTTAAACAGGGGCCACCTGTTTGGGGAAGCTGGTCAGCTTTATATATATATGGAATTATTATTTTATTAAAGTCAGCGCTAATGAATCGTCTGAGAACTGATAACGGACAGAAATAATACAAACAAATGAGGAGAGGGGAGACGGATTCTTGGAGTCGGCAGTCGATCGCTGTAATTTGAGAATGAGTCAGGCTAATAGTAGAAGAAGATACGTCTCTTTCTCCACAGAACAACTGTTTATAACGCAACGCCCGGTCACTTACATCGACCATCATCATTATTATAAAGCTGTAACCATAACCTTTCTGCTGGTTTGTTTCACCACGAGTATTTTCTTCATGCGTGTGTTGTTAAGTGAGTATAATTGTGAATGCAAGCAATATATATATATATATATATATATATATATATATATATATATATATATATGTCTCGGTTAATAAACAAAGTCATCTCTATTTGTTCCTGACAATAGCGTCACTAGATTGCGAGAGATCAATTAAAGCAAGACGTGTCTTCAACCCGGTTCACTCATGAATACAAAGAACCTTGCAGATGAGCATATTTTGTGCCACTACGAGCTTTGCTTCAGCAGCAATCACCAAGCAAATATCCGATCCACGTGAAGTAAAGGTAAATTACGAGACTTGAACCGGCGTCTTAGCACGCGAGTTTCCACCCATATGTGCTCGGCCGTCTATCCAGAAATGTTCGGAGATTTCTGGATAGTGTCGCTTCAAGCATAGAAACTCACGATGCGAGGCGACATTCCTCACCTTCCCAGGGTAATACCCTGGTACCCATTTCTGCCAACCGCTGGGTCGTCCGTAGGGGTATTTTTTTTTTTCAACCACGAGTACAACTCACACTGCTCCCAGCGGGAATCGAACATGGGTTGTCCGAACGTTGGTAATCCAGTCGGGTGGTTTTCCCAACTAGGCTACCGAGGCCCCCAAATACGTGAAGTATAGCTGTTGAGTAAATCATTCATAAGTTTCCTATCTAGGACTAACCACTCAGGTCATATTCTTGTAACTCTTCTTTTGCCCTATTGATTGAATCATGAGAACGTTGCAGAGATTGGATGCGTATATCTTTCTGAGCATTGCTAGTAGTGTAACATGATCTGTTGCTATGTCACGTGGTGTAGAAATCCAAGTTACAAATAAGAACACTTTATATATATGTATATGCTACAGAAAAATTCGATACCTTGGATAATGAAAACGATATATGATAATGTGTGCAATTATAGTAACCAAATTAAAAGATCTAAACATAAAAAAAGAACTGGCTTATAATCACCATTCTACAGAGGAAATTAAAATACATCAAAAGACACAGTGGGCTAGAAAGAACAATAATCCTCATGGTTACTGGGCGACGCTTCAGGGGCAGACCAAGAAGAAGATGGTTTCAAGACATCAGGAATACATGAACATGACAACAAAAGAAGTGGGAGGTCTGGCTAGAGACATATATTCTTTCAGACTGGCTGTGGTGAATAAAACCTTCTGCAAAGGACATGTCACCTGATGATGATGATGATGATATAAGAGAGAAAGAACTCTTAATTTTGCTGTGGATTGTATTTTCTTTTTCTTTATAATTTTCTCTAATTAGTGGACCTTGCTTTCTGTTTTTGATTGCACCGTAAATCTAACCATTTAAATGTATGAGTATACCTTGCATTATGTGTAACACATGAAGCAGTTCTTCTTCACTTTCATCCAATTCACCGCGCAAGTCACCCTTTTATCCACCCACTTTAGCAGCCGAGCAACTGAGAAAGGCCAGAAAGGTTCATGAAATAGATCGACCCTAAATTAGCAACTATTACATGTCCATCGAGCTTTTCCTTTCCTTCTTTTCTGATTAGCCTTTCGGCGTAGAGGGGAGATATGGTTCGACGTTTCTTTCTTTTCTATTGGCCTCTTCTCTGCTGCTATACCTCCCAGTGTTTATAGTATTCAGTTTATCCATAATTTTCTTGGTCGGCCTCTTGGTCGAGTGTGCTTGTATTGTTTGTTGTTATAACGTCCATCGTAGTGTCCAAGATAAATCCGGGACCTCATAGCGCTTGACATATATATTCGCGCACACAGACTAATCTAACAACTATATGAAATCAATGAATCACCCGTGCTGGACGAATATTATTTGCTAATAGCATTCTTTGCATAATCCAGTTATCACTGAAGTGGTAAAAGAACGGTATAGTTGTACTGATATCTAGACAATGTTATACTTCATTTCCTCATATGTCTTTTTTCTAGATATGAGATGTTAACAAAAACTCGTTACAGATGAGCACGTAATTACAAAGTAGGTACATACAACAGAAACACTAACAGGAAAAAAAACACGTACTCCCCCCCCCCAAATAAAGCATTAAATAATTCGACTCTAGATTGACCTCTAAGAGTTGATCGATTCTCGGATTGTAGTATCGAGATTGTATGGTTCGATGTTTGTGAGTAGCTCTGATCTTTGTGTTGGAGCACTCAGCTGGAGGGCACACTAATTGTCCCTCAACTGCTGACAGCTCTCTGCGGGAGCATTCGACTGCACCCCCCCCCCCCCCAGTAAAGTCTCAAGTATAAAACCAGCTGTAGTGTCAAGGAAAGAAACAAGACAGAAGAGACACAGCCCGGTAAATACGACCGAACAAATTTTAACGACTCAATTATGAGCAATTTTGCTGAACAAATTATTGACAATCATGAATTGAGCAATGGCGCAACTACGGTCTTATTTTTGTGGGGTTTTGCGAGAAAATATTTTAACATATGTGGACGTAAAAAAAAATACTTCTACAATATATGTTTACATTTAATTTACCGTTAAATTGTAATTTGAGAAAAAAGCTTTATAATGAACTAAATAATAGCAAATATGCAATACTATGAAGCTAGAAATATCTATTTCAAATTAATCATATCCAGGCGAACAATTTCGAAGACTTTTCCCCAACCCTCATTTTCACCTTATCTCCCTCAAATATCCAGGTGGTTAGGACATAGAAATGTTAGATATCTGTCAGAGTATATCACGTGGTTTGCGATAGCGTATATGCATTGATCGAATAACGAAGCTCTGCGCTAATAAACCAGATTGCTCCTCAATAACTTTTATGCAAGTGCGAGCTAAACAATTAACAAACAAAAAAACAAAAAAAACACTAGTCACGTGTCAATTATGAACACGCCTGGCACGTTTTGAGTGCAGTACTTGAAAAACTGTGGTAGTCTTCTTTAGTGTTCACCATCAAATTGTAGTGGATGCGTTGTGACGCTAGTTTCAGATAAACCGCAATATCTGCGCCTTTCGCCTCGATATATTCGTCTTCGGCATGAGTGGATTTTTTACAAATTACTTTAACAACTTTATCACCTATTTTTGGCCTGCTTTTTCGACTTTTTAGCTACAAAGGTTTTTTTTTAACACACTCGTCTTGTTATTCTCCAATATCCAAGAAGGCTGAATCTCACTACCCAAAGACCAACGTCTTATCCCTCTAAACCACCTAGCCTCCATTCTGCGGTTATAATGTTTCCCTAAAGTAAAAGAAAGCAACAAGAAAGGTCTCAGTCTGAATAGTAAGAAAACAGGAGTAATGATTATATCGAAGAAACAATCACCACCACCATGCAGCATGAAAATAAACGAGACAAATCTGAAACAAGTGCAACGTTTCAAATACTTGGGCACAATAATAACATGAGATGGGAGATGCACTACAGAAATAAAAAGCAGAATAGCTCAGGCCAAAATAGCATTTCAGAAAATGAAAAATATCTTATGCAACAAATATATGTCAATAAAAATGAGAAAGAGTTCATCGGTGCTATTTAGAACCAATTCTGACCTATGGAAGCGAATCATGGATATTAGACAAACAAATGAAAAGACGATTAGAGGCCACAGAAATGGGATTTCTCAGAAGAATGTTGAAAGTTCCCTGGACAGCTAAAAAGACCAATGAGGTTCTCAAAGAGGCCAACACAAAAAGGTAACTCTTAAAAAGCATCAGAATTAACAATCAACATTTTTCGGGCACATCATGAGAAGAGGAAAGTTAGAATACTTGGTTACAACTGGCAAAATAAAAGGAAAGAGAGATCGCGGGCGACAAAGAGAGAAAATACTGGATAGCTTGGTGTCATGGCATGGAAAATAGTCAACAACAGAACTGATACGATGCACTGTAGATAGAAGATTGTGGAGGGACATGATCGCCTACGCCAACCGGTATGGCACATGATGATGATTAAAGTCCTTTGACGCAATATACCTTCGACGATTACTTCTCTTTGTCGTCCGCTCTTAAGATGGGTTCAATTAGCTTTTTCTTGGTCGGCCCTTAAATCTGGTGTTCTCATAGCGTTTAATCAAGGCTCATTGTGCAGTGTTTCGATCTTTCTGTCTCATCACATTTCTAAGATATTATCACTTTTAGACAGACAGCTCTTAGGTTATGTACGAATATCGTTCTAACATTTATTTGTAAAATAACTTCCATGTAAGACTGAATACTGGGTTCTCTAGGATTAGGACTCCTTCCACAGATTATAAGAACTATTGCTGTACCTCCATATAACCTTCATTCGTAAGTTCATGTTAGCCAAGTTAGCTATATTATTATTAGTAGTAGTATAGATGGTTGTAGTATAGATTCGCGATATCAATCGAGTCCACTGGCTTGGCGATGTTGTCAGCTGTAAACTCATGAAAATCGCATGAGATTTGGGACATTATTGTATCTGAAGAATTTCTATTGTTTCTACTGGTATTGTAGATGTCATTCGTCAAGTAGCCATTTCTCTTTAATGTAAGTAAGACTATTCGTAAAGTCACTGCTATGAACTAAACGAGTCTACGACTCGTTAACGATCCATTGGTCAAATGTGAAGATGTGTGTTGAGATGGATACAATGACGACCTCTGCATTGTGTTCAAGGTCATATAAAGTGTCTGGATGTCCGGGTTCATTGTAGGTCACAAGGGAAACAACCAAGCTCATGTTCCTGGTCAGGTAATAACAATCAGCAACAAGAACACATTTGATCATGAACAAATCCTCCAAAACAACTAAATATAACTCAATCATTTCAAACTAACCTACAAGATTAAAGACTCGACGAACATATAAAAGAAACGGTTTCGGCTTGTAAATTCTCTAATATATAACACCCCCCCCCCCCCAAAAAAAAAAAAAAAAAAAAAAAAGAAAGAAAGAAAGAACATTAAATCTGTCTATGGTTACAATATATTTTATTAGTGCATATTTTCCTTAACATCTCTACTCGTATCGGCATTTAGAAAATATACAGAAAAAGAAAAGAAAACAGTCTTACAATAACAAATGACCTCGTTAATGTTTTTTTCCCTCTCTCTACGTTTCAGGAAAAGCACTCACAGCACACAATAATATCAATAGCTTTTCCATTTCAACAATTAAAATACCGCGCTGCTTAATAGCAAATGTAGCTCTCATTGTGACAGACCTTTTTGCCTATATATGATTATAATTACTCGCTGTCCTTCTAACTAGTTCTGAACGTTGACCCACTGACCTCAGAAAGTCAGAAGCAACTGCGCTGTATTAAATAAAACACGCACAAGGGAAATAGAGAACTATAATTAAGAGCAAAAAAATGTATATCAGATGTATGAGCTGGCGAGGAAATCAGCAATTAAATGGGTAAATCCCATAGTCAATTTAAACATCCAGAGATATTTATACCATTTTAAATATGCATATCTGAGAGTTGCATTTTTTGTTTGCATCTAAATATTAGAGAAAACATGAAGGGAGAAGCATAAAGAGTGCTATAACTCGATACAACCTGCCATTTATCAACAAACTCTGTCGAAAACGTGAAGGAATGGCAGACGAAGACAACCTGAGAAAGATTAGCTGAGGTGTATATGCTGTTAGTGCCAAGATTAATAAACCATCCAGACCCTGCTCCACCTCTCCGCGGTGCCTCCAGTAACAGACTAACCAGTCTAGTTTGGCCATGCGTGCAGGGATCGAAGAGGGAAGACAACCCGGTACTCCAAAAATGTGCTGAAGTCGGATGTGTTGGGCCGAAAGGCGCAAATATAACAGTTATACTGCAAACCACAACACAACGCAGGCACGTCCATTACGCCCTTTTAGGGCGGATGATGAAGAGGAATATTCTAGTCTACCATGATACTCTAGAATACTTTAGTCATCGGGCGAACGCAACCAACCACTAACCATATCCAGGAATATGACAAAACATCCCAAAAATCAATTATAATCAAGATACGAAGGTGGCCACATGCTGGCCATTCCATGAGAAGAGACAAGAGAATCTCAAAGCAGGCCTTCAAATTGGAACATCTAAGTATAAGAGGTCGAACTAGATAAACACTAAAAAGAACACTAAGGCAAGAGGCAACAGTAGCAGGCATCAGCTCCCTTGCTAAGATTGAGCAACTCGCCCAGAACAGTCATGTGGTGAGATACAATGAGGCTGATATTGAGCAACTCGCCCAGAACAGTCATGTGGTGAGATACAATGAGGCTGATATTGAGCAACTCGCCCAGAACAGTCATGTGGTGAGATACAATGAGGCTGATATTGAGCAACTCGCCCAGAACAGTCATGTGGTGAGATACAATGAGGCTGATATTGAGCAACTCGCCCAGAACAGTCATGTGGTGAGATACAATGAGGCTGATATTGAGCAACTCGCCCAGAACAGTCATGTGGTGAGATGCAATGAAGGTCATGTGCATGGTCTGTCACCTGATTAAAGTAAAGATTGTCGGACGGACACGAAAAAAGTCTAGAATTTCTTTTTGCCTTTGCCTTTATGTGCCGTCTTTGGCTCAAAAGGTCATTACATAGATAGGTAGACAGGCAGGCGGGCGGACAGACAGACAGAATACCGGCACAAGTATGCCGACACAATCAGTACCACACTTGGTTGGTCATCTCCAAGAACAAAAGAACATCTGAGGTCCCAATTTTGGATGTTCAGGAAAGACCGAAGCTATGCTGGTTATGAGAGAGTGAAGAATACCAGGGTATGAAAACTGAACCTGAACAACCAGGTCGGCATACATTTGTCACGTACCTGCTTCCATTTCAACAAAAGTAGTACTCTGCCATGCCATTGCGGTTCCGCGTTTTAAGATTAGTATGAAATGGTACTTTTTTTTCAACAACTTCTTCTACCATTTTAGCTCCCTGTGGAGCATAGGTCCTCAACAAACACTTTCCAAGTCGTTCGGTTTTTTGCCATTCTTTTAAGATCATTCCATGTCTTCCCCATCATCTACATCTCTGCTGATTTTATCTGTCTTCTCCAAGAATTCCTTGGTCTTCCTCTGTCTTTTCCCCTGGGGATTCCAAAAAAGGGCCTGTTATGTAATACTCTCTGTTGGTTTCAGCAGTAATGATTTTGTCCTGCCATTTCCATCCTTTCATTCTGCGTAAGCATCCATTAATGAAAGTCTGTATCTTCATAATTGTCAATTTTGTTGTTCTCTATGTTTCGCAGCCATATAATAGGACCGACTTAACATTGGAGTTGGAAAATTTTATTTTTGTATTTAACCTAATTACTTTGGATTTCCATATGTTTCCCAGTGCAATGGAAGCTCCTCTTGCTTTTGATACCCTTTTTTTGGTATCATTTTGAGCCTCCCTCTTTATCTATATTACTGCACATATATATGTAAGATTGTACGTCTAGAATAGGTATTTCTCCTAATTTTATTTGGTTATTGCCAACTGCATTAATTCTCAAAATGTTGGTCTTATCTCTATTAATTTTCAGTCCTATCTGTTGTGATCTCTCATTAAGTATGCTAATTTTATCCTGCATATGTTGATGGCTGTGTGATAGGAGAACTATGTCATCAGCAGAGCCTAAATCATCAAGTTGCTTGGGCAGTGACCACTGGATTCCATTTCTGTTGTTTTGAGTTATTTTAATAATCCAATCTATGGCCAGTAGAAAGAGAAATGGAGACAGAAGGCATCCCTGCCTTACACCTGTTCTTATTTCAAATGCTTCTTTTTTCAACAAGCGTAATCCATAATAGAAGTATACACGTACAGAAGACTCTTGATTATACAGAATGAAAGGAAAATCCTGAAAAACAAAAATCCCGATTAAACCATTACATATAGGAAACTGAAAGAGTAGGTACAGTGTTTAAAAAGTTAGCGCTTACTTAATTTATTACTGCTTGAAATAAGACAGTCAACTCCTCTGCTTCGTCTTTTCAATAGTCTTTCGCCGAATGGCGTTGCGTAGATTTCTCACGATTATTTCTAGGAATATGACAAAACATAACAAAAAATCAACTATAATCAAGATAAGAAGTTGGGCATATGTTGGTTTGTGATGAGAATAGATAAGAGAATCTCAACGCAGGTCCTCAAATTGAAACATCTGGATAAAGAGGTCGACCTAGATAAACACTAAAAAGAACACTG
This sequence comes from Megaustenia siamemsis, assembly GCA_032433765.1. NCBI lineage: Eukaryota > Metazoa > Mollusca > Gastropoda > Stylommatophora > Ariophantidae > Megaustenia > Megaustenia siamemsis. The sequence goes on from JAVIAB010000124.1 coordinate 37,095,608, forward strand.
AGGCGAGAGGCAACAACAACAGCAGGGGTCAGCTCCCTTGCCGAGAGTGAGCAAATCGCCCAGAACAGAGTCGTGTGGAGAGATAGAAGGCGGGTTCTGTGCATGGTCTGTCGCTTGATAGCGAAGATTTTTTTTTTTAAGTTTTTGGCGTAGGTCTCCCGGATAATACGCTTCCCGGTTAATTCACTCCCGGATAATCGAGCTTACTTTTTGTGTGTGCATATTTTTCATAATGCAAATTTAAATACATTTAAATTTGCATTATGAAAAATATGCACACACAAAAACAAATAAACGAGGGGAAACAAATTATATACATCAATAGCTTAAGCGGTACCTATCGACGCAGCAAATTTGCCTTTACATCAACGTTTATCAAAATCGGCCTACAGCGATCACGGAAAAGAGAATGGTTTCACCGCTGGCACTAATGTACACGTACAATAAACATAAGACGCTAGAGAGATCTCTAACAACCATTCCTGTACAGGGAGATTTATTTTTAGAAGAAAAATGAAGTAGAACCCCAGTTTCATAAATGTTTGAAGATATCTGATCTACAATTATTTCTACACGGTTTAGGTTTGGATGACAAAGTCGATGGCACATTTTCTGCCTGTCATTTTTTGCTACATTCAGACGTGGAATCATTTTTTATTATTTTAGCGTTGCATGTAATGTTAAAGGTGTCTGCAAGGTGGCACTAGTACAATAGTAGTTCATGCAAAACAGGTTCGGTAAGCCTGAGATGCCACTGGGAGGAAGGGGTGTTTTATTGAGTAAAGAAAGCGGCACAGCGGAGACATAGAGACAGTGAGAGAAAAAAATAGAGCGCACTTAATGTGAGGTGAGAGAACGGGACGGATGTGGTGTGGAAAAAAACCGGGATTAAATATGTTATGTGAGAGAGAGAGGGTTGAAGAGCGGGGTGACAGTTCGGTTATGATAATATTAATAAGTTAGTTTTAAGTCGAGAAAAGTCGCTAATTAACAGAGTGACAGTACACAAAACACAAGGTTCATAGTTTCGAAAGCTAAATTTTGCAAGTAGACACAAATACGGCAACAATAAATAATTGCTGACGTGTAGGAAAGTCAAAAATAACCAAAGGCTAGGAAAGCAGTCTCGAACAAATACTTGCTAACGATGAGTGCATACGATGCCCCACAACCAGCTAGTCGAAGACGGGGTGTGTCAGCCACGAAAGCTTAAATATTACGCTCATCGTTCTGGCAAAAAAATGGTCATCCATTAAATTGTGAGAATAGTGGACAAAAGCAGTCATAAATAACTGGGAAAACAGCATAAATATATGGTGGATGATTTGAAGAAAAAGGGGCAATCTTCAAGTTCAATACAACCTTCATTCCAACTTAGCGATATCGATGTCAATTATGGACAGTAGATTCTAGAACAACCTATACAATAAGTATCACTGAAATGAAATGCTTCAGATGTATGATGAGTGCCAGTTTGGAAAACAAAATCAGAAGTAAGGTGCTAGGAAAACTGGCAACACTCTCAACTGTTACGTGGCCAAACCAACTAATCTATTGTTTCTTTGTATATTCTACTGCGGGGGTATTCCTTTAATTGTCTTCTTAGATCTTCACTTCTATTTTTTTTTTTGACGCTGAAAGGGAAATCAAAGGAAAAAGGAAGATGATGAATGGGCAAATGTCGACTTCGTCAGTCAGCAGACTGCAGCGATTCTAGTCACGAGATAAGTAATTCAAGGTCATCAACGGTAATTAGCTATAACTTGGCTGTCGAGAATGCGTGTATCAGTCTACCACCCTCTCTCCACGCCCCCCCCCCCCCCCCCAATGAGCATGTCGGAATCAAACACAATTACAGGACCAAAAAGTTAGCGACCTCGGCGACTTGTACAGAGGTGAGACTATAACAGTCAAAAAGGGCGCCATATAAAAAATTAATCAAGACAAAGGGCTGCAACTCAAATTACTCAATGCAGGTTCCTGAAATTAGAATACAGTATCTGACACAATAAATGTAATTAGACTGTAGTGTCAAACGTAGCATTAGTCTGGACATGCGATTGAGCATACGTGCTCAATAAGTAGGCCCAAGGAGTTAAGGAAGTGTCAGCATGAATACCCTATAGGAGCTGTTAAGAGAATGTGAACCTGCCGTCCGTAGTGAGGTGATTGGGGTTATATTAATCATTAAGTGCTGACATGAAATCAATACCATAGACCAAGGGTACAATAACAATGTATGGCAGGTAAGGCAAATCCAGTGTACGACACAAATTTGAACGACGTTGCAGCTCAAATGGCCTTCAGCAGGAACAACAGACAACACAAACGAATATGTAAGTAAATAAACCTAACATTACATAGCTAACTAATAATGAAATACCTACAACAAAATACATTCTAACTAGACAAAATAAAAATGTCTTCCATGCGTAGTGCACTGTGTAAAAGTAAAGTACCCCCGTCACGCTAAGTGGCGTATAGGGAATATGGTGTTAGTGACCATATATTTTACAGACCTTCAGCACATGGTGGTGGTGTGTGTGGTGGTGGTGGTGTGTGTGTGGTGGTGTGTGATGGTGTGTGTGGTGGTGTGTTGTGTGTGGTGGTGTGTTGTGTGTGTGTGCGTGCGCGTGTGTGTGCGTGCGCGTGTGTGTGCGTGCGTGTGTGTGTGTGTGTGTGGTGCATTCAGAAAGTTATGCATCCCATCAGTTTTTTTTTCCGGAACTGCTAATTCAAAAAAGTATTACATTTTCACACAGTACAGATGGATATATCATGTAAACATTGGTATACCGGGGGCGTTTTAATTTATACCCGGAGAAATAATAACTTCCTTTTCCGTTTCAAGATGATACTGATGATGGTAATTACGTTTCCTTCATCAATATAATCACCAGCAAGATGATGTTTCTTTCTTTTATGTACTTCCGTTGATCTTGATACACCAGCGGGTACCAGCTTTCCCCCTAGTTACCACGAGCCATCATTACCAAGGCTGCTTACGCACGATGAGCAATGACTCGTGATATGACTGGCACCGGCTGTGTACTGCTTGATAGTGCGACCATGCCCACCAGTGGCGTCGCTCACCTTGACTGCATCAATGCTGAAACCATGGCCAATGATTCATATAGTGGAGTCTCCGCGCTTGTGTTTGACAACTTCCCAGCGTTCGCTACGCCCGGTGCAGGCGATTACAGATATTGCTACAGAACATCAAAGAACAATTCAGAAACACATTCCTGAGCATTTATTCATCTTCGAAATTCAGTTCACAGTTGACAGTCGTAATTACATATGGGCTGACAATTCCGCCCCTTTCATACACACTCTGCAGCCTTGCTGCCAACACAATGGGTTGGCGATCAGGGTTCCCTCCCTTCGCCATTATGGTAACATGACAATAAGTAGACGACCAGGGCACACTTCCCCTCGTCTATAAGACAATATATCAATCGTTGGACACTTAGGGTACACTTCCCTTTGCCAACATGGTACTTCATTGGAGAATCATACTCCTGCTCGCTCCATCCCAGTTCCAGGACCCGTGCGAGCTCTTGTTGCTAGATATGGTGTACTATGACACCCTTCAAAGGAATCTGCCCTTGAAGTAGACAGGGAATTGCTCCCTCCTCGAATATAGCTGTTCGTCGCACCTCGGCGCAACTACATTTCATGTGGACTTCCTCTGAAGTCACACCAGTGCGTAATCACTTCTGGATCACACTATGCGTGTTCTACGACACGTTGCACGAGCCCTTCCTCTCTGAAAAGACTCATCTCTGAATACTTAATGTTCGTGGACTACGCCACTTTATAATAGCCTTCATCTCTGAAAAGACTTCTCTCTGAATACTTAATGTTTGTGGACTACGCCACTTTATAATAGCCTTCATCTCTGAAAAGACTTCCCTCTGAATACTTAATGTTCGTGGACTACGCCACTTTATAATAGCCTTCATCTCTGAAAAGACTTCTCTCTGAATACTTAATGTTCGTGGACTACGCCACTTTATAATAGCCTTCATCTCTGAAAAGACTTCTCTCTGAATACTTAATGTTCGTGGACTACGCCACTTTATAATAGCCTTCATCTCTGAAAAGACTCATCTCTGAATACTTAATGTTCGTGGACTACGCCACTTTATAATAGCCTTCATCTCTGAAAAGACTTCTCTCTGAATACTTAGTGTTCGTGGACTACGCCACTTTATGGTAATGAGACACCAATAATGTCCCCACTCTGTCTCTACTAGCGAACTCATAATCGTTCACTCTGTCTCTTGTAACTAACCTACTAGCTAGTCACTAATTAGTAAAAACTGTCCCTCTTACTGTAACTCACTTGTGTGTATTCCATCCTTTATTGAAACAACTGAATTCCATCACTTCTACACTTCTATTCTATCACTGTCGCTAACTCATAACTTGAGCCTACCGTTCCTACTCTATCCTTTTACTGAAAAAAACAAACTCTAACATGATCAACAGTACCAGCTGTAACAAAACTAACACACAGCTGTCTGCATGAGATCCCAGCAATGTCTAACGCTCAACTGAACTGACTTACTCCTTTTCTGACTTAAAACCCCTCAATCTCGCCCTTGCCTTTCTTTCCATTCATGCTTTGCACGACGCGCTCACTGTCATAATTTTCACGTGGGCCCACTGAGCTCTTATCTGTTTATTTATCTCCCCTGACCTTCACCTTTCGACCTTTTATACGCCTGATAGCCTCCCCCTAATTATCCACTATTTCATCATCATCATCATTGAGTGCCGTCTCCGCAACGAAGGTTGGCTACCATGGAGCGCCATTTTGCTCTATCTCTTGCTTTGATGGTGCAGGTTGTCATCGGTTGATTTGTCCATCTTTTGATGTTACTCGTCCATGTTAATCTTGGTCTGCCTCTGCCTCTTTTACCTTGTTCGAATTTCTCCGACTCTCCATGGCTTCCTCTGGACTGGTACGTGATGAGGCTCCAATCTCTTTCACGGTGGTCAGCCATGTTCGTCTTTCGTGTTCTGAACATGCCTCTTGTGTACCACACACTTTGCTGTTTTCGCTTTCTGGGCCGTTGATCATTCTTGATTCCTCCGCCTCCATCCACCGTCACAGACTTTTCACATAAGGGTTGAACATACCCGTTTTTCCGTTGACATTTTGTCAAACCATGTGCTTGCCTATCGAACCGCGAACACACAACACAAAGAAGAATAAATCATATTCCACTTAAATATCGGCAATCACAGTCCATCCCCACGATAGAAGTAAAACATACACCAAACGGGAGAATAGCAACACATAATTTCACAACTAGACTGTCGCGTAAATCATTTAAATATATCAGCAAGAGCCGAATTATAAAAATCGACTACACGAAGCCGCCATGACACCGGAAGTCACTATTTCATTGGTATCATAATCCCCAAGCACTTATACAGATCTACGCTAACGCGCAACAAGTGCATATATTTCTAGCCTGTACCAGTCTTTGTCTTGATCGTGTAGCCATCTCTTTGCTGCATGAATCACTCCATTATCTTCAAACCTTGTTCCACGGACATCATCCTCAAGTGGACCAGAGAGATAGAAATCAGAGGATGCCAAACCAGGGCTGTATGGTGGATGGGTTAGTACAGTCCAACACAAACTTGGTGAAAGCTTCCAGTGTTGCCAGACTTATGTGAGGGCGCGCATTGTCGTGAAGGAGAAGTAGGTATGCTGGATTTTTTGTGCGGCCGAACTCTGCGAAAACGCTGATTGAGTTTTTTTAAATGTCTTAACGCAAGCTTTTTTACTTGTTGATCTTGCATACAGCAGCTTTATGGCGATCGGGTGTCACCTGTAGAGCACATGACGTCTCCCCCCTCCCCCCCCCCCCCCCCCGTCCCCCCGAGGTGGCTGTGTGAGTCCACATTAACGCCATTAGCCGTAGATATTAAGTTGTGTTTTGACATAATTATTCTAGGCAATATAAGAAGGTAGTTTGCCATTCCTTTCCTTCTTGGCAGTGACTGTACTTATCGGAGACCGCAACCATTGTCTCTATACATGAGATTTTCTGCCTGCCATCGCGGAGTGGGAACCATAACCGGTACTACTTGTCGGCAACTCCCGCAACACCATTCACCACCTCCTCCAATGGCTTCACATAACTCTGATATTGGGGGCTAGACGGGGGTTCCACCTTGCCCAAGGGTGACCCAATGACTAGCAGTAAAAAGGATATGCCTTACTCATCCTTTCGTAGGGCAGAACTCTACCCCGCTAACCAAAGAGATCCATAACAAATGCAGAGAAGCAAAGGAAGGATGGTTAAAGCAGAAATGTGAAGAAATGGAAAAACAACAAAAGAAAGACTCAAAATGTATGCACAATCAGTTAAATGAATTAACAGGAAGAACAGAATTCATAATTTCAGGATGTTTGAAATCAAAGGAAGAAAATATAATAATGGAACGTGAGAAGACAATGAATGGAAAGATGGACAGAATATATCAGTCAACTTTATGGTGATAAAAGACCAGAGCTAAACAATTCAAACAAAGACACAGGACCACCAATAATACAGAGTGAAGTGGAGGAGGCAATTCAACATATGAAAAGAGGCAAAGCTCCAGGTAACGACAATGTAACAATCGAAGAGATAAATGCATTAGTAGAGTTGGGAGTACAAGTCATAACAAAACTACTTAATGGCAGATATAACACTGGACACATACCTGAAGATCTACTAAAATCTATATCTGTAGCCATACCGAAGAAGTCAGGCGCCACTGATTGTGGGGACCATCACACTATTAGTCTCACGAGTCACATGACGAAAATATTACTAAGAAACATCATGAGACGTGTAAGGAACAAAATAAAACCAGAAATAAGTGAGAAACAATTGGAAAGGGCACCAATAATGCAATATATATCTTAAGAACATTGATAGAAAGCGCTATATAGGTAAAGAAAGATCTATATATGTGCTTTACAGACTACACAAAAGCATTTGACAAAGCAAATAATGTGGAAATAATCAATATGCTGGAGAAATTAAAACGATGGCAAGGATCTGTGAATCATAAAAGACATGTACTGGCAACAAACAGCAACTATACGAACTAGCAACCAAACAGGACAATTCCAATATATAAAACAAGGAGTTAGACAAGACTGTGTTCTGTTGCCGGATTTGTTTTCACTTTACAGCGAACATTTTATGAGATCAATAGTTGACAAAAAAAAAGGAATTGAAGTCAACGGTCACCACATAAATAATTTGCGATATACGGATGACACAGTCTTAATAGTAGAGACAGAGAATGAACTGCAAGAAATGATAGACATAATAGTATAAGAAAGCAACAAAAAAGTTCTCAGTCTGAATAGTAAGAAAACTGAAGTAATGGTTATATCAAAGAAACAATCATCACCATCACGCAGCATAAAAAATAAACATGACAAATCTGAAACAAGTACACGTCAAATACTTGGACATAATAATAACATCAGATGGAAGATGCATCACAGAAATAAAAAGCAGAATAGCTCAGGCCAAAATAGCATCTCCGAAAAATATCTTATGCAACAAATCTATGTCAATAGAAGTAAGAAATATAGTTCATCGATGCTATATAGAATCAATTGTGACCTATGGAGGCGAATCATGGACAGTAGACAAACAAATGAAAAGACGATTAGAGGCCACAAAGATGGGATTTCTCAGAAGAATGTTGAAAGTTACCTGGACATCTAAAAAGAAAAAAATGAGGAAATTCTCAAAGAGGCCAACACAAAAAGGGAGCTCTTAAAAACATCGGAAAGAAATAATCACCATTTTTCTAACACATCATGAGAAGCTTGGTGTCATGGCATGGAAAACAGTCAACAACAGACCTGATACGATGCACTGTAGATAGAAGATTGTGGAAGGACATGATCGCTTACGACAACCGGTATGGCACATGATGATGACTCATGCAAGCTTATGAATCGATTGTCTCTCCTCTTGGCATAACATCCAGAAGAATCATACCTTCAATGTTCCGAAAGACAGTGACCATGACTTTCCAGCTGAAGGAGATGTCTTTAATTTCTTTGTTCGTGGTTAGTGCGGATGATGTCACTTCATTAACTGTCTTTTTGTCTCAGGTTCAAAATGAGATGCCCAGGTTTTGTCCCCTGTAACAATCTTAGCCAGAAGGTTCTCTCCATCAACATTGAAACGCTCCAACAGTTCAGAAGAAATTGCTGTTCTTTGCAATCGGTGCTCATCTGTGAGATTTCGTGGAACCCATATTGCAAAAAACCCTAGAGAATTCGAGAGTTTTTATTATTGCATTTGCACTACCAGTGCTGACTGACAACTTTATGGCCAATCGTTAAACAGTGATGCGCATATCAGCAAGAATAAGCCCTCAACGCATTCCAACAAATCTGTATTGGTGGCATGCCGTCAACAGCCTGCCGATCAAGAAGCTTCGTATCTCCGCTGTCCGATTCTTTATTATCTTAACCCAGCGACTTAGTGTGCTCCTGTCGACTGCAAAACTTCCATATACATCACATAGGCGCTTGTGATGTTCACAACAGTTTCCTTCTCTAAAACGAGAAATTCTATCACAACTCGCTGCTTATAACGCAAGTTGATAACATGCTCCATTGAACGGTTTAGTTCAGACGTATTATTTGGCCGATTGCAGTGCAATCTGGTGCATGCAATCTACACATGCAATATATCAAGTGTGGAAAAATATCATGCTTCAATGTTTATTATTAGCTGAAAAAAAACCGATATGATCCATTACCTTTCAAATGCCCCTCGTGACCACATTACTCCAAAAAATCTTGTGCCGAAGGTCTCTAATACCATATTCCCTATACGCCACTTGGCGTGGCGGGGCTCTTTACTTTTTTACACTATTATATAAATATATAAATCATATATATTATATATAATATAAATATCATATATATATATATATCATTATCAAGTATCGGGCCTGCTGGCGTAGGTGTTCATGTCTCTCCACAACTTTCGATCACGACAGTTATTTATCATTTATGTTGTAGACCTTTTGCCAATCCATTCTCTTAAGCTCTTTGATAATTTTTTTTTCCCTCTATTTCTTCGTCCCTCAATTTTCCTAGTTGTTACAATATATTCCAGTTGTTCTCTTCTCATTACATGGCCAAAAAATTATGATTGTTTCTTCCTAACATTGGAAATTAGCTCTCTTTTTGCTTTGGCCTCTTTCAGAACGCTTTCATTACTCTTTTTAGCTGTCCATGGTATTCTCAACATTCTTCTGTAAAACCACATTTCTACAGACTCCAGTGATTTTCTTGTTTGTTGTCTTATTGTCCATAATTCACATCCATATGTTATATGGGTATAAATCATGGACATATATATATATATATATATATATATATATATATACCAATATTCTGTCTCAATGTTATTATTATTCTTTGTTCACCATTCAGGTTGTGTTTATACATTACTTCTTGAGTTCGCTGATTTATTCACAGTGGGTGAAAAACCTCTGTGTGTTTAATGGATCCGCTTTCAACATAGCATACGCTGTTTCAACAAAGTTGTTTCATTTTAGTCTACTTTTTAATACGCTTTTTATTCTCCGGTGTCGTCATCATCATGTGTCATACCGGTTGTCGTAGGCGATCATGTCCCGCCACAATCTTCTATCTACAGTGCATCGTATCAATTCTGTTGTTGACTGTTTTCCATGCCGTGACACCAAGCTATCCAGTATTTTCTCTCTTTACCGTCTGCGATATCTCTTTCCTTTTATTTTTCCACTTCTAACCAAGTATTCCAACTTTACTCTTCTCATGATGTGCCCGAAAAATGCTGCTTGTTTCTTTCTGATATTTTTAGAGCTCCCCTTTTAGAATTGGCCTCTGAGAATTTCCTCATTGGTCTTTTCAGATTTCTAGTGAACTTTCAACATTCTTCTGAGAAATCCCATCTTTGTGGCCTCTAATCGTCTTTCCATTTGTTTGTCTACTGTCCATACCTCGTTTTCATAGGTCAGAATTGGTTCTATATAGCACCGATGAACTCTCTTTCTCACTTCTATTGACATAGATTTGTTGCATAAGTTATTTTTCATTTTCTGAAAAGCTATTTTGGCCTGAGCTATTCTGCTTTTTATTTCTGTGATGCATCTTCCATCTGATGTTACTATTGTGCCAAAATATTTGACACGTTGCGCTTGTTTCACATTTGTCCTGTTTATTTTTTATGCTGCACGATGATGATGATTGTTTCTTTGATATGACCATTACTTCTGTTTTCTTACTATTCAGACTAAAACCTATTTTGTTGCTTTCTTTTACTATTATGTCTATCATTTCTTGTAGTTCACTCTATATATCTGCTATTAAGACTGTATCATCCTTATATCGCAAATTATTTATGTTGTGACCATCGACTTCAACTCCATTTTTGTTTACTATTGATCTCATAATATATTCGTTGTAAAGTGAAAACAAATCCGGCGACTGAACACAGCCTTGTCTGACTCCTTGTTTTATATATTGAAATTGTCCTGTTTGGTTGCTACTTTGTATAGCTGCTGTTTGTTGCCAGTACATGCTTTTTATGATTCACAGATCCTTACCATCAATGTTTAATTTCTCCAGCATATTGATTATTTCCACATGCTTTACTTTGTCAAATGCTTTTGTGTAGTCTATAAAGCACATATATAGATCTTTCTTTATCTCTATAGATCTTTCTATCAATGTTCTTAAGATATATATTGCATTATTGGTGCTCTTTCCTTCCACAAATCCACATTGTTTCTCACTTATTTCTGGTTTTATTTTGTTCCTTACACGTCTCATGATGATTCTTGGTAATATTTTCGTCATATGGCTCGTGAGACTAATAGTGTGATGGTCTTCACAATCAGTGGCGCCTGACTTCTTCGGTATGGCTATAAAGATAGATGTTAGTAGATCTTCGGGTGTGTGTCCAGTGTTATTTATGTCATTGAGTAGTTTTGTTATGACTTGTACTCCCAGCTCACCTAATGCATTTATTTCTTCGATTATTATATTGTCAGGACCTGAAGCGCTGCCCCTATAATGTGATGAATTGCCTCCTCCAATTCTCTCTGCATTATTGGTGGCCCTGTGTATTTGTTTGAATTGTTTAGCTCTGGTCTTTCATCATCATAGATTTGACTGATATATTATGTCCATCTTTCCATTGTCTTCTCCTGTCCCATAATTATGTTTCCTTCCTTTGATTTCACACATCCTGAAACTTTGATTTCCTTCCTGTTAATTCATTTACTGATTGTGCATACATTTTGAGTCTTTCTTTTGTTGTTTTTCCATTTATTCACATTTCAGCTTTAACCATCCTTCCTTTGCCTCTCTACAATTGTTTAGGATCTCTTTGTGCAATATTTTGTATGTCCATTCTTCTTTCTTATGGTTTCGTCACTCCTCAATTAGTTCTAATATTTCTTCTGTCATCCATTTATTTCTTTAGTCACTGTTATTACTTCTTTTGATGTTTGTTGAATCGATTGATTCAGCATTTCCCACTGCTCCTCGATGTCCTGTATTTTCTCAATAGCACTATATCTATTTTGTACTATCGTTCTGTACTTATTCTAATTTTACATTTCTTGTGGATTTCTGTGCTTTCCGCATTTTTTTTCTTATCTTTCCAACTACTGGTACATGGTCACTATTGCAATCTGCTCCTGGTCTTGGTTTAACAGATGTCAGCCCATTCCTAAATCTTCTCTGTACCAGTATAAAATCAATTTGATTGTGTACTTTTTTTGTCTGGGCTTTGCAATGTCCATAGTCGCCAAGGGTGTTGTTTGAACCAGGTGTTACCTATAATCATTTCATGTGTCTTTGCCCAATCTATTCATCTATCCCCTCTGTCATTCGTTTCTTCAAGGCCATGTCATCCAGTTACATTTTGCACTTTAGCTGTTTCTGCCTTTGCATTGAAATCCCCTAATATAATAGTTATTTCTTGGATTTACACTGTTCAATGGTCATCTCTAGCTCGTTGTAAAAAGTGTCAATGTCTTCGCTAATACTTGCTGGTGCATAAGCCTGAATTATGTTGATATCCATTGGTCTAACTCTCAGTTTTACTAGTAGAATTCTATCTGATATTGGCCAAAATCCTTTCACTGTTTTGCTTCTTTCTCTATCTAACATGATGCCTACTCCTCTTTCGTGTATTGTCCCCAGAGTAAATTACATTTCCACTGTCTTCTTCTTCTTCTATCCTTCCTCTTTTGCCATTGGCGTCGAGGCGAGATACAATCTGCGATCCTGTGCTCTTCTGTTGGTCTCTTCTGATGTTATCCCTCCTAGTGACTCTAGTATTCCCTTTATCCATCTCTTTCTCGATATGCATCTTAATCTGGTGTTTTCGTAGCGTTTGTTTATGGCTCTTTGAATCATTGTTAGTTCTTTTTGTCTTGTTATGTGGCCGAACCAATTTATCTGTTGTTTCTTTATGTATTCGTTGGCTGGTTCAATTTCGAGTTTCTTCCTCAGGTCAGTGTTTCTTACTCTGTCCCTTAAGCTGTTTCCTGTCATTCTTCTGACACATTTAATTTCGGTGGTCGTTATCTTTCTGACACTGATAGTACAGAGTTGGTAGAAAAATTGATTTGTATATTGCCCTTTTTGCTTCCGTAGTTATTGCTTTGTTTTTCAATAGTGTTGATACTTGGCCTATAACGTGGCATGCTTTGTTACACCTTATATCTATTTCTGTCTCTTGGTTATTGTCTTGTGTTAACGTGCTACCCAGATATTTAAAATTGTATTCGGAGTCGTATTATCTATTATGATGTTTAGTTTTTCTTTCTTTCTCGCTATTGCCATTACTTCGGTTTTGTTTATGTTGATCTTCATGTTGTATTGTTTACAAGTGTTGTTTAGCCTGTTGATATGTTCTTGCAGGTCTTCAGTTGTTTCATGTATCAGAACTTGGTCTGCAAATAGTATTTCATTTATTTCTTTCTCTCTTCTGCTGTTCCACTGTCGCGTTGTAATAATCCTGCTCTTTTCCATCTCATTTCGCATAGTCCCAAGATGTTCAATTTCATTCTCTTCATTTCTTGGCTGATGTTTTCTAGTTTGCCAACCTGGAATGCTGATCTAATGTTCCAAGTTCCTATTGCTAGTGTCTCTTTATGTTTGATCTTGCATACAGTAGGTTGATGACGATTGAGATGTAGTACATGACGCTCCCTACCGGACGAGGTGGCTGTTGAGTTCCCATTAACGTCGTTAACTGTAGATATTAAGTTATGTTTTGACATAATTATTCTAGGCAGTATAAGAAGGTAGTTTGCCATTCCTTTCCTTCTCCGGTGTATGGAATGAATAATCAGTCTTCAGATTTGTTCTCCTTGCTGTTCGGTCCTGCTATCGCTTCTGTCTTCAATCGGTTAGAAATGTGATTTGTTCATTAAAGGGGTGTTGATCTCATGAGACTAGTTATGATTATCGTTGATTGGTTGAGATCTCCGGCAATAGACATGTTTGCATGATTTAAGAAGGCGTGAACATTTAGTCAAATATTGTAAAACCTTGAAATGCCTATATTTAAATTCAGCATATCAAGGAAAGGTAAGATATATATAAGTCAACTAATAGGGTAAACTTTTGCTGATTTCAAATATGAATGACAAAATGAATTATTCGAGAAAGAGAACAAGTGAGAGAGAGGGAAAAAATAGCAGTGGCTTGAAGACTTCTCAGGTAACACAAATGATGTTTGATAATGCGTTTGTTGATGTAGCGCCTATTGTGGTATAAAGTTTGTCTATCACAGCAAACAGGACAATGCTAGGATTTCTCCATCAGTAATTTATCATTGTGAAGTCCTGGGCAATCATCTCATCTCTTTAGCGAACCTTTATAAAAGAGCACGTCAGTGAGGTCTCATCCAGCTATAGGTAGCTGAAAGTGCCAGGCCGACTGAAGGTCAAATAACTTCATGCTCCATTAATCTGTGTTTAACCTGTATATTATTTCTCTATACTTATTTATGGTGATATACTATCCTTTGCCATTGACTATCGGTTATTGATGTGTGTGTGCTAATTGAAAGAAAACAGAAATCCAATAGAGCGAATGAGAAGGAGAAAGATAAACCAGACTGGGAGAGAGAGTTCACGTGAGTATGAGACTCGCATAAACAAAAGAGCATATGTGCGAGAACAAAATTGTTGAAAAAGATTGTGTATGAAAAACAAACTCAGTAAGAGAAGGGCTACAATTGACAGAATGAGGGCAAAGACTCAAACAGACCGAGAGAGTATGTGAGTTATAGAGTTTGAGGATGTGATAGAGAAATTGAGAGATTAAGGAAGAGACGGGTATATCGAGTATGTTACGTATTTGAGAGAGAGGCCAAGATTAATAGCACATGTGTGTAAGGTAGATAGAGAAAGTGTGAGTGTTCGTGTAAAGAAAGACAAATACTGAGAACGTGAGATAGAAATTGAGAAAGTGATAGAGAGAGAGAGAGAGAGAGAGAGAGAGAGAGAGAGAGAGAGAGAGAGAGAGAGAGAGAGTTAGATGCTGAGAACGTGAGACAGAGCGATACTGAGAACATATTTGAGAGACAGAAATTGAGAGTAAGAGAGTTGGAAAGAGCGACACTGAGAGCATATTTGAGAGACAGAAATTGAGAGTGAGAGAGTTGGAAAGAGCGACACTGAGAGCATATTTGAGAGACAGAAATTGAGAGTGAGAGTGAGAGAGTTGGAAAGAGCGACACTGAGAGCATATTTGAGAGACAGAAATTGAGAGTGAGAGAGTTGGAAAGAGCGACACTGAGAGAATATTTGAGAGACAGAAATTGAGAGTGAGAGTGAGAGAGTTGGAAAGAGCGACACTGAGAGCATATTTGAGAGACAGAAATTGAGAGTGAGAGAGTTGGAAAGAGCGACACTGAGAGCATATTTGAGAGACAGAAATTGAGAGTGAGAGTGAGAGAGTTGGAAAGAGCGACACTGAGAGCATATTTGAGAGACAGAAATTGAGAGTGAGAGTGAGAGAGTTGGAAAGAGCGACACTGAGAGCATATTTGAGAGACAGAAATTGAGAGTGAGAGAGTTGGAAAGAGCGACACTGAGAACATATTTGAGAGACAGAAATTGAGAGTGAGAGAGTTGGAAAGAGCGACACTGAGAGCATATTTGAGAGACAGAAATTGAGAAAGTGAGAGTGAGAGAGTTGGAAAGAGCGACACTGAGAGCGTATTTGAGAGACAGAAATTGAGAGTGAGAGTGAGAGAGTTGGAAAGAGCGACACTGAGAGCATATTTGAGAGACAGAAATTGAGAGTGAGAGAGTTGGAAAGAGCGACACTGAGGGCTTATTTGAGAGACAGAAATTGAGAAAGTGAGAGTGAGAGAGTTTGAAAAGAGCGACACTGAGAGCATATTTGAGAGACAGAAATTGAGAAAGTGAGAGAGTGGAAAGAGCGACACTGAGGGCTTATTTGAGAGACAGAAATTGAGAAAGTGAGAGTGAGAGAGTTTGAAAGAGCGACACTGAGAGCATATTTGAGAGACAGAAATTGAGAAAGTGAGAGTGAGAGAGTTGGAAAGAGCGACACTGAGAGCATATTTGAGAGACAGAAATTGAGAAAGTGAGAGTGAAAGAGTTGGAAAGAGCGACACTGAGAGCATATTTGAGAGACAGAAATTGAGAAAGTGAGAGAGTTGGAAAGAGTGACACTGAGAGCATATTTGAGAGACAGAATTTGAGAAAGTGAGAGAGTAGGAAAGAGCGACACTGAGAGCATATTTGAGAGACAGAAATTGAGAAAGTGAGAGTGAAAGAGTTGGAAAGAGCGACACTGAGAGCATATTTGAGAGACAGAAATTGAGAAAGTGAGAGTGAAAGAGTTGGAAAGAGCGACACTGAGAGCATATTTGAGAGACAGAAATTGAGAAAGTGAGAGTGAGAGAGTTGGAAAGAGCGACACTGAGAGCATATTTGAGAGACAGAAATTGAGAAAGTGAGAGTGAAAGAGTTGGAAAGAGCGACACTGAGAGCATATTTGAGAGACAGAAATTGAGAAAGTGAGAGTGAAAGAGTTGGAAAGAGTGACACTGAGAGCATATTTGAGAGACAGAATTTGAGAAAGTGAGAGAGTAGGAAAGAGCGACCCTGAGAGCATATTTGAGAGACAGAAATTGAGAAAGTGAAAGTGAGAGAGTTGGAAAGAGCAACACTGAGAGCTTATTTGAGAGGCAGAAATTGAGAAAGTGAGAGAGTTGGAAAGAGCGACACTGAGAGCATATTTGAGAGACAGAAATTGAGAAAGTGAAAGTGAGAGAGTTGGAAAGAGCGACACTGAGAGCTTATTTGAGAGGCAGAAATTGAGAAAGTGAGAGTGAGAGAGTTGGAAAGAGCGACACTGAGAGCATATTTGAGAGACAGAAATTGAGAAAGTGAGAGTGAGAGAGTTGGAAAGAGCGACACTGAGAGCTTATTTGAGAGACAGAAATTGAGAAAGTGAGAGTGAGAGAATTGGAAAGAGCGACACTGAGAGCTTATTTGAGAGACAGAAATTGAGAAAGTGAGAGAGAAGTTGATAATGAGAGTATGTATGAGGAAGACGGAGACAGAAACGCCTATGTGATAGAGACAAAGTAAGATTATGAAAGAGAAAGAAATGATAAAACAATGAGAGATAGTTTAAGATAAATTGACTGAGAACAGAGAGATTGACAAACAAAGAGACTGGGAGAGAGACACTTATAGACTACGAAACTATTTTAAAGCGAGCTTGATGGCACAAAGAAAGATGGCGACTCTAACAAAGTCTTAAGCTCCAGATAAAGATGACAAAGACGAAAACGTTTCCTGTAATGGGTGGGAAATCTCGCCTGAAAGCAAATTAGTGACACCGGGCAATTATAACATTTCAATCGATCCTATCATCAATGTATGGCTCGAGATATATTTTCAGAGTGAATCGCTTGGAACTAAGCAAACAAATCAACCATCCTGTTGGCACAGTCTTCGATTGAATAGGAAAGTGAGCTCGCATTCCTGGCACTGGCACTTTGGGACGTCTTAACTGGCTATGATATACCTATCATGTTCACAGCTGCAACTAGGACGGGGGGAGGGCTGTTATTGTAAAATAACACTACCTGTATTGGGAAATTGCCAGAAAATGGCTACCGGTTAACGGTTCAGAACGAGAATGTGTTGAAAGCATCATTAAAATAGGTGGTTTCCTGTACAGAAAGATGAATGTGGGGAGGGGGTCTTGTGATGGAATCCAAACTTTTTTTTTCTTTTTAAACCACACCACCATTATTATTATTCTTCTTTCCTTCCTCATTTGCCTTTCACCGTCCAGGGGAGATATAATTTGCGTCTTTTGCTCTTCTGCTGTTATGCTTCCGAGTGTTTCTAAAATTCCGTCAATCCATCTTTTTCGTTGCCGGCACCTGTTCTCGCAACGTTCAGTGAAGGTTCGTTGTGTTGTGTTCTGATCTTTCTGCCTTGTCACGTGGCCAAACCATTTTATATGTTGTTTCTTTATATATTCTATGGCGGGGGTTATTCCTAGCTTTTTTCTGTTCTTCATTTTTTATCTTATCTCCCAGGCTGTTTCCTGTCATTCGTCTGATACACATCTCATCTCAGTATATGTTATTTTTCTTATTGTTCTTGCAGCTCGAGTCCAGGACTGGCATTGGTAGCACATCGTTGTGATGAAGTTTGTAGAGAGTGCCCGTTTTGGCTCCAGAGTTATTTCCTTGATGGACAATAGTGGTGATAACTGTCCAATGATTTGACAAACTTTGTTGCACCTTACGTCTATTTCTGCTGTTTGTGAATTGTCGTTCGTCACTGGACTTGCTAGGTATTTAAATTCCTCTCTTCGTTTTAGTTGTCTGCCGTCTATAGTTATGTTGATGTTCTGTTTCTCTTTTGCGATATCCATGACTTCTGAGATGTTGATTTTCATGTTGTATTGAGTGCCTGTGTTGTTAAGTCTATTTCATTGTTTTTGTAGTTCTTCTATTTTTGATGTATTAGTGCTTGATCGTCTGCAAATAGAAACTCGTTGATCTCCTCTGTCTCTGATTGGTTGGCTAACTTGCATATATAGTCCACGTATATAATAAACAGTTAAAGGGGGGGGGGGGGGAGAGAAGAGGGGGGAGAATAGTACGCACTCCAGTCTTACACCTGATATAAATTCGAAGTAGTTCGTGTAACCTGCTGCTGTTCTGACTGTGCAGCTGCTGTTGATGTAGAGACTTTTAATGAGGTTGGTTAGATGTTGGCTTACTCCGTATGTTGTTAGTATCTCCCACAGTTGTTCTCTGTTTACTCAGTCGAATGCTTTTTCCTGGTCAATGAAAGCTATGTACGCAATTTGATTGTGTTCTGTTGTGAGAACACTGAACATGAGTTTGTGGTGAAATGAGAACAGTGAGCATGAGTTTGTGGTGAAATGAGAACAGTGAGCATAAATTTGTGGTGAAATGAGAACAGTGAGCATGAGTTTGTGGTGAAATGAGAACAGTGAGCATGAATTTGTGGTGAAATGAGAACAGTGAGCATGGGTTTGTGGTGAAATGAGAACAGTGAGCATGAATTGTAGTGAAATGAAAACAGTGAGCATGAATTGTAGTGAAATGAGAACAGTGAGCATGAATTTGTGGTGAAATGAGAACAGTGAGCATGAATTGTAGTGAAATGAGAACAGTGAGCATGAATTGTAGTGAAATGAGAACAGTGAGCATGAATTGTAGTGAAATGAGAACAGTGAGCATGAATTTGTGGTGAAATGAGAACAGTGAGCATGGGTTTGTGGTGAAATGAGAACAGTGAGCATGAGTTTGTGGTGAAATGAGAACAATGAACATGAGTTTGTGGTGAAATGAGAACAGTGAGCATGAATTTGGTGGTGAAATTAGAACAATGAGCATGAATTTGTGGTGAAATGAGAACAGTGAGCATGAGTTTGTGGTGAGGAGAGAACACTGTGCATAAGCATTCTCATCTCACCACAAACTCATTCTCAGCGTTCTCTTCTAAAAATATTCAAGCTCAGTGTTCTCATCTCACTAAAGGCTCATGATCAGTGTCCTCTTCTCACCACAAACTAAACCTCAGTGTTCTCATCTCTGTAAACTCATCCACAGTATTTCCAGATAAGTTCATCAGCGTACATCAGAACACGTCTGCTGAACAATATCCACATCCTGCCCCATCCATTATTTTCCTGTATTCCAACTACCAACCCCTCTAATGGTTTCATAAATGTATCTATACCCCTCCCTTGCTTTCATATACTGATCCTTCCCCACGCACACTTATCTTCATAGTCCGTTCGGTTCGATATATTACCTTCACAATTCTCATTGCTCAAAAAAGAGCTTATATTCTCTGCCTCCTTAGTTCCAACTACTCTCATTCTCACAGTCCTTTTAGTCCCACCAACACTTTCTACTCCCTGGATTCCACGCTCTCATCCTCACCGGCTCTTAATCTAATTATCTCTGCCGCATTGATTCTATATCCTCATCATTACTGTCTACTTGGTTACATCAATTTGTTATCATTGCCCATCAGATCAAGGAAGCCGCGGACTTAGATAAAGCGCTAGCTAACCAACTGCGTGGATCCAGGTTCAATTCCCAGAAGTAGCTTTTTTTCAAAGCCATTTGTTTTTGGGATTGACCCAGTCTATGAAATGGGTACCAGTTTTTTCTTTCTTTCGAAGATTAGGGCGACCTGGCGTGACGCCGACCATACTGCCCATAATATGTGACGCTTGTCATTGACATATATGGTACAAACACCATACTGCCATACGCCATAGAGCATGAAGAGAACCCTAACTTTATTGCTTCAATACGGTATCGTCTGTCATTAGATTTAAACGCGTTTCACAGTTGTTTGTCACTGATACTTTAGTTGAGTTCCTCATTTGTCCCATACAGATAAAATACGCACGCTTCCTCTATTTGTACATTCAAAGTGGTATGTTGAGGTTGTATTAACAAACAAAAATAAATTTAAAAAAAAACCTTGAAAAATTTGCATCCCGGAAACTCTCAGATTTGCCAATCTTTGATCTTTTTGTTGCGAGCATTAACTTTTAAAATATCGTTGCCAAATAAATATGTACTTGAACTAAAACGTTTTGTTTTGTGTCTGGTGACACAAAGTGAAGCACTCCCATCAAACATCCATTTTAAGATTCAGGGCAATGCACCAGGGGTTCCGGACAACCTTCATCCTTGAAAGCTGTACCATTTCTACGGCAGAATTAATGTGCCACTTTGAGATGAGCAAGAAAATAGCCATGGTATACTCTGTCTGGAGCCTCGGTGGCTGAGTGGGTAGTGTGCTCGCTTCCTGATCAGAAGGGTTCGGGTTCGATCCCCAGCAGTAGCGGATTTTTTTTCGGACTGACAAGGCTCCGGGTTCACCCAACCTCTAAAAATGGGTACCAGATATTTTTTGGGAAATAAAGGCGGTCTGACGTGATACCGACCACATCACCCAAAAAATAGCCCGTGGTTACAGAAAAATATTGTCACTAACACCATATTCCCCATACGCCTAGCAAGGCGTGACCCTTTACTTACTTTACTTATACTGTCTCCTTGCTTTCATACGCTCATTTTAACCGTGTCGCTAACACCACAAGCTATTTCTCTCAACCACATCAGTTCACTAACTATCCTAAACGCAAACCCCTTTCATTATTACCCCGTTAAAAATAAATAAATTATTCATAGATGTATTCAAGTTCTAGCGCGCCAGACCAAGCTGTCTGATCTTTGTAATGAACATAAATAAATATTACTGCCAAAAGCTAAGCTGATAATCGATTCACCAGAACAGTTATTCACCTATGATCCATTCTATTTATCGCTGTCTAGACAATAGCAACAGATATATATGTATATATATGTATATATATATATGTATATATATATATATATATATATATATATATATATATATATATATATATATATATATATATATATATATTTAAAGAAAATAAGAAAGCTAATTACCAACATCAAAAGGAAACAATTATTATACATTTTTTTTTTTTGTCAAAGGGAACACGCGTTTTTGACAATAAGAAAAATTAAGAGAAGAAAAGACAGAAACAGTTTTGTAAAAAATATAACGTACAGTTTAAGACAATGGTTTAGTAGAAAGTCGACAACAGAAATGATAAACGATCGTAGAGACAGAAAATCGTGGTGAGATGTATCAAATAAGAGGCTGAATAATTTATGAAAATCTCTGCCTATTAAAGTTAACTACTAAAAGTAACAGTCTGGAACAAGGATGAAATATGTTTGTGTTTATAATAATAACTATTTTTATAAATAAAATCTTCACCCCCCCCCCCCCCCGTTTCTTTAAAGAAAAAAAATACTCCCTTACTGGAGTTGTCTATACTGATCTGCGTTGGACGTTATTATTCGCCCAAAGCTTTTAATGTCCATTAGTGTCGTTTTTATATGATAATGTCCTTGTATCTAATGACTCACAACGCGTTAATCTCGATGTATAAAAGGCTAGCTTAAAGAATGTGTAAAGGTCTATATATATTTTCAGTTCTCAGTATCTCAAATAGCGAGATATAATGTATCCGAGAATGATGGGCGATAAACCTGTCCAGGATGAAGCTTTCATATAGCGTCTATCATGCACAGAGTTGACACATTTTTTAAGAAATATTATTTTAAATTATGTTGTTTCTTCCATTGTTTCACACACACGCACGCGCGCGCGCGCACGCACGCACGCACGCACATACAAGCACATTTATTCACATGAGAAAAAAATTTGATAAAATGATAACAATTGTTTAAAAAAATAATCTTTTTTTTAAATTAAATTAGTTGTCTCTTCCTCAAAGTTTTACACAAATTTATTCACATTTATTAACTGTCTCTTCTTCAAAGTTGTACACACACATTTACTCACATTAATTAGTTGTCTATTCTTCAAAGTTGTACACACACATTTACTCACATTAATTAGTTGTCTATTCTTCAAAGTTGTACACACACATTTACTCACATTAATTAGTTGTCTCTTCCTCAAAGTTTTACACAAATTTATTCAAATTTATCAGCTGCCTCTTCCTCAAAGCTGTACACACACATTTACTCACATTAATTAGTTGTCTCTTCTTCAAAGTTGTACACACACATTTACTCACATTAATTAGTTGTCTCTTCTTCAAAGTTGTACACACACATTTACTCACATTAATTAGTTGTCTCTTCCTCAAAGTTTTACACACACATTTACTCACATTAATTAGTTGTCTCTTCCTCAAAGTTTTACACAAATTTATTCAAATTTATCAGCTGCCTCTTCCTCAAAGCTTTACACACACATTTACTCACATTAATTAGTTGTCTCTTCTTCAAAGTTGTACACACACATTTACTCACATTAATTAGTTGTCTCTTCCTCAAAGTTGTACACACACATTTACTCACATTAATTAGTTGTCTCTTCCTCAAAGTTATACACACACACATTTACTCACATTAATTACTTGTCTCTTCCTCAAAGTTTTACACACACATTTACTCACATTAATTAGTTGTCTCTTCTTCAAAGTTGTACACACACATTTACTCACATTAATTAGTTGTCTCTTCTTCAAAGTTGTACACACACATTTACTCACATTAATTAGTTGTCTCTTCTTCAAAGTTGTACACACACATTTACTCACATTAATTAGTTGTCTCTTCCTCAAAGTTTTACACACACATTTACTCACATTAATTAGTTGTCTCTTCCTCAAAGTTTTACACAAATTTATTCAAATTTATCAGCTGCCTCTTCCTCAAAGCTTTACACACACATTTACTCACATTAATTAGTTGTCTCTTACTCAAAGCTTTACACACACATTTACTCACATTAATTAGTTGTCTCTTCCTCAAAGCTTTACACACACATTTACTGACATTAATTAGTTGTCTCTTCCTCAAAGCTTTACACACACATTTACTCACATTAATTACCATTTTTTTTAAACATGTTAAACACCATGTAAAAGAGTTAACAAAGAGACTGTGACCAATGTTCAGATTATTTCAAGTTCTATGATTGATATGATGAGGATGGTAGTCTCTACAGTATTCTGTATAGCTTCCTGAAGCAGTGAAAAGAGCATACAGGGGTGAAAATCATATCCCTCACCAAACATTGGGACACGAGCAGGAAAAACTCAAATTCCTTCAACTGTGAGAAAATAATGAACCACAAAAGGAAGAAATAGAGTTAATGTGAAGCATTTCTCTTTGAATGATCAACTTATTAACTTTCACAAGAGTAAGCAAATTATGAAAGGCCATGTCTCCAAATGTCTAGAGTTGTCAATCACTGCGACTATGTCAGAACATTCATTTAAATTTTATATGTGTCGTCCTCTGTCAGTTATTACAATGCGTTTCTACAACTTCTTTAGTGTTCGCTCACAAAAATATAGATTTGTCTGATAAGCTAGAATCAAACTTTATTATAAACCTAAATGAGATTTTTGGACATGTTAAAAGACACAGCAGCCTACTCAAAGTTTTCTGGGAAGGGAAAATACAAGGTAAAAGAGGCTTAGGCAGACCAAGACTAACACGGATGAGTAACATCAAAAGATGGACAAGTATGATAACTTGTACAATCAAAGCAAGCTACAGAGCGGAATAGCGCTCTATGGTAGCCAACCTTCGAGGCGGAGACGGCTAATAAAAATGATGATGATGGTAGTCTCAAATTTTAGATTGATTTTAAGAGCAATAAGGACACTAATAAATATGATACAAGTTTATCATGCGAAAGAAAATGTGTTCAATGAGGACGATTTTTCAATCATACGATTATAGCACATCTTTGAAGATCATTATTAAATCGTTGACTTGCGGTCAATATGGCGGAGAGGCGGCAGGAACCATTGAGGCTCAATCTGAAAAGTGTTCCTTGTTGCAGTTTCCACATATTCCAAGCCCGGCTTGATGCCGAAGCTACCGAGTTTAGAGCTCTGTGCACACCGTGAGTTTTGTTTTTCATCCAGATCGTGTTTCGATATTCCGATTGCTTACAATGAATGATGATATCTTATGACGAAGGACAGTTCAGCTGTGTTCACTTTCGGTGCCGCTTGGCCTTATGTCTTTTTGCGTGTACTGTAGCTGCTATGATCGGGAATGCAGCTGCCTTTCTTTGTTTGAATCTTTCAATGAGATTAGTTTTAATTCGGATGAGTTCACTGGCGCGGGCGGTTGAGCAATTATGGATTTTAATTAGTTTGCAGTGATACCGGGGCCTTCAACTAAACATTATAACATTAAATCGTCTCACTATTTAAAATAAATAGTGAGACGATTTTAGTACCTAACCCTGCACAACATCCATGTGTTATCTATAGAAACAATACTAATTAATTTCCAGTTCTTATGGCTCCTATATGTCGCCAAACAAGTTCCTTATTAGTCTCAATTTAATGTATTCACTGAAGCTTTAATGTGTCACAAGCCGTTAACTTTAATAAACACAGAAGCAATTTTTTTTTTCATTGTTAAGAACTAGATGTATTTTTAAAGGGGAAAAACAGATTCTAGTAATCAATAACGGAGGGGACGAAGAAAACTACACTTGCGACAAAGAAGCGAAATGGCTCGGGACGCCGCAGAACAAGTGTCACCGATTTCTGGAGATATAGAGGATGAAGTAAATGTTTTTCTACAAACCACATGATTCTCAGACTGGGGAGAAATAATTATCACCTGGTGAGAGAAGAATAAAATAATGTCCAAGTAGTTGATTAACAAATAAAATACCACAACATGCCAGAATGATATAAGATCACAATAACACGACTATACAAATGACAGACTGAGACACCACTGACAGCAGAACAACATATAGGACGAACAAGTGCATAGTTAATGGGGCTTTTATTCTTTCAGTTAGACAAGTCAATGCACAAGGTCACACAACAATGAGACGATCTTGAAGGACAAACTGTTGATTTGACACTCTCATTCGCGAGGTTTAAGACCACCTCAGAGAGAACAAGAGTAGAGAGATGTCAACGTCTCATAGTAGACTGCTGTTGTTGGAATAAGTGAACTACAACTACTTCAGTTCTGACTTCTGCGCGGAGGTTCTGTAAACAAGACCTGTAACCAAGCGAATTAAGATTGAAGAAATATAGAAAACAACGACACCCAAAGACTACGTGGTGAAGTCGGATATGTTGGGTTGAAAGATATAGACATCGCAGCTTGCTGTAACCCACGACTTAATGCAACTACTGCCATTTATTAGCAGGAGATTAATACATGTAATTTAAGAACACGAGTTGAATACCGAGTCGTCGGCCGAAAGTCCAAGATTAGGGATAACTGGGGTGGTTATCACCCCTGGGAGGACACATTCTCCCGATGATAAATCAAAGTAAAAACGAAAACTCTTCAAAACAGATTCGTTTTGTCAATATTTCTTCTTCTTTTGCGATCACGACTATTGAGACTATGATGACAGGTTTATTTATGACTCGGCAGTCAGCCTATCCCGTCATACAATTTATCTTCCGATGTAGTAGGCGTTGTCACCATTTGAATACTCTGCATTATCATAGGATGAGACGACGCTGCGAAAGACGGATCAAAATATATCTTACGTTATCCACAGACACAGCCAAGGTTTGTGAGAAGCTATAATTTTACATACCAGCCCAAATACTGACCACGGCATTTAGCTTCTATCACTGCTGGGTCTCTATGATTTATCTATCCATCAGTCTTCCTGGAGGATTAAGTCAGACCGTAGGCTGCTGTCGTAGCCTAATGAATGATAGTTCATTTTTCATTAATCCCAAAACGTTCGCGTCCGTTGAGGCTTTCTCGACGGCGTCGTCATAATTGGCTTCCAGTCTTTAAGATTAAGGGTTGTTTTCTAAGAAACAGCAAAGCTTAATCCGGTTAATCATCTGAAGTAGCTCTCCCTTTTTTTCCTCTCTTTGCGCTTTGTCTAATTGTGTCTAGTACTAAGCCCGAAAGAGTGATGAAGTTTCGTTACTTTACCGCCAACAGAAAGTATTGCACTTGTTGTTGGAACAGATGGATTCTGTGGCATGCCTCCTAGCTGATTGTTGGTAGGGGTTAAATACTCATCAGATAGATCACCCACTTTATTGTACGTTACGTATTTAATAATTTCCGCCTGCACAGAAGCAAACCACCAAGAGCCGTGGTTAACACATGTATTGATCAAACAATAAATAAACATTTGTAAAGAAAGACATCAAGAGTTCTTAAATGTTATGTATAACCAGTCTTAACATATGGATGTGAATCATGGCCAATAGGACAACAGACAAGAAAATGTGGTGTTACAGAAGAATGTTGAGAATACCATGGATACATGGACAGCTAAGAAGAGTAATGAAAACGTTCTGAAAGAGACTAAAGCAAAAAGAGAGCTATTTTCCAATATTAGGAAGAAACAATCATCATTTTTTGGCCATGTAATGAGAAGAGGACAGCTGGAATATATTGTAACAACTGGGAAAATTGAGGGACGAAGAGATAGAGGGAAGCAAAGAGAAAAGATACCAGACAGCTTAAGAGAATGGCTTGGCAGAAGATCAACAACAAAAATGATAAATAACTGTCGTGATCGAAAGTTGTGGAGAGACACGATCACCTACGCCAGCGGGCATAGTACTTGATGATGATGATGATGATGATGATGATGATGATGATGATGATGATAGAAAGACATACAATGGGTGGACAGACACATATACAGACACACAGGCAGGCAAACAAATAAGCAGACAGGGGGACAAATAGGTAGGAAGACAGGCAGACAGATAGGCAGACAGAGGAAAGAAATAGACAGCCGGAAACATGGAGGAAAAACATATATAGGTGGGTGAGTAGGTAGGTAGGTCGGTCGGTCGGTAGGTAGGTATGTGGACGGACGGGAGGGCGGATGGATGGACGGACGGACAAATAAATAACGTAAAGTTCAAGTACAAGTGGATAACCAGCGCACAGACACGGATGGATAGCCAACACAGAAAGCACTCATGTGATCCCGGGCTGTAGAAGAATGCAGAAGTACAGAAGAGAAAGTTCACGTAGAGAAAATATCGCACTCAATAGCATAGTGAAAGCATGAATCAAGAACTTGGAGTTAGGCGCACTAAACGGAATGGCGCACAGGTAAACATAAATAAAAGAGAGATGACGGGTAGAATCCAGGACAACGGGGAATAGGCACAGTTAGGATAGTAAGGAACGAAGCAAGGATCAGCAGATTAAGCCTAACCATCAGAAAGTGAGGACAGGTTTTGAGATGAGAACGCCTATCAGAGAAAAACGGAGACAGAACATCAGAGATTGAGGACGGGCAGATTCAAGAATTGTTTCAGTCGATGGTGTGTAAAAACAGTGGGCCTTAACAATGAGTTGCTAACTATCCATGAGGTGGAGCTCTTTTGTATTAAAATAGTGAACCGGAGATATAGTTCACATACCCTGAAATGAACTGTGCACGAGTTTGTTAAGAGCACTGGCTGGTGTTTTGTTTTTACGAACGATATTCCTGATATTGTGAAATTTAGACAAAAGACGCAGACTGTAGACAAAAGACACAAGGCTCAGGAGAAAAGAGACGAGAACAGACATCATGAATACATTTTGTTCGTTCTGCACATGGATCTGTTTGTCCAATATTGGCAGATTCAGCCACGAGAGAAGCTGTTCAGCAAAGCAGCATCAAGCATAAGACAGTATAAAAAGATGAATAAAGATGCGCTTCGAGTGAATGCATTGTTGACGTGTATTTGAGGTGAGGAATGAGATGGCGTTAGTCGTTCATCAAACAAACAAGGTAATCATCAAAACATGTTGATAAGACAACCAACAATATCAATAAACCGATAAGAAACAATAGCAATAAACTTTTCCAACAAGCCTGTCCTATTCAGATAGAAGTAGATAGATAGACAGACAGAGAGATATATAAACGAGAGGAAAGGCAGAGGCAGATAGATATATAAATAGCACACACAGAAACGTGCTGGCGCTAGAGATGAACTGGTAAAGTATTTGAAAGACAGCCACAAACAACTGCAATTTAATGGACTTCTAGGGAAAGACTATAACAAGCAGACTTTGGACAACTGGTGAAAAAAGAGATACATACTGTGGGCCAGAATTGGGACATTATGCAAAGGATGGACACAGACCGTGCAAATGGGACGAACTGCATTCCAAAAACTGGTGGCTTTGTTGGTTGGTATCCAAGGAAAAGTCTTTCTTGTCTGTCTGTCTGTCTGTTTTTCTTTCTTCCTTCCTTCCTTTCTTTTTTTATTTCTTGCGCAGTAAATATGGACCACGTTGAAAATGATAATAGAGATAACAAATATGATAATAGATGCTGAGTCAAATCTATTGGTGCAATCACAGAAATAAAAAAAAACGCTCTTCAACAATGTCTTAATCCAAAATGTTATTTTTAAAATTGTTATCAACGTTAGACAGATCAGTCGGATAAATGAAATGCTTCAGACGCATGAGTCATCCCGTGAGACAAAATTCAAAGTGAAGAACTAAAAAACTAGTCAGGGGGAATTACCTTCGGCATTAGAGTATAAAAGGAAACAACACTTTAAATAGTTCGGCCATGTAACCCAGTCAGAGGATAAATAATCCACTTAAATATAGTCAATAACGATGTTAACAAACACTACTAAAACAGCAACTGGGAAAATGTCCTCGAAAGAGACAACAGATAGGGTGTTAGCAGCACGGAAACGTAATAGTCTAACAGCAGAAAGTCAACACAGAGAGCAAACGTCATCTTACCTTCAACGCTGAAAGACAAATAAGGAGAAAGAAGAAGAAGAATAAGGTGAGAAGAAAAAGAAGAATAACAGGAATAACAGGAACAGAAGAGAAGAAAAAGAAGAACAATAGGAATAACAGGAACAGAAGAGAAGAAAAAGTAGAGAAGGAAAAAAAAAAGAAGACAACGAACAGGAAGAAAAGAAAAAGTAGAGAAGGAAAAAAAAAAGAAGACAACGAACAGGAAGAAAAGAAAAAGTAGAGAAGGAAAAAAAAAAGAAGACAACGAACAGGAAGAAAAGAAAAAAAGAAAATGTAGAACATAACTGTTCAAATGGAATATACTGATGTTTTGTCTCTTGTTACACAGGAGTCAATGCCAAATAATCAATAGACTACAAGACAGTCAGAGACCACATAAAATGAGATGTAATAAAATAATGTTAAGAATGCCTGACAGCGACTAATGAGACAGTGCCGGTGACAAAAAAAAAAATGAACAAAGAAAGCTTATTACAGACATCAGGGAAAATAAGATTCCTCATTTACTGATTCAAAAACATAACAGATAATCACACTACAGGCAGAGTTGGGTACAGCCACGATCGACTACGCCAGCCATCACAGATATAAAGAAGGGAACGAAAACAACCATTAAACATATTATGAATAATAAAAACATCTATCTTGTGTCCTAGATATTAAAGTGAGCCAATCAGAAAAGGTCGGTGTTAGCAATTTCGGCACTTATGCTGCGTTCTATATACATTATATTGATCTTGCGCATTTCAAGAGTTGCTCATTGATTCTTCCAGCAAATTCCACAACAGTGTTTGAGCGTGAAGATAGCGAAGGGAAGCATGTCGATGAAATGATTGGTGAGACACTTCCAGGGGAACAATTAACTGTAACAAGCGAGCATGCTGACGATATTGCCATGTGCTGTCTATATATTGGAGGTTGGCTGCAACGTATCTCAGACGTCACTTATTTCTGGTATTTTATGGAAATTTCTCTTCTTCTTCTACATTCTTTCTTCGGTTTTCTTTGGTCACAAACCAAGACAGGAATATTGGCATGCACGCATTTCCGAGAAACAAAGTTCTCCCCTTTTCCTGGTCTGTTCACAACCAACACATTGTGCCATATGTCTGGACAACCTCTGTTCATCTCTATTTAAACTGCTCTTGATATGCATCTCTTTCTCTTCCCTCATGAATTCACTAAACGTCAGTCTTGTTATTGCTTCTGGATCTTGTCAGAGCACATAACGGTGACCTATATAACTTCATAGCCTGCCAGTTCCGGTGTAAATATCTCTTTGTTGCACCTCCTCCAGATACTTGTTTTGAGATACATTATAGAATTATATATTTAGTCCTGGCTGTCGACTAAAAGAATTATTTCACTATTAACTGAATGAACTGTTAAACACACCGTCAACATAACAAATGAAATATGTTAGGACACAAAACCTAAGGAAAGTCATCTTGGAGTGGAAAATACAGTATAAACAAAACAGAAGCAGACAAGGATTAAATTGGACTGACAACTTCAAGAGATAAACAGGAGAACCTAGCACCATCAAGGCAAGAGACTGGGTGAAACGGCGCTCCATGGTAGTCAATCCTCAGTGTGTAGACAACATCAGATGTGATGAATACTTGGTTGATTATGGATATATGAGAAGCATAACAATGAAGAGTAAAGGAGGAGTTTACAAACATCAGTCATGGGGAGTAAATAGTTACCACAATGAAGAAAAAAGAAAAATGTTAAAGTATATATATATAATTCATGGAGAATTAAAGACGATCTGAAGACATAATTAATAAAGGCTATTTAAGGAAGTATAATTCGCGGAGAATGAAGCGAAAGAAATAATAATAAAGAAATAACGATGCAGAGAAAACAATTACTGGGAACATAAACAGAGAACAATTGTCATTGTGTTATCCCGGCTCAATAGAGAAGCAGGACAATGTTACAAAAGTAATCGAAAAGGAATGCCACAACAGCCGAGACAAAGAAGCTCAATAACCCATTAAAAAAAATAAGTAAAATTAATTATGCTTGTTATGTACTCGTTTAAATTAATGAGATGTATTTTGAAGAAAAAAAACAAGAGTACGGATACATATATAACAGGATAGAACAGTCAGAATTTCACTGTGGACATCTAATCTGGTCCATCCCATATGAAAGGTCACTGGTCTAACGGACGCAAATATTATATACCACTATTCTCTAACTCTCGCTGCTACCCGTGATTTGGTGAAGTCGACACCCACCCATTCTCTGATGATGTCGTTCTAATTCTTTCTCTGCACGTACGTTTCCCTACTCTCACAGTTTTCTATTTGATGATTCCTTTTTTCTGCAGACCTGAAACACGTGTTGTATGACCGTATATTTTTATAGTAAATTCTTCACAGTGCAATGATATTGACCTTTGTTTGGATTATGTGCAAGATCTCTTTGTTGATAATATGCTCGAAACAATAGATGCTCAGTCCCTCGCGAAAGCATCTGATCTCAAATGATTGGATTTACTATGTATGTTATAGTAGTGCCAGTCCTGAACAGAACGTTTGGTGCTGCACGTGTATGCCATTGTAGCAACGCTCCGTAGAAATTGTCTAAGTATAAACAAAAGCCAAACGCTGTAACGGATGCAGCCATTTATGGGCGCCGCATTAGAATAAATGAAATGTTTTATCTTACACAATTTTTTTTTAAATAAACGCTGCAAGCGATTAGGATAACAATGGCGAGTGATTCGGTCCAAGGTGATAATAATCCAACTGTGAGATAATGGCAGGCAGCGCGTGGAAAACTGCGGATAGCAAACATTGGATCTAAGCTGGTCTTATTATTGAAGGAAGCTTTCTGAGGTTCATTCGGAGATTGAAATTGTGACTCAAAACTAGAGGCAGGGAAGATTCAGAGAGATCGACAGAAAGACGTCTTAATGAGAGCATCATTCATATAGCGTTGTCTCAAGGGAAGAGATTTTGTTATAGACAGATATTTGGGAGTTTTTAAGAGATCAGTGCTGATTAGAGGGAGAAAAGGGCTAGGAGAACATATTTTTAATAGGGGAAGTTATTGATACAAGTTATGCACAAAAGTCATATTATCTTGTGTGTAGTTTTATGCGAAGTAAAAGAAGTTATGCGAATTTAATTACAGAACCTGAAAGAGTGTCACAACACAGGCAGTGTCTGGTATATAACGCATATAACACATATATAAATGTTCCACTAACGATGCTGTTTGACAGATGTTTAGACGATCACAGCCAACATCATCTGTAATGAGTGACTTTTATATGTAATCAAAATATTTATCAAGATGAGATAGGAAGTGTAACGAAAGAAATGCGTGTATAAACTTTTGTGCGAGATTAGAAGACAACGTCTTGAGTCATCATATGAAGCGTTGAATACAAGTGTTGTTCATAACATTAGGAGTTACATACTCTCTATTGTACATATTCAAGTTGTTTACGTCACTGTTACATATAATATAAAAGATAGTATTTTCTTATGGCGAGTTATATGATTTATTTGCAACCAATACAGAAAAAGTAAAGTTTCAGAATAAAGAAATTACAGAACAAAACCCAAAAGTATAATTATTTTGTGAATATACAGAAACTAGACTGTTGGAAAGCGGATGATCAAGAGAAATAAACTAGTCGTTTGGTCATTTAAACTTCGGTCCGGCATATTACTGGTAGTGACATAACATATTTATGTTACCCTAACAAGAAGCCTACACATGTAACCTTAATGACAGTCATTCAACAATCCACCCCCTCCGCCCAATCCTTCCTAAGATAACAAAAATGGGGTGACACTGTGACAGATTGTTATTTATGTCATTGTATTTATTAATAAGAACCTTCCTTGAATATCTCACTAGAAAGTTGACTAGAAACGGGTTTGCTAAATGACGATACGCACAAATAGTAGCTATAACAATATCTTCTTCATCTTCTACCTTTTTTTAGCTCCCTGTGGAGCATAGGTCTTCAACAAACACTTTCCAAGTCGTTCTGATTTTTGCCATTCTTTTAAGATCATTCCATGTCTTCCCCATCATCTTCATCTCTGCTTCTATCTGTCTTCTCCAAGAATTCTTTGGTCTTCCTCTTTAACATTTCCCCTGGGGATTTCAAAGAAGGGCCTGTTGTGCAATACTCTCAGTTGGCTTCCGCAGTGTGTGTCCTATCCAGCGCCATCGTCTTCGATGTATCTATTTATCCACTGGTATTTGACTGGAACATTTCCATAATTCTGATTTTGTCCTGTTAGTGCATCCATTTTGTCTGTATCTTCATGATTGTCATTTGTTGTTCTCCATGTTTCATAGTTTATTAGGACCGACTTAACATTTGAGTTGAAAATTTTTATTTTTGTATTTAACCTAATTTCTTTGGATTTCCATATGTTTCCCAGTGCAACGAAAGCTCCTCTTGCTTTTGATATCCTTATTTTGGTATCATCTATAATAGTATGCGTGGATCATTATTAGTCATAAATAATAGCAAGGTGTGATAAGTAATGAACATATCAAAACTTGACTCATGATCCTTCCCACGCTGTTAGACGCCACATAGGGCTTGCAGTGTTTTTCACCACCCATCTCTATTCTGGACGAGATGTTCGATCTTATCTAATGAGTCTATGCCTGCTTTGCTTCTCTTATAAGTGTTCTTTTTAGTGTCTCTTTAGGTCATCCTCTTTTTCTGTATCCAGGTGTTTTCCATAGAAGAGCCTGTTTTGGAATTCCCTTGTCTCTTCTATCACATACCTGACATATGTCCATTTTCTTTTCTTGATTGTAGATCAGATCTTTGGTTGGATGGCCGTTTCTCTTATTTCAATATTAATCTGGAATTCATTCCATTGTACAATACATTGAGTATTTTTCTTAGGCACTTGTCTTCAAAAGCGTTTAGTTATCAAAACTAAGGTACTTTTAATGCAGCACTTTCCAGTCATGTGGAGCAGTGCATTCGGCACTTACGTGTTGGAGTACAGTGAAGTTTAGATTAAGGTTTATTGTATGTTTGTTATACAAGTATAATATGTTTGGAAGAAAACCAATAAACATACACTTCGACCCTATTAACACACTGAAAAGAATTGACATATGGAACTTCAATGTTAACACATGACCTTTTCACAAAATATATTATCCTCGGATGTTCACACCGGGTCTAGAGATATGCCGAACTGTGGTTTCCTGATGGGTCAGGGAGCCGGATCTTCTGGTCTGTATCTGTGTGTGAGAATAGTTATCACTCTCTTCTGATCTGTGATAATAGTTCTCACTCTCTTCTGATCTGTGTCTCTGTCTGTGATAATAGTTCTCACTCTCTTCTGATCTGTGTTTCTGTCTGTGAGAATAGTTCTCGCTCTCTTCTGATCTGTGTCTCTGTCTGTGAGGATAGTTCTTGTTCTCTTCTGATCTGTGTCTCTGTCTGTGAGGATAGTTCTTGTTCTCTTCTGATCTGTGTCTCTGTCTGTGAGAATAGTTCTTGTTCTCTTCTGATCTGTGTCTCTGTCTGTGAGGATAGTTCTTGTTCTCTTCTGATCTGTGTCTCTGTCTGTGAGGATAGTTCTTGTTCTCTTCTGATCTGTGTCTCTGTCTGTGAGGATAGTTCTTGTTCTCTTCTGATCTGTGTCTCTGTCTGTGAGAATAGTTCTCACTCTCTTCTGATCTGTGTCTCTGTCTGTGAGGATAGTTCTTGTTCTCTTCTGATCTGTGTCTCTGTCTGTGAGAATAGTTCTGTTCTCTTCTGTGTCTCTGTCTGTGAGGATAGTTCTTGTTCTCTTCTGATCTGTGTCTCTGTCTGTGAGGATAGTTCTTGTTCTCTTCTGATCTGTGTCTCTGTCTGTGAGGATATGATCTGTGTTTCTGTCTGTGATAATAGTTCTCGCTCTCTTCTGATCTGTGTCTCTGTCTGTGAGAATAGTTCTTGTTCTCTTCTGATCTGTGTCTCTGTCTGTGAGGATAGTTCTTGTTCTCTTCTGATCTGTGTCTCTGTCTGTGAGGATAGTTCTTGTTCTCTTCTGATCTGTGTCTCTGTCTGTGAGAATAGTTCTCACTCTCTTCTGATCTGTGTCTCTGTCTGTGAGAATAGTTCTCACTCTCTTCTGATCTGTGTCTCTGTCTGTGAGAATAGTTCTCACTCTCTTCTGATCTGTGTCTCTGTCTGTGAGGATAGTTCTTGCTCTAACTTATACCTGCTGACAAACTGAAGAATATGTCCAGCATTTTTTTTTTAACTAGACCTGAACCAGGAAAGAAAAATACAGCTCGTTCAGTACATTTCAGGGCGTATCTGACTTAAACTAGACAATACCAAAGTGGCTTGGACTAGACAATTTCAGCACAACTTGAAATAGACACTATCAACACCTGAACTGTTAAGTCTTATTGAAAGCCTATGATGAGAAGAAAAATATAAATTTTGGAGATTGGATAAATAGTGTCTAGAAATACAGGTCAAGTTGCAAATGCGAGTCAATATCACAAAGAGAGGAACGTCAGGTGGAGCAACTTATAGGACCTGCTGATACAGAGGAATAACAAATGAAAAGACCGTTACAGACCGCAGAGATGGGATTTCTCAGAAGAATGTTGAATGTTCCCTGGACAGCTAAAAGGACGAATGAAGAAATTCTCAAAGAGGCCAACACAAAAAGGGAACTCCTAAAAGGCATCAGAAAGAAACAATCAAAATTTTTCGGGCACATCATGAGAAGAGGAAAGTTGGAATACTTGGTTACAACTGGCAAAATAAAGGGAAAGAGAGATCGCGGACGACAAAGAGAGAAAATACTGGATATCTTGGTGTCATGGCATGGAAAATAACCAACAATAGAACTGATATAATGCAATGTAGATAGAAGATTGCGGAAGGACATGATCGCCTACGCCAACCGGTATGGCACATGACGATGATACAGAGAACAACCACAACCAACTATGTTGATGCCCCGTGGGCAGAAAATAAAATAGGACAACACTGCAACTGGCGTGACGTTTTCAGCTATAGTAACTATAGACAGCTGACGTCAGTCTACCCACAACCGCACCGGCTCACACAGCTGAAAACGTCACGCTAGTTGCAGTGTTTTCCGATTGTATTTTCTGCCCGCGGGCCATCTATATCGTTGGCTGTGGTATAACACCGACCAAGTGACGTGGCAGCTGGCGATATTGGGGCACCTGAGACTCGCATATTAGGTCGGATTCTTTCAATCTGAAGTCTTTCATAAACACTGGATAAGCCCTCTCTGTAGTTCTCCCCAGGGCTATGAGCTTCTCATCGCCAAATCCCCAGTAGTTTTCACAGAAGTCATCTTATACGAAATATGTAGTTTTAACCACATATATTTTTTCTAAATGCCAGATGAGGTGTAATATATTTATAAAACACTGTCTGAGGTTGAATGGATCGTGCTTCGCCAAGAGGAAGGTAAAACTCCAAGTCAGGAACAAGACAAGATCTGATAGCGAGAGAAACTCACAGCCAACAAATAGAAAAAAGTACAAATGTTTGTTCGATAGTAATAACTCGTGAATGGATAAAAGTATACAGACGCCAATTCTGCATATTGGAAAAATGTAACACTTATTGATGGAAGGATACGAGTAGACTTGAGAAACAATAGGGCGAGCGCAGGGCAATTTTAGAAAGAGTGAGATGTCGAGGTATGGGGTAGCCTAAAATAGACAAATCGACAGGCAGCAGTTGCAAGCAATAACAGGGACATGGCAAATAGATGATTCACGGTCGCTTACGGCAAGCAGCCTGTCAGAACAATGGAAGGAGAATGAATTTTGATTTACTGTTCTGGGATTGTGAATAGAGTTGTCAAGTTCATATTGTTCATATTAATCTTGAATCAGTTTAGTTCAGTCGACAGATCATCTTCGATGCACAATTACGTAGTGCTCAGATCCCCGTGTTAGTAGACTTCCCCTGTAGCATGCCCGTCACACAGAAGCGAAAGCAATGAAGATGGTCCTGTTGTACGAACTCCATAATGCTCTGAACCCCGTGTCAGCAGACTTACCCAGACTAAAGCAAACCCGCCAAACATAAGCGAAAGTAATGAAGATGGCTTTGATGTACGAACTCCCTAACACCACCGAAGATCTTGTCCACAACCTATTTGGTCGCTTCTTACGATATGCGCGATAAAGTGACAGTGGCTCTATTCTTTTTTCCCCTCACAGTGTTTAGAGGTCCCTTATAGCAACACCGGTGGATGAATTAGATAACACTCAAGAAAGGCCAAATTTAATCCCAATTTTTTTTAGTTTCCAGTTATGTAACTTAACTTTAATAATGAAGGAAGAAAATAGAAAAATGTATAAATTTACGAACCGTTGATCAGAGGTTTAACAAGCCGATATCGTAAAAATCTCTCTTGATGAAGAAATAAACTGTCGAATTGGTAAGGCAGCTACGACCTTCGGCAAACTCATAAAAAGGGCATGGAACAACACGAAACTAACTCAAAAGACTAAACTCATAATATATCAAACATGTGTGCTTAGCACACTACTATATGGATCCGAAACCTGGACAACATACTCAAACCAGGAAAAAAGACTAAATGTCTTCCACATGCGATGTCTCCGCAAAATAATGCACATCAAATGGCAGGACAAATAACCAACTTAACTGTCCTGCAACGTGCTAAGACCCCAACAATCATGTCGATGCTCAGAAGTCGAAGGCTAAGATGGCTGGGGCATGTCCAACGGATGGAAGAAAAACGCATTCCTAGGCAAATACTATATGGTGAGCTAAAACACGGAAAAGACAAATCGGCAGACCTAAACTACGATATAGAGATATCTGCAAATCATCTCTGAAAGACTTCTCCATCTGTGAAAACGACTGGCAACATCTGGCAAGTGATCGCACATCATGGAGAGCATGTATAAGGAACGGTATAACAACATTTGAGACTGTGCTAAGACAGGACTTAGAAGAGAAGAGACTCATGAAAAAGGATGGTAAACCCTGTGGATCAGCGAGCCTGACCTGTTCATTATGTGACCGCGTGTGTTTGTCAAACATTGGTAGAATTAGCCACGAGAGAAGCTGTTCGGCAAAAACAATACCTCAAAAAAATACGCAATAGCCTCCACTAGACCGTCTGACAAGACGAAAAGGCCATATATATCGTAAAAACGATGTTGTAATGAAACGTAGACCTCATACAGACCACTAATATCTTCAGTAATAAAGAAAAGACGATGGTCATATGTTGGACATGTGATGAGAAGAGATAATAACCGAATAGCAAAGCAGGCCCTCATGTGGGAAACAACAGGTATGAGGAAAAGAGGAAGACCCAGAGAGACACTGAGAAAAACATTGATGAGAGAGGCAAGAGCAGCAGGAATCGGCTTCCTCAATGAGATAGAGCTGCTTGCACAGAACAGAGACAAATGGCGAGATTTGATAAAATATCTTTAAAAGAATTGAAAACTGCTAGAATAAAATTCAGATAAGATAGGGAGTATCTTGGTTTACGCCCTATGGGCCGGCTACGGCTCGAAAGGTCGACAGACAGACAGATAAATTTATGAAACTTTGATAAAGAAAATGTAAAAACAATTATAAATATGTTGCAATTTATGTGTTTATGCCCGACTTTACGTTATTTTTGTTAGTCAGCGATATCTATCACAACTTTCACTAATATAATCAGCCATAACCAGCATCGACATAAATAAATGAGAAACGAATGTTGTTGCTAGAAAACTTGTCACTGACAAGCCATGACATTTTTTTTATTCATATCCAGAAATCGTGCAGCAATTCGCCTCCTCCAGCCTGCAGCATGATTTACAAACAACTCGACAAGAAAGGCGGCAGCATCAAGTAGCGCACTGAACGATAATGACTATCAATAATTCATGTGCTAAGTCTTCAAATGTCAATCCGGCTGCTGATATCATCCCATACACAGTTTGTTCTTTATTTCTATATCGTCGATGCTGATGCTTAGAAAACAAAAATCAACAAGCAATAACAGCTCAACAGGTGCAAGCAATAGGAAATGCATTACAGGCGGATGGGGAGGCTGAACTGGACCTGTGCTCAACAAGTAACCCACATTCAAATTAACTGACATGCCATTAACTTCTGCTGGAAAAAGAAACAGGTGAGTGCATTTTAATGTTGCCCTAAAAGACACAACAACAAAAAAGACAGAGCAAGCGTTCCAGTTTAATCATTTTCAGAGAAAAATTTTCTCAGGCTGATTATAGTAGTTGCTATTCATAACCACGAGAACTTTATAAATATGGACTTTTATATTTATATTTACATAAACTTATTATATTTATATAAACTTGTATATAGTTTGTTAATATTTAATTATTATAAAACTTATTTGATTGAATCTTATAATAAAAATGACAGCAGTGATCACATATAAAAAAAGAAATATGATAAAATCTTCAGGAATTATATTATACTATTATACCTCGTCAAGGAATGACTAAAGCTAAAGATGATTCTGGTTTATAGTGTGCACTGTGTAGTGATTATTTGCGTTCACAACTTGTTTCAGTTTCGGCTGGAGGTCGCACTTTCAATATATTTAAATGTTCTACATGCCTTTCTCACTCTAAACTTAATCGCCGTGACGCTGAGCGTCTGTTATGCATTCTCCTGCAAAAGTGATATCTCCGTTTAGTCGCACTATATATCCTATAAAAGAATGAAGTTAAATATAACCACACAACAGAGTGAGAAAGCATATAGTCCCATTCCGCAACCCGACAGCACTGTTAAACTACAAGTGTAACTCAAACCGCCCTGAACTCGTCCTATGTGATGACCGCAACACAGACAGGCTGTTTTGAATTGCATGATAAGTAAAGACTGTTGCTATAAACACTACTACAATAAAAGTAAGTAAAGTACCCCCCGTCACGCCAAGTGGCGTATAGGGAAATATGGTGTTAGTGACCCTATATTTTACAGACCTTCAGCACATGATTTTTGGGGTAATGTGGTCGGTATTACGCCCGTGCTGCTTTACTTTCCCAGAAAAATCCGGTACCCATTTAAGGCTGGGTGAACCCTAAAAACCTGTCATAATTAAATAAACAGGACAAATCTGAAACAAGTGCAAGGCGTCAAATACTTGGGCACAGTAATAACATCAGATGGAAGATGCACCACAGAAATAAAGAGCAGAATAGCTCAGGCCAAAAAAGCATTTCAGAAAAAAAAATATTTATGCAACAAACCTATGTCAATAGAAGTGAGAAAGAGAGTTCATCGGTGCTATATAGAACCAATTCTGACCTATGAAAGCGAGTCATGGATAGTAGACAAAAAAATGAAATGACGATTAGAGGCCACAGAGATGGGATTTCTCAGAAGAATGTTGAAAATTCACTGGACATCTAAAAAGACCAATGAGGAAATTCTCAGAGGCCAACACAAAAAGGGAGCTCCTAAAAAACATAAGAAAGAAACAATCAACATTTTTCGGGCACATCATGAGAAGAGGAAAGTTGGAATACTTGGTTACAACTGGCAAATACAGGGAAAGAGATTTCTGACGACAAAGAGTGAAGATACTAGATAGCTTGGTGTCATGGTATTGAAAACAGTCAAGAACAGAAATTATACGATGCACTGTGGATAGAAATTTGTGGAAGGACATGATTTCCTTCGCCAACCAGTATGGCACATGGTGATGATAATGTGTCTCTCTCACTTACTATCTCACAAATCTTTGTGACAAAACTTAACAGAGTACTCTTTTTTTGTAATTAAAAAATGCATTTAAAATGATTTATCCATGTCCAGAGGTCTATACACAAACTGCAGAAGCCAACTGAGAGTATTATTACACAACAGGCTTTGTTGAAGACCTACACTCCATAGGGAGCTGAAAGGTAGAAGTAGAAGAAGAAGAGGTCTATACTTGATTGCCCAAGTAGATAGTAGATGCTTTAGGGAATGTACTATTAATATGTTAAGCATGTTCATTACAATAGAGGGAAGTACGGTGTTGGACTTTTATTTTTTTTTTATTATTTATAAAATGATGGAAAGGTCAGAAACAAATAATTACTTTAGCCTGGAGGTAATATTATCATCATTAACAGATTTGTGTGTTGTGATGTTCACGATCAATCCTCTTAAAGACAGAAGCGGGCACTATTGGGTGATATGGCCTGTAGATGTGTCTGCCTAGAGGCGGCTCTTGTGATTGAAGCTGTGGATAGCCCAGGAAGCACAACATATCTAGAACAGCAGACCATGCTAGTAAAGCAAAGCACCTGCACGTCAACACTGTAGTTGGGTGGGACTCAAAGGTGATATAGAAGATGTTCAATGCGGACACTGATTTTCTGACTCTAACAAAAGGTCAATAAAAAATAAAAACATCCACTGACATGCCAAGCCAATAAGATTGGAATTTGATCAATAACCATGTCTACAAACAAGAACTCAGTCATTGAATGACTAAACAGCATCTTTAAGGGTATCCTACCTCTATACTTGTTTATCACATTTCTGGGGCATGCAGAGGGTTTCTGTAGACAGGAGAAAAAAGGCCACATTCCCAGTGCAGTTATCATGGGATGTTCGAGCTACAGTTTACATTTCAATCCTGACAGAGAAAACTGTTATGTCCTGACAATGATTTGAATCTGTGCTCAACTTATTTAGAGAATCACAGGCTATCCACTCATTCCCTGGACAAAATAAATTCACTTTTTATCACAACAATTCTGATTAAATCAACCCAATGATTTTGATTTTTATTTCCACAATGGAAAATCTCATCTGGTAGTGTGCAAAAATCCCAGTAACACTAATTTTGTCATTTCAGTCGCCTATTGATTAATTGTAAAGGTAAGAACAATGCCATATTTATCATAAGATCTTTAGTAGAAAGAGCCATAAAGGTGAAATCAGATCTATATCTATGTTTCATAGATTAGACCAAAGCATTTGATAAAGTAAGGCACCATGAAATAATCACAATTTTAGAAGGCATAAACATTGACAGCAAAGATCTAAGAATAATAGAGATCATATACTGGCAACAAACAGTGGCCATAAGAATTGGAAATTAATTGGGAATGTTTCAACAAATAAAATAAGGTGTTAGGCAAGGTTGTTTAGTAAAGTAAAGTGCCCCCCGTCACGCCAAGTGGCGTATAGGGAATATGGTGTTAGTGACCATATATTTTACAGACCTTCGGCACATTATTTTTGGGGTAATGTGGTCGGCATTATGCCCATGCCGCTTTACTTCCCAGAAAAAAATCTGGTACTCATTAAAGCTGGGTGAACTCGGAAGCCATCGGTTGGGATCGAACCCTACCTTTTGTCTTTTGTAGTCCAGTTCACTAACCACTGAGCTATTGCGGCTCCCTCAAGGTTGTGTTCTGTCACCATATTTATTAAATGTGTATAGTGAGATTATTTTAAGATCCATAAATGACATGTCTGGAATAAAAATTGGAGGTCATAATATAAATAACCTCTGGTATGCTATGACACAGTCTTAATTGCTAAGAGTGAAAATGAGTTACAAGAAATGTTAGACGGTATAGTGAAGGAAAGCAAAAAATAAAGGACTCAACCTTAATAGCAAAAAGACAGAAGTGATGGTAGCAACAAAGAAAAAGACATCACCACAATGGTGAATGGTTAGAGCGTTGACTGGGTAACAAAATGATTGTGGTGTATTCCCACCCTAAAGTACTTCAGTTTAAAAACTGAAAAAAGTATGAGTACCTGGCCTGCTGGTGCAGATGATCATGTCTCTCCACAGCTTTCGATCTCAACAGTTATTTATCATTTCTGTTGTTGACCTTCTGCCAAGCCATTCTCTTAAGCTGTCTGGTATCTTAATTCTTTTCTTCCATCTATCACTTTGTCTCTCAGTTTTCAAAGTTGTCACAATATATTCCAGCTGTTTCCTTCTCATTGCATGACCAAAAATTATGATTGTTCCTACCCACTATTGAAATTAGATCTCTTTTTTGCTTTGGTCCCTTTCAGAACATTTTCATTACTTTTCTTAGCTGTCCATGGTATTCTCAACATTCTTCTGTAAATAACCATTTTACAGCCTTCAATGATTTTCTTGTCTGTTGTCCTATTGTCCATGATTCATATCCACAAGTTAAGACTGGTTCTACATAACATTTAAGAACTGTTTTTCTTGTTTCCATTGTAAAAATGGATTACAAAGTTGACTCATTTTTTTGGAAAGCTTCTTTTGCCTGAGCTATTCTGCATCTTATCTCTGCTGTACATATTGTTGCTGAGTTTGGAAACACATTAACAGTGAAGAAGAGCACTGGCCTCTTACCTTCAAATGCTGTGGCCTAGAATATAATGTTCATTACTTCATTTGTCATTAACATTATTGCAGACAATATCTTTAATATTGCCAAGGGAGTTGATAGTATTACAAATAATAATACTGACAAAAGAAGCACACTTTGATAGCTAGGATACTTTAACAAATTATTACAAATAAATAAGAAAGGCACTGAAACTAGAATATTAACAAATACAGATACAGTAAAACATGTAAAAAGATGTATTTAGTTTTAAACACATTAAAAGGTGATGGGAGTAAGATGAAAGAATGTATTAAGTCAAATGAACCATTATCAATAATATCCGTCACCAGCTAGCAATTCAATACCTTCAACATTATGAACAAAATGCAGAGCGATGATTTAACTAATTAAAAAATTAACAAGTATTACTTTATCTGAGGAATAACTATTAAATATTACTGTTACAACCATATCTAGAATCTGTCAACCTAGTTTTCAAGCAGAGGGAATAAGTGAAAAAAATTCACAAAATAAACCATCAATTTATCCTTTACTTCTTTCTTTCCTAATTTGTCTTACAATGCTGAGAAGAGATATATAGTCTGTGTTCTTTTTTCTTCTATTTGCCTCCACTGCTTAACAAGCATTATGTTTCCAAGTGGTTCAAATATTCCATCAATCTATTTTTTGAGTGTCCGACCTTTGGTTATGAGATTTTCCTTGCATTTGTTGATTGTCTCAAATTGTATGTTCGCACATAACCAAACCATTTTATCTGTTGTTTCTTTATGTATTCAATGTCAGGAATTATTCCTAGCTTTATAATTAATTGTTCATTTCTTTCTTTACCTTCTGGTGCTAATATTGTACTGTAATAGCTCTATACAGACAACTATTCTATTCAATCGCATCCAAGGAATCAGCTTCATTGCAGTTAGGACAACCCCATATCCATTCAACCACCCATCCTAGCATTTCTCAAAGTAAGCATTTTCAGATTGACTGTCCCTGAAGTGATGTTGATTGTAGAAAAATCTCCCTCTCCCACTAATCCCAATGAATGAACTGGATCCCTTTTGTATCACTTAACTCTCCTCAACCCAACATGACAAATTAAGAAAATTAAGTATTTGTAATTAGTAATGTCCACAGTTAAGATGGGGTGATATCAGGAAAACTCAAAACTCTACAGTGCATTAACTGACAATGGTAAAGGCTTGTCAGAGGAGTTAGAACTAAAACTATTCATCTCCTTCGACGCCCGAAAAGGTAAAAGAGGAATTGAGGAAGAATTTTTCAGATGAAAAGCAGAAAATAAAACAAAAAATTTAATCAAATTTGATTTTTCAAATGTAATAACTTGCTTTAAGTTTAACTGTTTTCACAAATTCTGAATACAAACACCTAATATATAAATATATTGAATAATATTGTAATATTGTATCACTAGTTACTACTTATACTATCAGTAATAAATTACACTGACTCACTGACTGACGTTATGATCAACTTGTAAATTTATTTAATATAATAATTAAAAGACCAAAGGAGACTAAAGTCATCACATCATCTAGCAAGGTAGCTGAAACTAAAACATTTGCAACAACATTAACTCAAACTGCAACACTAACTGTTAAGTGCTAAGTGTGTCACTGTTGTGTCAGT
This sequence comes from Megaustenia siamemsis, assembly GCA_032433765.1. NCBI lineage: Eukaryota > Metazoa > Mollusca > Gastropoda > Stylommatophora > Ariophantidae > Megaustenia > Megaustenia siamemsis. The sequence continues at coordinate 37,140,562 of JAVIAB010000124.1, forward strand.
AGGAATTAGATTTTAGAAACCGAACCATATTTTTTTTTTTAATTTGTGTAAAAAGTGAGTTTTTGCGAAGTAATAAAATCTTAATAATTGGCATCATATTAATAATTATCGTCTGCCTTTTTATCTAGGAAATAATGGGCGTGGTCATTTTCAATGACAAAATAAGTGGAGTTTTTCAGTTTTCAAAATCAAATGGCCCCAAAAAATTAATAAAACACAACAAAACAATAAATTATTATACACTAAATTATAATTTATTGTTTGTCCACTTTACTTACCTTTCTGTCAACAAAAGCGCAGGCCATTTCATGCAACACTTGCATTGTTATTTCTGTATCGACATAAACTTGCTCTCTCGTTAAGCCGATTTGCATGAAAAAGGCCATCCGACCGCGACCAATGCCAATACTCAAACTCAAACTGTTAGTAGTGAAAACCTCAGTCTCCATTTTAACTGAAATTCAATACACTTTTGTTGTAACAAGTTGGTTATGATGATACGTCTGCTGCACAAGAAGAGAACGGTCACTTTGTTTCCCCGAATAAATCCAAGTCTCGGCGGACTCCGACAGTCAAAATATTGAGTTGACAACCCGGCTGTAATCTTATCGACACACAAGAGCGTGTCTAGTCGATCGTGTCACTGGTTCCCGTCACGGAGTTTCACTTATCGCGGGTACTGCTAACGACTCAAGATCGTCGGGCCGCCCTGCCTGGTGTTGACGGAAACCAGACCGTTACAATTTTCACTTTCCTAACGATACAAACTACACATGATTTGTAATTAAACATTAAATTATTTTCAGCTCTATATTACAATAGCTTTAATGTTAGATTTCGTTGTATACTTTTACAGAATAGGCCATTCATTTAGATTTGTTTATTATACATTATTTTGATATTTGTTTTTTTTTTTTTTACGAGTTAGTTAGAAAATATGAATTGTTTTGAGCTCTTTAAATTAGATATATTTATTGTCGTAAAATTATGATTAATGAATATCCAATTTTATTTGCATGTTGAAGTAATTTAATCCTAATAAACAATCACGTATGAGGTGAAATTATATGGTTTACTTCAATTTATGAAGTACATTAGTTGTGGAGTGCATTTATCACATGAAATGAAAATATGTGGCACAGCTGATTAGTTATAATGTCGTAGATAAAAATCCCATTTCTGATACCATTTATTGACAAAGTTGTAGCCGTCAAGAGGGACAAAATGACAAATAAATAAAAACCCTGCACGCTAAAATCAAGTTATTGTATATAGTATATTATAATAGTGATATTCTAGATGTTTTAAACATTAAGTCAAAAGTAACATTCTTTTTTTTTTTAAATATGAAACATCATCATCATTAAGTGACGTCTCCGCATCGGCATCGAAGTTGGCTACCATGGAGCGCCATTCCACTCTGTCTCTTGCTTTGATGGTGCAGATTGTCAAAGGCTGACGGTAATTTCCTAGTTTGATCAGATATAGTCTTTCAGTTTGGAAGAGTGATGTCCCCTAAAATATGTCTGCCAAAATACAGTGGTTCTACGCATTCTTGGCGTTGGGTCATTACGCTGGCATGTAATCATTTCGGAGTATCTCAGTATCAGTTGATTGGGCGTTGGGTCCAGGGGTTAGGTTTAGCTTTAGTGTTAAATATTTATAAATATATTATAACGCGTGACAAAAACGACGCCACTCGGCCTAATTATGATCTTCTGATCGAAGGGAATTGTGCGGTTGATTACCAATCGGCGTAATGACCCCAACGCCAAGAATGCGTAGAACCACTGTATTTTGGCAGACATATTTTAGGGGACATCACTCTTCCAAACTGAAATACTATATCTGATCAAACTAGGAAATTACCAGGCTGACTTGTCCATCTTTGATGTTACTCGTCCATGTTAGTCTTGGTCTGTCTCTGCCTCTTTTACCATGTCTCTGCCTCTTTTACCCTGTATTTTCCCTTCCAATATTACTTGTATTAGTCTGTTGTGTCTTTTTAACATGACCCAAAAATTGCATGTCTTGTTCAGCACAATGTTCTAATTGTGTTTAGTAGTTCTCTTTTCATTTTTAATTGTTTTAAAACTTCCTCGTTTGTTTTCTTTTTTTTCCATCCAATTCCACCTATTCTTCTATAAATCCACTTTCAAAGGCTTCAATTTTCTGTTCTGTTTTCTTGTCTAATGTCCATGTTTCTGCACCATACAGGAATATTGAGAAGATGTAACATTTTGCTATTCTTAGTTTTTAGCCCTGGTGATATTTGTTTTGATGTTAGTATATTTTTCACGGCATTAAAATTACTTTTTTCAATACCTATTCTTTTATTTATTTCAGTTGTACATTTTCCATCACTGGTTATAGTATGTCCCAGGTTGTTGTAGTTCTGAACTGTCGCCAGGTGTGTTCCTTCCACTTTGATATGTAATTGTAGGTCTTGAGAATTTTCTTTGTTTATTAACATAGTTTTAGTCTTTTTGATATTCATATCTAATCCATATTTTTTGCTTGTCATTGTTTATTACATTAAGTAATTATTGTAGATCTTTAGGATTTTCTGCTAGTAGTACAGTATCATCAGCATATTTTAGGTTATTGATTATCTTTCCATTAATTTGTAGGCCTGGCATCTCTATGATGTTTTTAAAGTTTTGCTCAGTGTATAGATTGAACAAGCTTGGTGATAGAATGCATCCTTGTCTTACTCCTCTTTTTATATCAATGAGTGTAGAGTTCTCTTTGTTATATTTTATTATTGCTGTTTGCTCCCTGTACAAATTACATATCAGTCGTATGTCTGTGTCATCCAGATTTATATCTTTTAGGCAGTCTATAAGTTGCTCATGGTGTATTCTATCAAATGCTTTGGTGTAGTCTATGAAGCAGGCATATATTGGTTTGTTTGCTTCTATGTACTTTTCAATCAATGTCCTCATGCTGAATATGGCTTATTTTGTCACACTGTTTTTCCTGAATCCGAATTGCTGCTCATCTAATTCAGTATTAATAATTTTCTGTATCCTTCCTTGTATAACTTTTAGTAAAATTTTTTTAATGCTTTTTTTTTTTTAAGTATTTCGAGCTAAATCAGGCATTCATAGTTAAGACAAGTAGATCATTTAGATGGTTGTTATTAGTAAGTTCAGGTAGCTCGCTGTATTTCATTTACACATACATAGGCTTATGCAATGGAGTAGCAAATATAGAAATTAATTTGTTGATAAATTAAATTGTTGCTGAGAATGTTTCAGTGGTGTTCACAGATGGCTCGCGATGCAAGGCAATAAACAAGGTGTCATGTCCCACAAGTGAGAATTGTTGCTGTAAATAATAAGTGTATAGTACTGTATAGTTTATAGGATGAGATTCGAGACTGACATAGCAAGTGAGACACTAAGGTGTCATATGACACTGAGGAAGTGTTCAGAATTGGTGGCTGCAGCATGAATTATTGAGATTAGCATAAAGTAATAGAAACATGGGCAAGGAACGGATAAGGATTTATTGTTCCTGTCATGTTCGGTTCATAACAATGAGTCAGACAATACACTGACTTTTAAAGCACCAATTATGGAGATCCTGATTTTGGATTGGAGAAAAGATACTTGAGGCAATTGTTGTTGAAGGTTGCAACTGAAATTGATGACTGTGAGAAATAACAAGTGAACTTATGGGGCAAGTGAAGAAAAGTATATAAGAAGAGGTTTAGGGCTCATATACAACCAGTTCAGTACAGTAGCTATCCATGCCCATACCTTTAATTGTCTGCAACAGGAGCCATCCATGTCCATACCTTTAACTGTCTGCTACAGGTTCCATCCATGTCCATGCCTTTAATTGTCTGCTACAGGAACCATCTATGTCCATACCTTTAATTGTCTGCTACATGAGCCATCCATGCCCATACCTTTAATTGTCTGCTACAGGAACCATCTATGTCCATACCTTTAATTGTCTGCTACATGAGCCATCCATGCCCATACCTTTAATTGTCTGCTACAGGAACCATCTATGTCCATACCTTTAATTGTCTGCTACAGGAGCCATCCATGTCCATGCCGTTAATTGTCTGCTACAGGAACCATCTATGTCCATCCCTCTAATTGTCTGCTACATGAGCCATCCATGCCCATACCTTTAATTGTCTGCTAGAGGAGCCATCCATGTCCATACCTTTAATTGTCTGCTACAGGAGCCATCCATGTCCATACCTTTAATTGTCTGCTACATGAGCCATCCATGCCCATACCTTTAATTGTCTGCTACAGGAACCATCTATGTCCATACCTTTAATTGTCTGCTACAGGAGCCATCCATGCCCATACCTTTAATTGTCTGCTAGAGGAGCCATCCATGTCCATACCTTTAATTGTCTGCTACAGGAGCCATCCATGTCCATACCTTTAATTGTTTACAATAGGAGCCATCCATGTCCATACCTTTAATTGTCTGCTACATGAGCCATCCATGCCCATACCTTTAATTGTCTGCTACAGGAGCCATCCATGTCCATACATTTAATTGTCTGCTACAGGAGCCATCCATGCCCATACCTTTAATTGTTTACAATAGGAGCCATCCATGTCCATACCTTTAATTGTCTGCTATAGCTGACTGAGCTCCTTTGGGATAAACTCAATATTTATTATTAAAATCAATCATAAAAACATGCTCTTTTAACATGACTTGCTGCATTTAATGGTAGAAAACATATACTAATACATGTGGTCTTTTTAATTTTTACAAATATTTGCAAGCAGGCTGTAATTGATCTTTTATAATCACTGTCAGAATAAACTTGAATATAATCTGAAGAATATTATAAAGCTGTATTTTCAATAGATATTTATAGTGAGGAAGAAGTGGCAAGACCTTCCTTTATTAAAGAAAGTTTGGTTCTGTTAAATAAATTAGGTTAAGAACAAAATAAATTGTATGTTTTGTAAAAATCTAATTATCAAGTAAAGTAATTGATCAACTGGTAAATTTACTTAAATTTTTAAAGGATAAATATGGAATAGGATTAAATGTCAAATGAAAACACATTTCCCACTGCTGTTTAATGTTTTCAATCTCAAAGTGGCACTCTAGCTATAAATATTGCAGCATTTATGGGTTCTTTGGTTATGGAAGGCCCCGGTATCACTGCAAATGAATTAAAATCCATAATTGCTCAACCGCTCGTGCCAGTGGAATCATCCGAATTACTAACTCATCTCCCAAACAAAAAAGGTAGGTGTAGTCCCCATCATAGCAGTCTCAGCACATGCCAAAAGACATAAGGTGAAACCGCACAGAAAGTGAACACAGCCAACTGTTCCCTGCCATACAATATCATCGTTAATCATAAACAATTGGAATGTCGAAACATGATCAAAATGGATGAAACACACAGCTCTCGGTGTGCACAGAGCACCTAACTCAGTAGCTCCTGCAACAAGCCGGACTTGGAATTTGAGGAAATTGCAACAAGGAACACTTTCATACATAGCCTTCAATGGTTCCTGCCACTTATCCACCATATTGACCGGAAGATCACGTCCTCCTGAAAATGATGGTCATATTTTTTTTTAATGTATAGTGCTTGATGATGTTAGGACATCTTTTTTGACTCCAATTCCAACATATAAAACACAGTCATCGGATTATCCCGTCGCACATCAAACAACAGACCGTAAGATTAGTGTATGGCCAGTCTAGGGATATACGATGAGCCATTATGATGACATAGCACACACAACAACGGCTGTGCCGATAGATTCCTGATTACCCTACTGAATGCAGCCTACAACGAACGGAACTCTGAAAATTCCCCAAAGAGATAAAACTTCAGCTGACTTGACAAGCAATCCACATTAATGAGTTGTAACATGTAAATGACTTACGTCAAACAATCCCAACAATGGTCATTGAACAGCACTCAATGTGACGTAAACCGCAGATCATTTATGGATGAGAATGCCCAGAGAATACATTGTACTCATTCTCAGCATTGATATTTTATTACAGTGGTTCCAAATTGATATACCACACAAAAATGTGAATTGCTTAGCTTAATTGATTTTTGTGTCTGTGATATTTTAAAAACCTTGAAAAATTATGGCAATCAAAAATACTCAATGCAAAAACAAAACTTAAAATTTTCAACTCAAATATATTATCCACCTTCATTTAAGCGTGCAAGCTGAAAAATAACAAAGGAGATTGAGAAAGTACTCAACGCATTTGAAGACAAATGCCTAAGAAGAAACTTTTCATTCAATGGAATTAAGACTAATGTTGAAATTATAGATATGGCCAAGCAACCATTTATCTCGTCTACTATTAAAAAATGAAGATGGACATATGTCGGGTATGTATTTAGAAGAAGGAACCAGAGAGATACTAAGCAGCTCTCAAATGGGAAACATCAGGTCAAAAGAAAAGGGAATGACCTCAAAAAACACTGAAAAAAACTCTAACAAAGGAGGCAAGATTGGCAGGCACAGACTCACTCTCTATAATTGAACAGCTCGTCCAGTAAAGAGACAATTGGTGGGGAAACTCTACAAACCCTATGTCTAACTGTACTGCAAGGATTAATAACAATCAAGATATTTCAATAGATTTTTTTTATGTTTAAAAAATGGGCAATTTTGACATTTATCTGACAGAAATGTTAAACTTTTAATGACAGATGTTAAAATGGAAGCTATAACTTTTTCTTGTCAACTTGAATGTACTATAAATGAATCAGATATAAGCTATATTTCTGAAGTGAACAAAGCAACTAAAATGTCAGTCACAGGTTGCTGTGCCTCTAAGACCAAGTATTTTAATCATGTTGCAGAATAATTGTGAAGTGTCTTAGATAGTAGAGCAGGATAATTAATAGCCAGCGAGCATTGCAGTCTTTAGTTGTTTACTTTATACAATGTAGTAAAGAGAGATACAGCAAATATTGTTCTGACCTGTGCAGTATTTGAACTTTTTAGCCCTAAACAACCAACTTTAGCACAGCAATTTTAGGTGCTGAGTTGCCTTCCTCCTTGATTCATACTTGCTTGGCCTCACTGATTAGGCTATTTCTGGAGCCACAATTGGGAGATAATGGGGTCTTGGTCAGTTTTGGTTTACTAATTCCTGGGATTTTGGTCAGATTTGGTTCAATGATCTTGACACAAACAGTCAGCTATGAATTGCTGACAACTTTCAGTCATGTTGCTACTTAACTTCATAGGCCCCACTAACAATAATTTTCTAATATTCACTTGTCTTTGTAACATTTCAGTGCTTTAAATGGCTCTTGGTTTCCCAGAATCTACATTTAAAGTGTTTTCTCTGTTCCTTGCTCAGCTTTACTTGCTTTCCTATCTCTTTTTATTTCTGTGGTTATTGTTATGGTTAGTCAAAGGCCCTGGTATCACTGCAAACAAATTAAAATCCATAATTGCTCGACTACTCGTGCCAGTGGAATCACCCGAATTAAAACTCACCTCTTTGAAGGATCCAAACTAAGAAAAGCAGTTCAAGTCCCCATCATAGCAGCTACAGCAAAGGCCAAAAGACATAAGGCCAAGCAGTACCGAAAGTGAATGCAACTGAACTGTTCTTCATCATATGATATAATCATTCATCATAAGCAATCGGAATATCAAAACACAATCTGGATTAAAAACATAGCTCACAGTGTGCACAGAGCACTGAACTCAGTAGCTCCAGCAACAAGCCGGACTTAGAATATGAGGAAACTGCAACAAGGAACACTTTTCAGACTGAGACTAAATGGTTCCTGTCACCTATCCACCATATTGACCGGAAGTTCTGTGGTTTTCTAGGTATTAATTTATAAGTACAAGTCCAGTCATGCATGTGTTCTCTGAATATTGAGTATTTCTTTCCTTCAGTAATTTTTAAAATCAATCTATCGTTCGTTCACCTGAAGTATTGTCTATATCTGCAATGTCGTTTCCTGTATAAATTTTACTGTCTTTTGTCATTCTTGCAGTGGCCCATATAGTTTTGTCTGTAGTGTTGTATCTATGGGCCAATGTATTTTCCTCAGTCTACTATATTCTGTGTAATCTTGAAGTATGTGTTCAGCAGTCTGGGGTGCCTGTCCACATGTACAAGTAGTTGATGTGCCGATCTTGAATTTTGTATACATGTGACTATGGAGTCGATTGTGTCCTGTTCTGAGGCGTATAATGATAACTTGTTCATATCTATTCATATTATGAAAGGCATCCTGATTTTGGGCTTGTGGTCCTCTGATTGATTTGATTATCTGTTTCATATGATGTTATGTAACCGGTGTATCTAGTTGTGTGCCTGTTGAACCTTCCTTTGCCAACTGATCTGCTTTCTCATTTCCTGGTATTCCACAGTGAGATGGGATCCACTGCAGGGCAACCCTGTGGTGCTTGCAGAGTTCAGTCAATAAGGTCTGCAGATGTGGTAATTTTCTAGATTGTAGTGCCTGGAGTACTGATCTTGCATCTGTCAAAAACATTACCGGCTGTGGGCTAAGATTACTGTTCAGCAGTTTTTCTATTGCCAACCTTATTGCTTGTATTTCTGCATCATAATTGTGACAATATTTCCCTGTTGCTATTTTATTCATATCCCTAGTGTTATTTGGGTACTCTATATATGCACCTGCTCCCCCATTCTTTACTGCATTCTGTGCTGATCCATCCGTGCACACATGAATCCATATGTCTTGTGGGTATTCTTCATCCAGGAAACTGAGAGTTATTGTTTTTCGCTGTAGACTAATCTGTTCTTCTTTGTCAACTATTCCTTTCACTTCTGTCCATATTTGTATTGATAATCCTGATTCCTCTGTCCAGTGAGTCTGTTCTGGTATGGGCAGTAGGGGGTTAACAACTCTTGGCATGTCTGGTGTTTGTCTACTAATACACTTGGCTTGGTGGATAAAACTGCTTCTCTTAAGTCGTCCCAATGCAAGATTTTGGAATCAGTCCTTCATTGGATGTGTCGGCATGCATGCAAATTTTTCTGCCTGTATCAGCACCTTTGTGTCCCTCCGTTCTGTCAGTGCTGGTATCCTCCACAATTTCTCCATCTCCAATATTGGTGTTGATTTCATTGCTCCTATGATGACCCTAAGTACCTGGTTTTGTACTTTATCCAGTTCTTGCAGTGTGGTGTTTGATGCTGAGCACCATGCAGATGATCCATATTCTAAATGTGGGCGTATACTCTGCTGGTAAACTTTACTGAGTATTTTCTCACTCGCACCCCATATGGTTCCACACAGCTTTCTTAGAACAGCCAATTTCCTCCTTGCTTTTTGGGTTGCCTTATTTATCTGCTGTTTCCAAGATAGTTTGTTATCAAACGTAACTCCGAGATATGTAGCTTGTATGTCTTCTTTCACAAGCTCATTGTTTATATAGATGGCTCCTGCTTTTTGTTTTTGGGAGAGAGTGAAAAATGTAGTACTGCATTTGTCTGTATTGATGCTGATACACCATCTATTTGTCCATGAATTCAGTGCATTCATAGCTCTTTGTAGCAATTTGGAGGCCACTGTTGCATACTCCTCTGTGCACCACATTACCAAGTCATCTGCATACATTGCCACTTTGATGCCATGTGGTAGTTCAGTAACTAGGTCATTGATGTAGATCAGAAAAAGTGTTGGAGATAGTACCCCTACCTGTGGAACGCCCTGGCGCAGTAAGACCTTCTTACTCTTAAGACCATCCAGTTGCACTCTGGCTCTCCTGTTATGCAGGTATGCTTTGACCCATTTGTACATCCTACCATTTACTCCATAATTTCTCAGTTTCTTCAAAAGCCCTTCCTTCCATACCTTATCAAATGCTTTCTTTAGGTCTATCCATGCTGCTAGTACCAGTTTCTTTTCTTGAAACGCATCCTCAATTTCCTGGGAAAGATAGGTTGCCTGATCTTCAGTAGAGTAACACTGTCTAAAGCCTGCTTGTTGTGGGACAAGGAATTTTCACTTTCCAGGTACCACTGCAGTCTGAGATTGATTATATGTTCCATTGTTTTACACAAACAGCTTGTAACGCTGATTGGTCTATAGCTGGATGTTGTTGAACCATCTTTTCCTGGCTTTAGTAATGGTATCATAATTGCTTCTCTCCATGCCTGTGGCACTCTACCTGTGATCCAGCAAATGTTGTAGATCTGCAGTAGTTTTGCTTTAGCTGCAGTTCCCAAGTTCTTAATCATTTCATTGGACACTCCATCACTGCCCGGTGACTTTTTCATTTTTAATTTGGATATTGCCAGCTCTAGCTCTCTCTGTGTAATGGGTATTTCCATGATTTCATGAGTGGTCTCTTCTTGTCTTGCATTTGTTGTGTTAAACGGGTCTCTTGTCGTTTCTCTAGACTAATTTCAATATTATTGTCTTTGCAAAGGAGTCTGCAAAGTGATTTGCTGCATGCTTACCTGTTAGGATGTCTCCATCCTTCTTCAGTGTAATTTTGGTGTTCCTTTCTGTACCCTCATCATTCAGCTGTTTTACAAGCTACCACACTTTTCTTGTGTCTCGTTCAAGATTAAAGGACTCTGTTTTTTCTTTCCAGCTTCTCCGTCTGGCTTGTAGTTTAGTCCATTGAAATTTGGCTTTAGCATGCTGATAGTTATTGTGGTGTTCCTGGCAAGGGTTATTTTCTGCTTGCTTTCGAGATGTTTCCATGTCATTGTGCAGTTGCTCTAGTTCACTACTCCAGTATGGTTTGTAGTGTTTCCATGCCCCTCTAGGTATTGTTTCACTGGCAGCTTGTATTATTAGTCTACTGAACTCATCAACTATTTTGTTGATGTCTCTGTCTGTATTTATATCTTTAGTCAGTACACCGGTGTAGTGTTGATACATTTTCCAGTCTGCCTTTTTGTAATTCCATCTGGAGAGAGTGCTGCTCTCCCTGACGGCCTCATTTTGCACCACTAAAAAGACTGGTCGGTGGTCGTTGCCTCCAAGTTGTTTCCCAACAAAACGTGTGATATTCCAATCCAGGTCTGGTGAATGGAAAGTAAGGTCTGGTGTAGATGTGGTATGCCATGATCTGGAGTAGAATGTTGGTGGATCTGTTGTCTGGTTTAATAGTAGAAGTCCATTGTCATCCTGCCAATTTTCAAGTTCTTCACCTCTCTTGTCCATATGTTCATAGCCCCAGCTCTGTGAATGGCTGTTAAAGTCTCCACATACAATTATTCTTTTTTTTAATGTAATTGTGTCTAGTATTAATGGGCGGTCACTCGGACAGTAGTAGTTAAGTTGATGGAAGTCTGTATTTTCTGTCCTGAGGTGCAGTATTTGATATTCCACCCCATCCATATACACTTCAATCTGACATGCATTGATGTTGTTCTTTACAATATTCCGCCCTTTTGTCTGTTTTTTCTGTCAGATCGGTAGCACTGGTATCCCCTAATCTTCAAGGCTATGTCGTTGTTTAGATGGATTTCCTGCAAACAGCATATGCTTACTCGTTCTTCATGCAGGATATTTTCTAATTCTATCTTTTTACTGTACACATCTCTTTTGCTGTTGATGCCTTCAGCATTCCAGTGCATTATTTTGAGTGGTCTTATTTTGGATTTGCCAGTAGCTCTATTCTCTCGCCCCCTGACTCCACAGAGTGGTTGAGAAGGACATCCAGTAATAGAGGTTGGGCTCTTTTGAGGCTGAGGGCCCGGCGCTGCATCTGCCTGAGTGTCCATCACTGGGCGAGTGCCATATCGCTTTGCAGTTATAGACATACTTCCCATTGGCGGTAGTGCGTGGCACCCTGATTGTTGTAGTGCGCCTTTTGGCTGGTTGCCTCCGACTTCAGCACTTAAACTTGCTAGAGCAGACTGTGGTCTTGCTCGGGTGTAGGAAGGCCTGGCCAGTCTTGGTTTTCAGTCCCTGGTGACTGTTAAGCCTCACCCCCACGACAAGGAGTTGGCCTTGATGAGGTTAAAATCAATATCTCTTCATTCAACTTCTTTGCTGTCTAGCATTGTCCTTCAGAAAATCACATCTGTACTGTCAAAGAGATTTTTTAAATGGTTAATTGTTTTCCATTCATAATTGTATGGTGATTTGTCTTTTTCGACATTCACATAGCAAGCTGCAGTGTTGTACTATATCTTATCTTACACCTTGCAGTCTAGTACAGCCATCATCAATAGTTATTTGTTTATGACTGCTTCCATAGCCTTTGGATTTATCTTGATCTTCCAACAAGGTAGCAGTTATTTGTGATCAATTACATTAGTTTAATAAATTTTGGAAGAATTTATGAAAATGGTCAGCTGAAGAATGCAAGACTAATTAGAAAACTATATGAATTTATGGCTGCTCACCATCAAGAAGGAAACATATATGCAATCCTCAGATTATCTAAAAACATGCAGTCAGCAAAACAAAAGATCATTTACTCAGTATAGACCAAAATCTAATATACAAATCTCATTATTACCAAGAACCACTGAAAGACATGGGCAAAACAAATAAATTTGGGAAAAAAGTGAGGCATCAAAAAAACATTATTAAGAAACTTTCAGTTATAAAATCGGGTGAGGGTAGCAAATTGTTATAAAAATGTATATAGCAGAAAGAGTTAGACCAATCCTTGAGTATGGTGTTACAGCCTTGGTTATACAACCAGGCTGTATGAATTATTACATAATCCATGACAGCCACACCTATAGAGAGTTTAGAAACAGTGACAGACCAGTGGAAAAGAGGCAACAAATGAAAGTAATATAGTAAGTTAACCCAAATAAATATGAGAAACTCCTGAACTACTAAAACCTGGACACTAGAGAATACTTATGCCAGGGGCAGCCTAAAGATTAGCAACCGTATGACAATATCAAAGAATACAGGGCAAAAAAAAGTCCAAACTGCCTCAAGCTAAACTACAACCAGTTTTGCTAGTCAGCTCAACTACTCCCTGGGTGTGCATGCTCCTAGAGCTTACAACAACAAAAATAAAAGAGCTCAAGAAAATAGCTATACAAACAAACCACAAGAAAATAGTTGCACTGACAAACCTCAAGAAAATAGTTACACAGACAAACCTTAAGAAAATAGCTATACAGACAATTCCAAGAAAATAGCTACACAGACAAACTTCAAGAAAATAGCTACACAGACAAACCTCAAGAAAATAGCTACACCGACAAACTTCAAGAAAATAGCTACACAGACAAACCTCAAGAAAATAGCTACACAGACAAACTTCAAGAAAATAGCTACACAGACAAACCTCAAGAAAATAGCTACACAGACAAACTTCAAGAAAATAGCTACACAGACAAACTTCAAGAAAATAGCTACACAGACAAACTTCAAGAAAATAGCTACACAGACAAACCTCAAGAAAATAGCTACACAGACAAACCTCAAGAAAATAGCTACACAGACAAACCTCAAGAAAATAGCTACACAGACAAACCTCAAGAAAATAGCTACACAGACAAACCTCAAGAAAATAGCTACACAGACAAACTTCAAGAAAATAGCTACACTGACAAACCTCAAGAAAATAGCTACACAGACAAACTTCAAGAAAATAGCTACACAGACAAACTTCAAGAAAATAGCTACACAGACAAACTTCAAGAAAATAGCTACACTGACAAACCTCAAGAAGATAGCTACACAGACAAACCTCAAGAAAATAGCTACACTGACAAACTTCAAGAAAATAGCTACACAGACAAACCTCAAGAAAATAGCTACACTGACAAACCTCAAGAAAATAGCTACACAGACAAACCTCAAGAAAATAGCTACACTGACAAACTTCAAGAAAATAGCTACACTGACAAACCTCAAGAAAATAGCTACACTGGCAAACCTCAAGAAAATAGCTACACACAAACTTCAAGAAAATAGCTACACTGACAAACCTCAAGAAATAGCTACACAGATAAACCTCAAGAAAATAGCTACACAGATAAACCTCAAGAAACAAAAATCACATTGATATGAAATATCCAGAGAAATCTATATTTGTATATACAAATTACTTCAGCTACAAATGCCACTAGCAATGAAGGAGGTGGTAGCAATACGTTCAGAATTGAAGAAGACTAATCCTTGGCTATACCCACAGGCAAATCAAGTAATTATAAGACGACTGGAGCCAAAGGCTTAGTAAAAATAACCCCTCAACTCTAAAGCTGTCTGCACCACAAACAACTACTAATGGCTGATGTGCTATTCACCATAATAATATTGAAATCACCAAAGAAAAAATTAATTGAATTGTGGGTAGCTTTGTGGAGGCTGTACCAAAGTTTGAAGACTTGTAATCCAGTGGATACTTTCACACTATAAACATGCTAAGAAAAAAGAATGTAGATTGACTGGGAATTGTAGGAGACACATTACCACAAGAAGACTAACTTGTCAGCAATGAAGAATCCAAATTATACTCAACAGTAGAACAATACAAAGTAGGAGCAAATAAAATTGTGAGTATTATATTACCATCTGTTCAGAAAAGATTCGGTTTCAGACTGATAAAAACAGAATGAGATACCACCAGCTTGTGTTTTATCAAATTGACAGGGAGGCATATCCATGATGACTTAGACGTCACCAACATTTAGACTTCATTATCGAGTGCCGTCTCTACAACGAAGGTTGGCTACCATGGAGCGCCATTCTGCTCTGTCTCTTGCTTTGATGGTGCAGGTTGTCATAGGCTGATTTGTCCATATTTTGATGTTACTCATCCATGTTAGTCTTGGTCTGCCTCTGCCTCTTTTACCTTGTATTTTCCCCTCCAGGATTGCTTTTAGTAGGCTGCTGTGTCTTTTAACATGGCCCAAAAATCGCATTTGTCTTGTTTGAATTGTGTTTAGTGGTTCTCTTTTCATTTTTAGTTGTTTTAGGACTTCGTCATTTGTTTTCTTTTCCTTCAATCCAATTCCTACCTATTCTTCTATATATCCACATTTCAAAGGCTTCAATTCACTGTTCTGTTTTCTTGTCTAATGTCCATGTTTCTGCACCATATAGGAATATTGAGACAATGTAACATTTTGCTATTCTTAGTTTTAGCCCTGGTGTTATTTGTTTTGATGTTAGTATGTTCTTCATGGCATTAAAATTACTTTTTGCCATTCCTATTCTTTTATTTATTTCAGTTGTACATTTTCCATCACTGGTTATAGTATGTCCAAGGTAGTTGTAGTTCTGAACTGTCTCCAGGTCTATTCCTTCAATTTTGATATCCACTTGTGGGTTTTGAGTATTTCCTTTGTTTATGATCATAGTTTTAGTCTTTTTGATATTCATATCTAGTCCATATTGTTTGCTTATCATGTTTATTTCATAAAGTAATTGTTGTAGATCTTTAGGATTTTCTGCTAGTAGTACAGTATCATCAGCACATCTTAGGTTATTGATTACCTTTCCATTGATTTGTAGGCCTGGCATCTCTGATGTTTTTAAAGATTTGCTCAGTGTAAAGATTAAACAAGCTTGGTGATAGGATGCATCCCTGTCTCACTCCTCTTTTTATATCATTGGGTGTAGAGTAGGGTGACCATTCGTCCCGATTTTCGGGGACAGTCCCCGAAGTGTAGAAGTTGTCCCCGAAAGAAATTTGTCCCCGATTTCAGTGAATAAATAAATGTTCATACACGGAATCGGCCCTCTTTTAAAATAATCACTCAGGACGTTACTGAGTTGTGTTTCTTTATCCCAGACTGAGCGGCATTAGCAGGAAGATAAAAAAGAAGACTTGGACGCGTTGTGTCGGAGATAACTGTTTGAACTCTTGAAGCGAGGTGCTACGTCACTTCTATTCCAGCCATTGACTTCTATTGGGATGGGTTTAATTTTAAAAAAAGCAGACACTCTCTCTTTCCTCCGACCCCTGCCTTTCCGGACATCTCCCGCCAAAGTATCTTTCCCGGCCAATTTTCAAATCAGTCCGAGTGTAATGACAGTACAGTGCAGTCGTGTTTTCTATTTGTGATCAGTGGACGTCTGTTGCATAAAAACAATGCTTTCCAAAAATACGTGTAATTTTTGTGATTCGCTGAAAGCTGAATTTCCATTTATTATACAAGCACTTTTAGAGGATGGAACGCTAGTGAAATGTAATATATGTAGTTCAAATTTTTCTATAGCAAATGATGGAAGGACATCAATAACTGATCAACTATAGGCAAAAAAGCATAAGGATGCGCTGCTTTGTAAGTCTCAGTCTGGGTGTATGACATATTATTTTTGTAAAACAGAACCCTCAAAAGATGAATACACTCTTGCTGTTCATGAAGGAACCTTCGCATATCATACTGTACTTCATAATCATAGTTTCCGCAGTATGGATTGTACAACAGTTCTACATAAGAAATTTTCAACGAAACAATTTTCCTGTGCAAGAACAAAGTGTGAATCCATAATTACCAATGTTTTTGCTCCTGGGGCTATTGATGAACTAAAAAAATGACCTCAAATATGCCAGCTTCGTACCATTGTCTTGCGATACATCGGGAGGATGTGAAATTCCGGTATATGGTGGATAGGTGGCAGGAACCATTGTAAGCTGTGTCTGAAAAGTGTTCCTTGTTGCAGTTTCCTCATATTCCAAGTCCAGCTTGTTGCAGGAGCTACTGAGTTAAGTGCTCTGTGTACACCGTGAGCTGTTTGTCTCATCCCTTTTGATCATGTTTCGATATTCCAATTGTTTACGATGAATGATGATATCGTATGACAGGGAACAGTTGGCTGTGTTCACTTTCTGCGTGGTTTCGCCTTATGTCTTTTGGCGTGTGCTGAGACTGCTACGATGGAGACTACAGTTACCTTTCTTTGTTTGGAAGATGAGTTAGTAATTCGGATGATTCCACTGACACGGGCGGTTGAGCAATTATGGATTTTAATTCGTTTGCAGTGATACCGAGGCTTTCCATAACCAATAACATCTAATCATAAACATGTTAAGCTATTTCCTATTTTAGTTCATTATTCTCAGGCTTATGAGCTGGAAACTCCGGTAAAAACCAAACTGATTGCTTTCATAGATATCCCAGGAGAAACGTCCGACATAATATCTGAACAATTGTTGAAAGCAATTGATAATTTTGACTTAAACAAAAAGATTGTTGGACTCTCAGCAGACAATACAAATACAAACTTTGGAGGCTTGCTGAGGAAAGGGAGAGATAATGTCTTAACTAAAATAAAGTCCAAGTTAAACAGACACATAATGGGTATTGATTGCAACGCACACATAATTTACAATTGTGCAAAAACAGCATTTGATTCCATGCCTATGGATATGGAAGTGATTGTAACAAAAATATTTGGATACTTTCACATTTACACAGTTCATGTAGAATGCCTAAAAGACTTCTATGAATTTGCTGGACAGGAGTTTAAGCAATTATTAGGTTATTCGAATATAAGGTGGTTGTCATTACTTCCAGCCTTGGAAAGAATATTGAAACTGTATCAATCACTGAGATCTTTCTTCTTGTCAGAAACACACTGTCCTACAATATTGAAACAATTCTTTGAAAACAGTGAATCAGAGCTTTGGCTCAGCTTTGCTCATTCTCACGCATCACTCTTCCATGAAACAATTAAGGCGATTGAAGGCGACGATAAGAGTGCAACAGAATCAGCACTAGCTGTGAACAATCTCATTATAAAATTAGAAACTCGACGCGATGAAAATTTCATCCTACACATGGTAAAGAGTTTGCTAACTGATTTAGTAGAAAGTGGTGACATCCAAATGGAAAGGTATTTCCAAATAAGTAAAGAATTCTATAATACTGCTGTACATTACTTGCAGTCTTGGAACAAGCACAATGAGGACTTGTCACAACTGAGCTGCCTTCTCTTGGATAATGTGTCTGAATGGAAACATTTTGATAATGCAGTAGAATAGATATCTTTAAAGTGCCATGAAGTTGTAAACGGATAAAGAAGTTGTAAAAGGATTTTTCCTAAATCCAAATTGCTGCTCATCTAATTTAGTATTTATTTTATTCTGAATCCTTCCTTGTATAACTTTTAGCAAGATTTTTGTAACATGGCTCATTAGGCTTATTGTTCTAAAGTCACTGCATTCAACTGCACCATTCTTTTTAGGCAATGCAACGAAAGTTGATGTTTTTAGTTCATTTGGTATGTATCCTGTGTGGTATATGTCATTGCATATGTCTGTAATCACTTCATTGCCAAAATCTTCTAGTGCCTGTATCATCTCTATCTGTATGCTTTCAGGTCCTGCTGCTTTTCCCTTTTTCATTGTTTTTATAGCTTTTTCCACCTCAGATTTTAAGATTTTATAGCATGATGTACATTTTATAACTGGTTTCTTGTCCCTTTGATCATGAAATAGTTCTGTTATATATTCCTGCCATCTATCTATGATATCCTTATTGTCTGTTAGCATTTTTCCTTTTTTATCTGCAATTCAAATATTTAGACTTAAGAATAAGAAATATGGCCACACTCATCACTTTGAAGAGAAATAGTATGGTGGAACTGAAGCTACAGAAAATCTATCAGAGAATCCACATTTCCAGTTCGAATTAGCACGATTGCAAAAGAAGAATAAAGCATCGCAAAGCTATCATTCCTCAAGCAGGCGTCAATTTGTTAGCATTATTTATTCTATCTATCTATTTATCTGTCTGTCGACTTTCGAGCCGTAGCCGGCCCATAGGGCATAGACCCAGATACTCTTCTTTCAGTATTTAGTTATTAGGCAGTCTTTTTAAAAAAAAATCGTTTTTCAAATTAAAGCCTTTTTTTTAAATCAACAATTAAGCTCTCGAGGAACATAGAACAGAACATTTGAGCCAGTGCATTAAGTGAATTCGACTCGAGGTCAATGAAAAGGCAGATAATTAATTAATGGTATTTTTCATAACCAGGTGTACGTTCAAATTAATTCTTAACAAGAAAAAAACATTTAAACAGCGAAAACGTTTCGTAACGTAACATTTGAATAGAAAGGGAGACTATCGTATTTCAATTTCCCTTGGAAACAAGAACAATGGCGGATGGTAAGTTGCGCATTTCAATTTTCTTATTGTTCACTCATTTGTTTAGGAAGTATTCATACGTTTATTTTATACTAAAGAATTATTTAAAATACGTCTACTATAAAAAAAAAACCGTCATTCATAGACATGCCGTATTTATTTATCAATCATCCAAGCAACACGGCCAGGGCTCGCCGTCCTTTTGAAGTCGGTCCCGGTCACCTGTTCTGATTCTGGTGACCGCAGTCAAGTGGTGGTGGTTGTCAACACAAAAAATGTGAAGTAGATCAGCAAGCATGTTAATATATATATTTGTTTTAGTGCGTAATTGTTTATATATATATATATATATATATTATATATATAGCTGGGATAATTAATTTTAGTCACCAGCAAAATTCCCCATACTTAATTTAGTGGCGTGTATTAATAGATAGATAGATAGATTATAATTATTTTTATGTTAACTGTCAGTAGTGATGAGTAGTCAGTGTCATTTTTTCAGTGTCACAGACAGACAGAGACACCTACAAACTTATATGCTTGCTTGCGTTCGCCCGATGACTTTAGGACTCGGAGTGTACCTCGTCATCATCCGCCCATAAAAGGACGTTATCCGTTATGTAGACGTGTCTGCGTTGTGTTGTGGTTTACAAATTACAGTATAAAACACTTACTGTGATATTTGCGCCTTTCGGCCCAACACATCCAACTTCAGCATGACATTTTTGAGTACTCTGTAATGGGTTGTCTTCCCTCTTCGATCCCTGCTAGACTGGTTAGTCTGTTACTAGAGGCACCACGGAGAGGTGGAGCAAGGTCTGGGTGGTTCTGGTTCACTGATCCTGGCGCAAGCCATCAGCTGTGGATCGCTGACAACTTCCAGCTCTGGTGCTGGGAGGCACACCTTCGCCTCCAAACTTATATAAAGTAAAAGTAAGACTAGACTGTCTACTGACTTATTTTATAACTAGTCTCTCTACTGTCTACTCTTAGTTACTTAGACTTCACTTCTTAGTCACTAAGAAGGGAAGTCTACTAAGTAACTAAGAGTGACTAGTTATATTAAAATATTTTTCAAAATACACATTAAAATTTACTAATAATTATTATTTTATATGTATTTATTTATTTAAATTGTAGATAGATATTTAATTTTATATTAGGTCAAGGGTGAAATATTAATTTGTAAAAAAAAATACAATACATTGAAGCATTAACTGTTAATTTAACTGAAAGACATTATGATTATATGAATTCTAAATTGTATTGAGTTTTATCTCAACAACCTCTAGTAAGCTGTGAAGTCTAGAGTCTTCCCCAGTCATCTTACTCAACAACCTCTAGTAAGCTGTGAAGTCTAGAGTCTTCCCCAGTCATCTCACTCAACAACCTCTAGTAAGCTGTGAAGTCTAGAGCAGGGGTGGCCAAATGGCGGCCCGCGGGCCGGATTCGGCCCGCGGGCCGGATTCGGCCCGCCAGCCTAGTTTTCTTGGCCCGCGAAGCTCCACGGACTTACTTCATTTTTTACCCCTAATAACGGATTTCTCCTGGTTTTAATCCGTGTCGGAGTTAACTCTTCTATCGTTCAAGAATACACAATTTGAAAATCTCTGTCAATTTCTCGCAACAGCTAGATTGGTAACATAATTTCAAATAACACACACACACACACACACTGCACAACTAATGGTGCCGACAATATTCAAAGTCTTTGCTTCGAATTGGTACCGCAAAGTTGCTTTATTGTCAGTGCGGTGATAGCGTCAGATCTTTGGCTCAACATTTGTCGTCTGGACTTGTGGTGGCTCTTTCATTTCGCGGTAAGGGGTTAATGAGGTTGGGAGGGACAGGGGTGAGGGGACTTCGTAGCTCTAATTCTGTCTTTGAAGTTACATTCAAAATGTTTCACTGTTCGCCTTCATTCCCTTTGATCCCATCGTCTTGTCTTGTCCATAAAATGACTGCAACGTGTTTATTTGGTCACAATCTTTTGATTTCATTGTCAAACACAAGTCTGTGTATAACTGTCAAATCTGGACTTATTTTCGATAGTGGACCAACATTCTGTGACTTTTAACTTTGATGTGAGATTTTGTATTAAATCATGTTAAAACGTAGAAAAGTTGATTGTGAAAATCGCATATTTAAACCTGAATGGGAATTAGATTATTTGTTCATCTTCAATAAGGATAGTAAACCTCAGTGCTTAATTTGCGTTCAAGTGTTAGCTGTTTTGAAGGAATATAATTTAAAACGGCACTATGCCACACATCATCAAAACATGTATGAGAAACATAGCATTGAAGCTAGGAAGCTTTTCGTTGAACAGCTGAAGACAAAGTTGAATCAACAGCAAAGTATGTATACAAAGGGCAATAAAATTAAAGAGTCATCGATCATTGCATCATATACAGTTACCTATGAGCTTGCAAAATCTAAAAAACCCTTTACTGACGGAAATTTTGTGAAGAAATGTGCGATTCAAGTGGCAAAGGCATTCGGTCAAGAAAAAATAGCCAAAGAATTTGAATCTGTGCCTCTTTCAAAACAAACTGTAGCCAGAAGAACAGAAGACATCAGTCTGCAACTGTCTCAAAGTTTAAAATCTTGTATTGAAAACTGCTCATATTTTTCGCTCGCGATTGATGAAAGTACTGACATCACTGACACTTGCCAGCTTCTTATTTTTGTTAAAGTTATCCAGGAGGATTTTACTGTTATTGAAGAATTGTTGAAAGTTTGCTCTTTGCATGACACTTGTAGAGGGACAGACATATTTTCTGCAGTTCATAGTGCCGTAGATGAAGTAGGTGGTTTTGGAAAGTTGTCTGCAGTGTGTACTGATGGTTGCAAAGCTTTTATTGGTTCAAATACTGGTTTTGTTGGACTTCTAAAGCAAAACGAAATTAACGTACCTACATTGCATTGCATAATTCATCAAGAGGCCCTTTGTGCAAAGTCCATAAATCTAAAAGACACCATGGCTACTGTTGTGAAAATAACAAATTTGATAAGAGGAGGACACCAGTCTTTAAATCACAGGAAGTTTTTATCATTTTTAGAGGAAGTAGATTCTAGCTACGGTGATCTCCTGCTTTATACAGAAGTAAGATGGCTTAGTCGAGGGAAATGTTTAATAATATTTTTTGAACTGAAGAATGACATTTATGACTTCCTGCGAGAGAACTTACCATGCTCCATTGATCTTCAACATGCACTCAAAGACATTAATTTCCTTCATAATCTGGCATATCTCACAGACATCACACAACATTTGAACATATTGAATTTGCAGCTACAAGGGGAAAAGCAAACCATTTTTCAATTGATGGGATATGTTGATGGTTTTAAAAAGAAGCTGAATCTATTTAGACTTTCTTTGCAAAAAAATGATCTGTTCCATTTTTCAAGTTGTAAGCAGTTGTTGTCAGAGATAGAAAGTGCAAACTTCAGTAAGTACGCAGCTGACATTGAACATTTGATTTGTGAATTTGATCGACGATTTCAAGATTTTGAAATGTTTCGTCCGCAAACGGAACTTTTTAATAACCCAATTAAGTGCACAGTGGAGTGCCAGCCATCAGATCTTCAACTAGAGTTGTGTGACCTTCAGTGTGACCCCTTCCTCAGTACTGTAAAGGCATTAGGAGCTGACTTCTGGAAATTGCTACCAAATGAACGTTACCCGTGTCTGAGAAAATGGGCACTAAAGATGTGCTCTATATTCGGCAGCACATATCTCTGCGAGACAACATTCTCTTCCATGAAGTTAATTAAATCTAAGACCAGGAACAGAATGACCGATTCGACATTGTCCCATACTCTCCGAATCGCCACGTCAAAAATGGAAGTGGACTTCAAATCTCTGGAGGAAAGCTGTGACAAGTCACAATCGTCGCACTGAGACATTAAAGGTAATTTTAAAATGAATAATTAATGGATTTGTTACAAATCAAATATGTAGTCAAAGTGCAAGCATTATTTATATATTACTATATCGCATAGGTCCCTACTGTCATTTTTGACGATATTCTTAAGTGTGGCCCGCGGGTCTTGGCCTTGGCTTTAATCCGGCCCTCGGGCAACCTCAAGTTGGCCACCACTGGTCTAGAGTCTTCCCCAGTCATCTCACTCAACAACCTCTAGTAAGCTGTGAAGTCTAGAGTCTTCCCCATGAACAAGGGGAGGTAACTAGGCTAGGGAAGAGAGGGGAATTTAATAGAGGTCAAGGGGAGATAAAGCTGAGGAGTCTTTAAGAGAGGGATCGAGAGAGGTGTGTTACACGGGCAGGTTGTGGGGTGAACTTACTCGGAATTCACGAGTTTTGGAAATAAGGGGTGAGAAGTTAAGTGAGAGAAAGGACAGTTGAGTTGGGAGAATCATTCGATTGACAGCGTTGGTTCGATGCGGGCGGCTTTATGTTATACAGCTGATTACCGTGAACAAGGGGGGACGAGAGGAATTCAGAGAGTCGTCCAGAACAGGTCAGTGTATGATGTAGTAGCTCGATAGGGAACAGTAAGTCTCTGGAGAAGTCGTAGAATAGAAATAGTCTTGAAGAGACTTTAAGTCGAAGCTGGTAGCTTCTAGCAGTGCAGAGACATGTGTATTATTATTTGTGAGTGTTCTCACCATAGCAGAATAGAAATAGTCTTGAAGAGACTTTAAATCGAAGCTGGCAGCTTCTAGCAGTGCAGAAACGTGTGCATTATTATTTGTGAGTGTTCTCACCGTAGTAGAATAGAAGTATTCTTGAAGAGACTGTATCACGAAGCGGGTAGCTTCTAGCAGTGCAGAGACATGTATATTGTTATTTGTGAGGTTTCTCACCGTTGTAGAATAGAAATAGTCTTGAAGGGACTTGATTACGAAGCTGGTAGCTTCTACAGGGCATGGACAGGTGAATTAATTGTGAGTATGTTCACCCAATGTTTTTCCCAATAGAAACTGGGGTTAAACAGGGATGTATTTTATCGCCCTTGTTATTTGGAATTGTTATGGACTTCATAATGAAGAAATGCTGCACTGGTAATAAAGGTATCGAATGGATACAAGGAGACCATTTGGAGGACCTCGACTTTGCTGATGACATAGTTCTCAGCAGCAGTCAGATAAAAACGATGCAGGAAAACACAAATGAACTATCATCAATAGCCAGCAAAATTGGGCTTGAGATCAATCATGAAAAGACTAAAGTCATGAAAAGTTTAATTCCAACAGACGACAAAATATACATGGAAAACAAACCAGCAGAAGAGATCGATCACTTTATCTATCTTGGAAGTCACATTGATCGAGAAGGGGATACAAGTAAAGAAATTAGAATCAGAATAGCTAAAGCAGCAATGTCTTTCAGAAGCCTTGAAAAGTTGTGGAAATCAAAACTCATCAGCACAAACACAAAACTTAGACTATTCAAATCAAATGTACTATCAACCCTTACGTATGCGTGTGAAAGTTGGAAAACAACAAGAGATATAGAAACAAAGTTGAACGCATTCGAAAATAAATGTCTAAGGAAAATACTTGGTATAGCGTGGAACGAGTTCAAAACAAACGAGGAAATTAGAGAAATCGCCAATCAACAACTAATATCTTCAGTAATAAAGAAAAGACGATGGTCATATGTTGGACATGTGATGAGAAGAGATAATAACCGAATAGCAAAGCAAGCCCTCATGTGGGAAACAACAGGTAAGAGAAAAAGAGGAAGACCCAGGGAGACACTGAGAAGAACATTGATGAGAGAGGCAAGAGCAGCAGGATTCGGCTCCCTCAATGAGATAGAGCAGCTTGCACAGAACAGAGACAAATGGCGAGATTTGATAAAATATCTTTGAAAGAAAACTGCTAGAACAAAAATTGAGATAAGAGAAGGAGTATCTTGGTCTACGCCCTGTGGGCCGGCTATGGCTCGAAAGGTCAATAGATAGATGTTCACCATCTTAAGAATAGAGACTTGTGAGTTATAGTGAGTATTCTCATCATCATCAGAATAGAGACTTTTGAACATCATACGAATAGAGACTTGTGAATTATTGTGAATATTCTCACCATCATTAGAACAGAGCCTTTTGAATTGTTTGTAAGTGCTGTCATTAGCACAAATGCAGAGACTTTTGTAGTATTGTGAGGGTCTCACCCCTGTTGAGGAGGCGAATGATAGCATGCATCGAATGTAGTGTCAGTGTGAGAATCAAGCCAGAACAAAAGGCCACTTGGAGAGTGGCTATGGACATTGTAAATTGCAGGGGATTATTTATTGTGATAAACGTTACTTGTTGACTTCCATGGTGTTGAGAAATGCTTTGTCAATGCTCGCTGTGTTTTATTGTCTCGTCCTGACGAAGAACGGGTCTGGGGTTGTCCTAAACCACAGTCTTAACAGCGTGAAGTACTTCTAACGATCAACAGGCAGTTCAAGTAGTCCTGGCCAGTGCAACCGACTGGTGTCCAAGGGGCTGGTAGAGTCTAGTAAGGGACTCAGATCTCCACGAGTTCTGTCGACATCCGCAGAGGAAAGTCGGGAGAGAGTCAGACCGCCATTAGCGGTGCGACGTGTTCTAAAGGTCAAGCAAGGGGATGGCTCAGAGTTCAACGAGCTGTCTCTGTACATCTTCTGTGTAAGGTGTGTAAGGGCAAGGCGTAAGCAAGTCTTTCCAGCAGTGAAGCAGAGAACCAGTCGAGGCAACACAGGCTTTAAAGGAAAGAGTCTGTACAATCGGGCCATTAAGCTGAGACATTATTAGCTTGCTACATCATTAAGCAGGCAACATTTGGAAATCAAACTGTTCACAAATTGTTACATTCCTTGCTGTCACATATTTTGTTCTTATAAGCCTGCTACACCCAGTCATCTCACTCAGCAATCTCTAGTAAGCTGTGAAGTCTAGAGTCTTCCCCAGTCATCTCACTCAACAACCTCTAGTAAGCTGTGAAGTCTAGAGTCTTCCCCAGTCATCTCACTCAACAACCTCTAGTAAACTGTGAAGTCTAGAGTCTTCCCCAGTCATCTCACTCAGCAACCTCTTATAGCAAATCAGATTAGGATGACCAAACAATCTTATTTTGTAAATTAAAATGCATGGCAATATTTGGTATGATAATTGTGATAAGTAATTACAAAATGAATTATTCTCCACCTCCACCCCCTTTCTTTTACAGATAAACAGACACTTTTCGTTTAAATAGTATAACTCATGTGTACTTTAAAAAAATGATTTGATTAAATCAACAAATAAAGAAAATACACACGGTTCTAAATATTTCATTTCATATGGTCATTTCATTTTATGATACTTATGCCAGTGTATAAAGGATTTTAAAAAACTATAGTCGATTGAATTATTTAATTCTAAATAGATAGATATTTAACTATCATTGGAAAATTAATATAATTCTATATGTATTCCTTTAGTACATCAAAGATTGAGTTTAGGTTTTTCTCTTGGTCATTTCAGATGTTTCCAGACCATTATCTGTAGATCTTCAGTTGCAGGATGGGGGAGAGTCACAGGATGTCCCAGAAAACATACAGGTAACTTGGAGCATTTGAATAAGGGCAGGATGTTTAGGAATCAATCATTTTGAATTGTGTGATGATATGGGAAATCTAGCATCGAAGGTTGGTTTAACCCTACATTATGATATCAAAACACAAATTCTTCCAAATTTGATATTTTTCTGTATTCAAACACCCTTCTTCCATGTATCTTCCTAATTATCACTTCCAGTAACCTCTGAGTGCTTTATTTATTTTCATTGCTGTTAGATTTTTTTTCAAATTTTGTGAGATATCATCTCATGTATTGCTGGAAAAAATTTGCCACATTTCAAGAAATTGGTAGATTATTCTTTCCACTGTGACCAGGGACATTTTTCCGCCCAACATCAAACAACTCTTTGTAACCTGGGAAATGTAGCTAATAATGCTATGAGGTAGCCTAACATACTGACAGACTTTTCGGCATCCGCACCAATAGACATTGTAACACATCTGACTCCTGCAGTCAAATTCAGGTCATAAATTAACCTGAGACAGAAAATCAGAGTTCCCTGTGTCTGTCCAAGTGTAAACTCACAGCTTTATGCCAAAAAGTTGAAATAAAATACTATTTTTAGAGCTCCTAATGTAACAATAAATGGTATTAATTTTTACTATGGTTTTGTAAACATGTCGGTGGCATCAGATATGTATCGTAATTAAGGATTAAGTAGATGTTTGCCATCTGTCTTGTAAAGTTAATGCATTTAGACAGAATGCTGTTGGTCTTCTTGAAATTACTTCTTCAACAGCTGTCGATTGTTGACAATTAAGAGTAATCTCTCTTAATTTAAAAAATCTGACAATTATAAAATGGAAAAGCAGCAACACAGAATGTACTTAGTCATCCAACACAGAATGTACTTAGTCATCATCATCAGTACTTGGTCAGCTTACAATACATATCCACAACCATAGAGGAGATAACCACCATTATTGCCCTAAAAACCCTTAGGGTTATGGGAAGAAATATAACCTTAAACTAGTTGCTCATAAAAATATTTATGGAGTCTTTTGATTTAGCAAGTTTGTATTTGACACTAAAAGATCATAATTTTGTGTAATATTAAATCTGAGAAATCTTATTTGTGATGGAGAATTTATAGGAGAAAGACATTAATTGTCACTATAATTTAGAGATAGAGAAACAGATGGCAGCAGGGGTAAGATTAGTAAAAGCTTGTGATTTTTAACATTATGCACCAAAGAGAATCTTTGTGGTTAGTTTATTTATTTCACAAATGTATCATTTATTGAGTAGTATTTGTTTTATATGCGGACATAACACTGTCCCATGATGGTGAAGTGCAGCCTTTGTTTGGCTCTTTGATGCTCTGTTGCCACTTCTTCTTCTTATCAGCTACCTGTGGAACATAGGTCTTCAGCAAACACTTTCCAAGCTGTGCTGTATCTTATCAGCTACCTGTGGAACATAGGTCTTCAGCAAACACTTTCCAAGCTGTGCTGTATCTTATCAGCTACCTGTGGAACATAGGTCTTCAGCAAACACTTTCCAAGCTGTGCTGTATCTTATCAGCTACCTGTGGAACATAGGTCTTCAGCAAACACTTTCCAAGCTGTGCTGTATCTTATCAGCTACCTGTGGAACATAGGTCTTCAGCAAACACTTTCCAAGCTGTGCTGTATCTTATCAGCTACCTGTGGAACATAGGTCTTCAGCAAACACTTTCCAAGCTGTGCTGTATCTTATCAGCTACCTGTGGAACATAGGTCTTCAGCAAACACTTTCCAAGCTGTGCTGTATCTTGCAGCTCCTTTAAGATTATTCCATGTCTTCCCCATCATCTTCATCTCAGCTTCCATCTGTCTTCTCCAAGAATATTTTGGTCTTCCTCTTGGGCCTGTCGTGAAATACTCTCAATTGGCTTCTGCAGCATATGTCCTGTCCAGTGCCATTGTCTTCACTGTATCTCTTTATCCACTGGTATTTAACTGGTAAAAAGAGAGCTACAAAAATATATAAGTACCCACTGGACATACAGTGATAGGATTATACTAGTCAAGTTGAAAGCAAAACCATTCGACATAGCAATAATACAGACATATGCACCTACTCAAGACTACACAGATGAACAAATAGAGGCATACTATGAAGACCTAAATAAAGTTATGAAGCAAGTGAAATCTTCAGACATCTTGATTGTAATGGGTGAGATGAACGCTAAAGTAGGAAAAGGTAGATATAAGACCATTTTAGGAAATCATGGGTTAGGAAAAAGAAATGACAGAGGAGAAAGATTAATACAATTCTGTGAAGAAAACAGGCTGATAATATGTAACACCTACTTTGAGCAAGAGAAAAGGAAACTATACACATGGAAAAGCCCTGGAGATAGAAAGAGGAATCAAATAGATTACATAATGATAAAAGAAAGGTTCCGTAACAGCGTAAAGAAAGCCAAAACCTACCCAGGAGCAGATATTAATTCTGATCACAATCCTGTAATGATTAAAATGAAAATCAAACTAAAGAGAAACAAGCAAAAATCTAATTCATCAACAATCCACTCGATATAACAGCTTTAAATCAAAAAGATATTAAAGATACATATACAATACAAGTAAAGAACACATACCAGAAGCTGCTAGAGGAAGGAATTGAACAATACAGAAGAGAAAATCCTGATGAAAAAGTAACAACCAAATGGCAATGCATAAAGAAAAGCATACAAAAAGCCTGCGACACCTTACCCAAAAGAGAAAAGAACAAAAAAACAAAAATGGATAACTAACACCATCTTAGAAAAAAATGGAAGAAAGGAGACAAGTGAAGAACACTGCCCAATACAATAAAATAGATAATGAAATACGCAAAATGTGCAAAAAGGCAAAAGAAGACTGGCTCAGCCAAAAATGTATAGAAATAGAAACTATGGAAAGCAAACAAGACCTAAGAGGAATGCACACAGAAATAAAGAGAATGACTAATAAAAATAAAAAAGCCACAGAAGGTGGATGCATTGCAGACAAAAAGAAAAATGCTAACAGACAATAAGGATATCATAGATAGATGGCAGGAATATATAACAGAACTATTTCATGATCAAAGGGACAAGAAACCAGTTATAAAATGTACATCAGGCTATAGAATCTTAAAATCTGAGGTGGAAAAAGCTATAAAAACAATGAAAAGGGGAAAAGCAGCAGGACCTGAAAGCATACAGATAGAGATGATACAGGCACTTGAAGATTTTGGCATTGAAGTGATTACAGACATATGCAACGACATATACCACACAGGATACATACCAAATGAACTAAAAACATCAACTTTCATTGCATTGCCTAAAAAGAATGGTGCAGTTGAATGCAGTGACTTTAGAACAATAAGCCTAATGAGCCATGTTACAAAAATCTTGCTAAAAGTTATACAAGGAAAGATTCAGAATAAAATCAATACTGAATTAGATGAGCAGCAATTTGGATTTAGGAAAAATAGCGGGACAAAAGAAGCCATATTCTGCATGAGAACATTAATCGAAAAATACACAGAAGTAAACAAACCAATATATGCATGCTTCATAGACTACACCAAAGCTTTTGATAGAGTACACCACAAACAACTTATAGAATGCCTAGAAGAGATACATCTAGATGACATGGATATACGACTAATATGCAATCTATACTGGGAGCAAACAGCAATAATAAAATATAACAAAGAGTTCTCTACACCCATCGATATAAAAAGAGGAGTAAGACAAGGATGCATCCTATCACCAAGCTTGTTCAATCTATACACTGAGCAAATCTTTAAAAACATCATAGAGATGCCAGGCCTACAAATTAATGGAAAGATAATCAATAACCTAAGATATGCTGACGATACTGTACTACTAGCAGAAAATCCTAAAGACCTACAACAATTACTTAATGAAATAAACACGACAAGCAAAAATATGGACTAGATATGAACATCAAAAAGACTAAAACTATGATCATAAACAAAGAAAATACTCAAAACCACAAGTGGATAGCAACATTGAAGGAATAGACCTTGAGACAGTTCAAAACTACAACTACCTTGGACATACTATAACCAGTGATGGAAAATGTACAACTGAAATAAACAAAAGAATAGGAATGGCAAAAAGTAATTTTAATGTTATGAAGGACATACTAACATCAAAACAAATAACACCAAAGCTAAAACTAAGAATAGCAAAATGTTACATCTTCTCAATATTCCTATATGGTGATGAAACATGGACATTAGACAAGAAAACAGAACAGAGAATTGAAGCCTTCGAAATGTGGATTTATAGAAGAATAGGTAGAATTGGATGGAAGGAAAAGAAAACAAACGATGAAGTCTTAAAACAAATAAAAATGAAAAGAGAACTTCTGAACACAATTAGAACAAGACAAATGCGATTCTTGGGCCATGTTAAAAGACACAACAGCCTACTGAAAGTAATCCTGGAGGGGAAAATACAAGGTAAAAGAGGCAGAGGCAGACCAAGATTAACATGGACGAGTAACATCAAAAGATGGACAAATCAACCGATGACAACCTGCACCATCAAAGCAAGAGATAGAGCAGAATGGCGCTCCATGGTAGCCAACCTTCGTTGCGTAGACGGCACTCAATGATGATGATTTAACTGGTACATTTCCATAATTCTATGTTAGTAATTTTGTCCTGCCATTTCCATCCTTTTATTCTATGCAAGCATCCATTAATGAAGGTCTGTGTCTTCATGTTTGTTGTTCTCAGTGTTTCACTACCATATAATATAACTGACTTCACATTGGAATTGAAAATTGTTATTTTTGTATTTAACCTAATTTTTTACATTTCCATGTTTCCTAGTGCAATGAAGGCCTCTCTTGCTTTTTGTATCCATATTTCTGTGGCCACTAAATGATGAAAATAGTGTGCTATATATCATCTTGTGTTTTTCATTTGTTGCTTACACGATTATACAAGTATATACATTAAGTCCCTTCTGAGCATGATAGGCCTAGATATAAGAAGACTGCCACAATTAATTTCTATGAACAAATGCAATAAATTAAAGTGACACTTACTGAGAGCAATCATTGAGACATGGTGAAATCATTTGACTAAGCAAGACAATGTTTAAATGTGAGGTGTCATTATAAATAGCAATGATTGATTCATGGATGTTTTATTATAAAGTGAAGTTTTAAGTATTACAATTTTACCAGTAGTGCAGCAATACAAATTTGTGCCGTATATATATGTATATATATCATCATCATCATCATGTACCCTGCCGGTTGGCGTAGGCGATCATGTCCCTCCACAATCGTCTATCTACAGTGCATCGTATCAGTTCTGTTGTTGACTGATATATATATATCACACACACCAAGAGGACACTGTCTTGGAAGGAGTCAGAACTGTACTGCACAAAGCTGAAAATTGGGAAACAAACTGCACTGTTTTCTTGTAATTGAACATGTTACAGAAGCACAGTAACTCAGAATATGATAATGCCATAGTTTTAAAAGGAAAAAAAAATATGCCTGGTGTGGTAGAAAAATTTGGTGCAAGCAGCTGGCAATTTGTGTTGGAAAGTGATATATGTATAAGCTCTAGACAGTTTCAGCATTATCACATGCTTGATTACATCTCACAGTGATGTAACAGTAATTCTCTAGTGCCCATATCTGAGTGGGTAGAAAATAATCAGTTATATGGAAAATATCATATCAATAATGACCAACTAATTTAATTGATTTACCAATAACCTGTACTTCAATTAACAAAGTATGCCAACAGTTTTTATTTGGGAAAGGAGCAGTAGTGGAGTGTAACGTACACTCCTACAAGGTATGGTGACAGCTTTACAAAAAAGGAACACAGCAAAATACTGACATTTTGGTCTACATGCTGCCATCCTCAGAAAACGAATGCAAAAAGCACAAATGAACAATGAAATAAAGATGAACTCTACTATTTCTAGGATGAGCGGAACAGGTAAATCAAGAAGAAATAAACAGAGGGATAGGAGATGAAATGGTCTATTATTTCATTTAATCTAAGCTGTAAAAAGAAAAGAGGTAGGGTTCGATCCCAACCGATGGCTTCCAGGTTCACCCAACCTTTACTGGATACCAGATTTTTTTCCTGGGAAAGTAAAGTGGCATAGGCGTAATACTGGCCACATTACCCCAAAAATCATGTGCCGAAGGTCTGTAAAATATATGGTCACTAACACCATATTCCCTATATGCCACTTGACGTGACGGGGTTACATTACTCTTTTTTATAAAAAGAATAAAACGAAAGTATTACTATCAAGTTAAAGTTACTTTTTGCATGTTTTTTTTTTTAAATAAATGTTTGTTTAGTCTTTTATTTACATTTTCAATGTAATCATGGTGTAAATCGAGGAATACTTATAATGAAGTTTAACACTACTTTTAATTCATTTTAGTGCAGCAAGTTTACATGATTGATTGATTTATTCAATTTGTTGTTGTGCACAGAAAATTATTACTAGTGAAAAGGAAGGTTCTGAAGTTCCAAACAAGAGGTCCAAACTTGATCTTCAGTCACTTTCAACAAGGGCTTATCTAGATCAGACTGTTGTTCCTATTTTACTGGCTGGCATGTCAGTGTTAGCAAGGGAAAGGTAACTGTCTTCTTTGTCAAGATTGTAGATTGTTGTAGTAATTTATAGGTAGAGCATTATCATCATCAAATTTTATCCCTGCTGGTGTAGGTCATCATGTCACTCCACATCTTTCTGTTTCTTCAGTTATTGCCCCTTCTCTTGACTTTCTGCACACTGTGCCATTCTCTTAAACTGTGTAGATTTTCTCCCTATATTTCTCTATCTCTTCTTTCCTTAGTTTTTCTAGTTGTCATATGTTCTAGTTTGGGAACTGCGATGGCTCAGTGGTTAGTGAACTGGACTGCAAAGGACAAGAGGTAGGGTTCGATCTCAACCGACTGCTTCCTGTTCGCCCAGCTTTTAATGGGTACCGGATTTTTTTCTGGGAAAGTAAAGCGGCACGGGCGTAATACCGACCACATTATCCCAAAAATCATATGGCAAAGGTCTGTAAAATTTATGGTCACTAACACCATATTCCCTATATGCCACTTGGCGTGACGGGGGGGGGGGGGGGGGTGCTTTACTACTTTTTTTTTTATTTATATGTTCTAGTTATGCCCTTGTTACAGGGCCAATAAAATTATGAATGTTTACTTCTGAGGTTGGTTTTTTCATTACATCCTCATCACTTTAGCTGTTTATTATATTCTCAATATTCTTCCACAAGTCTACATATTAGTGACCTCCAAAATTGTTGTTTACCTGTTGTCTAGGATTCTATCATGTGTCAGGACCTCCTATATAAAAGTATGAAGAACTTTTTCTTTCATTTCCATTTTCAAAGATGGGCTACATAGCTTTTTTCATTCACTGGAATAAAATCTGTGTCTGAGCTATTCTGTACCTTACTTCTGACTCATAGCTACTGTCTGAGGTACAACAAACCTAGTGAAATACATGTGTAAAACAATATAAACATACTGGAAAGTGATGTCTGTTATCAGTCATTTATTTTCTACTGACTATAAGTTTGAGAACCACACCATAGATCATTTATTTGATTCATGGCTCACAACTATGTAGATAATTAATATGGTTTATGTTTTCCTTGCTTGCTTACGTTCGCCCAATGACTAACGGAGTATGCCTCTTTGCCATCTGCCCTTAAAATGGTGTTAAGTGGGCATGTCTGCGTTGTGTTGTGGTTTGCAGTATAGCTGTGATATTTGAGCCTTGCAGCCAAACACATCCGACTTCAGCACGACATTTATGACTACCGGATTGTCTATGCGATCCCTCTTTGATTACTACTCGCTATACTAGACAGGTTAGTCTATTACTAGAGGCACTACGGAGAGGTGGAGCACGGTTTGGATGGTTCTAGTTCACCAGTCCTGGTACAAGCCATCAGCTATGGATTGCTGACAACTTCCAGCTCAGCTGCTGTCAGATGCATCTTCACCTCCATGTTTTCCTTATATTTTAGTACTTTACAAAAAAAACATATTGCCATTGTAACGGGCCTGTTTCCTTCTTTTCTTTGCACCGTAACTGTTGATTTGTCTGATGCTGTAAAGGCTCGTTAAGACCTGAGCCCTCGTGCACCGGAACTGGAACCCTGTTGATGGATGCTGTGAAGGCTCGTTAAGACCTGAGCCCTCACCCCACTCAGGGCAGTCCGCCCTGCACAGTGGCAACTGTCTCAACACGCTGTGGACTTGCCTAGACAGGACACCCTGGATACCAGCCCACTTGCACTGAACATGACAAGTGCGACTGCCTTGCTCAACTGACCAGTCGAGTCGCCCCGATGAACTCTCTTCCTTGGTTGCCAACCTGTGATCGAGTCCCGTATACTCCGCGCTGTTACTCCCGTCGGTTCATAGCCCTCCCCAGCGTTCGTTCCTCGCTAGGGCAGACAATACAGCTAGCACTCAACAAAGCATGTACTAACACCAGTGAAAAATTCACACATCTGAAGTTTATTTCACACAATGACCACCTCCCATAGCAAGTCACAAGTACAATAGCAAAAGTCTGTTGATTTAGTTATTTTCTTTCTTGACCTTTTATCTGATGTATATTTAGTAACATAACCATTTGATATCTTCATGGGTCATTCATGGCAACTTTCTGACTAAAAAAATATAGTAAACACATGTGATATTTCTGGCTAAATGCGTTAAAATGCGAGTCTTTTCGGATGTTTTCAGTAACTTGTTTTGACTTTTCACCACTTCCGGTATTAACAGATAAACAGTTTTAGAACAATCTTATGTGTTGAGTAATTCAGAGAAGAATCAATATGCGAATTTCAAAAAAATAAATGGCCTTTTTCCAGTATTGATTGAGAGTACAGGCTGTATTAACATACACACAAATTTAAAAAAGATGCGTATTAAATATGGGAAGCGTATATGGAAGAGAAGGTGTCAGGCAGCGTTTAAACTTTCTTTCACAAAACTAGCTCGTATCACCAAGCAAATGTTTTTTTTACAACTACTGATGTTCACATTTTGAACATAGCCTTTGTAAAAATTTGTAAACTAACACAATAACTAAAGACTTCATGTGCAGGCTTTAGTATTTGCATGACATCCTGTAAACATCTGTTATATTATTGTTTGAGTCACAGTATGATGTATTAAAATTCAATTACTTCGGCTTTCTTTCTTATTTCTTCACTTCCTCTTGTACCTGTTCAGGTGTCGAAGGAGATAGAAAGTTCTGGTTCTCTCCCTTTTGGTGGCTTCAAGCATTGTCAGTTGATGCTATTGTAATGTTTCTTTTATGTTGTTTGTCCATCTTACTTTGGGTCTGCATTTTCTCCTTTCTTCTCTTTTAATATATTCTTTGTGTGGTAAGAAATCACACTGCATTCTTTCTAAATGGGCAAACCACTTTATTTGTTGTTTCTATATGTAGTTTAGGATTGGCTTATTGCCTACTCTTTCTCTTATATTGTCATTTCTGGTTACTCCAAGCGCTTTTCTCAGACATCACATTTCTGTGGTGACAACTTTCTTTTGTGCTTAGATGTTAGTGACCATGTTAGGCATCTGCAGCACAATGCTGGAATGAACATACTCTGTATAAGGTAATTCTTGGTGGTAATAGGTATTGCTTTGTGTTGAAGTATAGGTGATAGCTGTCCAAATATTTGGCTTGCCTTGTTGAATTGTATATCTATTTCTTTGTTGATTTTACCATCTTCAGAGAATGTTAGCTACTTAGTTTTGCTACATAATTTTATTTTCATTTATCACAGAAATTTCACTAGAAATACATCATTTAAAAAAGTTGTTTTTTTCTCTTTAATTTTAGACCACCTAACCCTGTGGAGTATCTGGCTGCATATTTGCTAAAGAATAAGGACCAGTTTGATTAGACATCATTACATTTTTAAAAGGGAACACAAAGCAGTGATATCATTGCAACATGCTGTAATCTACATTTGTTTAATGTATAATTTTGTTGCCTCTGTGTAATTAACCATTTTTAATCTTCATCAACACTGGTAATAAAAAGTTATTTGTTTTCATATGTACAAGATTTTGTGTGTTTTTGCATATGTGTTTTCTTTCATTTAATTGGAAATTATCTGTCCTTTATTGTTCTTTCATAACACTGGACATCTGTCCATTCTTTCATATCTGTTTGTGCATATCCATTGATGTTTTTTCATATCTTTTTCTCCATTTTCATGTACAGTAAGTAAGGGTTCCCTCCACATACAAAGACACAAAATAAAGTGCTGGTGCTCATATCTTCCTTTTACCAGCTGCGTATTATTTGATCATTTTCATTACAGACTGCGCCTACTTCCCTAGAACAAAATCTCTGATACTCAATTGCAGAATTTGAACTCTCAAGTCATGTTAGTCCTAAAAAAAAATTATCTATGTCTATAATTTAACCGAGATCCTTCTGGTCAATAGCAAGTGTACTAACCACTCAACCACCATTCTTCTTTTTATGTACAGGATAAGAATATCTGTATTCAGAAATAAATGGTTATAGAGAATGTTAAACATTATACATTTTCTCAATATTTGATTAATTTTTTTCCACAGAAAATAATGTAAATTGCATTAATTCGTTCCAGACTCCCCTCAAGACTTTTCACAAACTATTGTTAAACCAGATTATTAACTGAACTTATTAAATAACATACAGAAGCAAGATAATATTACACAAAAACAATTTAATATTTAGGATGAATCTTAGCTTTACTGAGTGAGATACGATGATAATGATGTTAAGGATGGAGATTATTGTCTGAAGAGGTAGTCACAGTCCTTAAAAAACACAGGCTAGGGATTCTTTTTAGGCTCTTTGCTGGAGTAGAGAACTTGTTGCTATGGTACAAAACTTGTTGAGTGTTACCTCTCCATATATTTCAAAATGTTTTTAAATTGTCTTTACACATTGTCATAATATATATATTTTTTTTTTCACTGCAGTAGTCTTAAGGTGCATTTCTCCACTAAATTCTGTGTTTTAGCAAATAAAAAAGCAATTCCTTAATTACCTCAGTGGCAGCCTATTACGACACTGTGAATGTCACTTTTTCTAAATTTTTTTAAACCAGAACATATTTGTCCCCTCGACACTGAAAGGCAAATGGGAAAGGAAAGAAGAAAAACAGATTTGCTTTAAATTCATATCAGGTTCTGAGTTGTTAACAAATAAGGTCACTAATGGCCTTGCGTTGTTACCAATCAGCCATTCTGGGAAACCTTCACTTGCTATTGTTTTTCATTAACTCTTTGTGTACATCGCATGTAAGCCTAACAAATTGCTGTTTTGTGCATAACATGATGTCTAAAATTTTTTAAACTTCAAAAATGTATGTGCTGTGTTATGTTATTCAAATTTGTTGTCTTGATTGTACCTTTCAAGAAAAGTATTTACAAACATTTTTGCTGCAAAATTGCAATAATTATATTATAGACCTAATGAAGAAAAAAAAAGTACACTTTTAAAATAAAACAAAATCTCCACTTGAAATAACACAGATTTATGCATGTCAATAACTCCAGTAATGTAATTTGTTGCAAAATATATCCTTAGTTTATACAAAATGGTAAAGTTCTGAAAGTTTCTACTCACAAATAAAATTTCTATGTTTTCAGCTTCAAAGTCACGTAATAATTGTGAGTTGCCAATGTTGAGCTTCTGTGTTTCAGTCCATCATAGTTTATCCACAAGAACACATTAGTAGAACAACTAAGAGCACACTGAAAAGATTTTTTTTTTTATTAGCTTCATTGTTTAAATCAACTATTTCATAACATTTCCTATTTTTTATAACTAGAGCCAATACAAGGAAAGGGCTATTCTCCCTATATCGTCTATGTTTAAGCTGTGATGATCTAAATAAAAATAAATCAATAAAAAATGTTTGTTAAGTTTATGTTAGATATAGAGATGGATAAGTTTTGGTTCAAGGTGGAGGAAGAGAGTAGATTAAAAGTAGAGTTGGATAGGCTCAGGTTAGAGGTAGAGATATATTACAGTAGATTATATGTAGTGCTGGATAAGTTTAGTTTAGAAATACATTAGAGTAGATTAGATTGTACCTGAGGGTTCAGCAGTCATCCACACTGATGGGTCTGCTCTTTGGCACAGTCGGAGCTCATGGCTTTCAGATCAAGGTAAAAACAATGGAGGAGAACGGTGCTTTTGCAGTTACAAGTAGCTTGATAATTAAAGTAATGGCCTGGCATGAAAACACAGCTTTTTACTCCTTATTTTTTGAGTGACTTGGTGAGCATGCTCAGGAAGCTCTAAGGGGGGCTGGGTTCGATGACAGTGGTTGCTGTTACTAAAGGACTCAGAACTGGCTGGAATGGTATATGTTTCATTGTCGTCCCTGGGCACACTGAAAGGAAATAACGAGCAGAAATGGCGGACGTGCTATGGATTGAGGGGAATAATGGGGTGGAGATCTATGAACGTGTCCAATATGCAGTGAGAATGGTCCGTGGACCAAACTAGATGTACACTTGGGTAAGTTTAAGTTAGAAATACGTTAGATAGAGTAGATTAGAAGTAGAGTTGAATATATTTAAGCTATAAATACATTAGAATAGATTAAACATAGAGTTGAATAAGTTTATCTTAGAGTTAGAGATACAATCTATCTATCCATGGTCCTTTTGAACCGAAGACAGCACATAGGGCAGAACCACAATCTCAGAAACAGAAACCTTGCGTGCCAAAATGGCACATATTGCAGAGATCACTGCTTTAAAATCGATGGCGCTGTTTCCATAACAATACTTTTTACAATGACAGCTTGTCAAGCCATCGATCAACCTCCTTAGTCGCCTCTTACGACATGCCTGAAAGGTCACAGTGTCACTATTCTTTACCTCCCTCATAATGAGGCCCCGGTAACACACAGGATAGAGATACATTAGTAAATTAAACATAGAGTTGGCTAAGTTTATGTTAGAGGTAGAGATACACTATAATAGAGTAGATTTGAATATATTTTAGCTAGAAATACATTATAATAAATCAAACATATAGTTGGATAAGTTTAGTTTAGTGGTAGAGATACCTTATAGTAAATTAGATGTAGAGTTGCATAAGTTTATGTTACAAGTAGAGATACATTTTAGTGAATTAGACCTACAGTTGGGTAAGTTTATGTTAGATGTAGAGATACATTATAATAGACTAGATTAGACGTACAGTTGGGTAAGTTTATGTTAGATGTAGAGATACATTATAATAGACTAGATTAAACATAGAGTTGGGTAAGTTTATGTTAGATGTAGAGATACATTATAATAGACTAGATTAAACATAGAGTTGGGTAAGTTTATGTTAGAGGTAGAGATACATTATAATAGACTAGATTAAACGTACAGTTGGGTAAGTTTATGTTAGATGTAGAGATACATTATAATAGACTAGATTAGACGTAGAGTTGGATAATTCTAATATCTGTATTTTATCCCCGAATACAAGGATCGCGTTGATGCTACCAGATTAACAAACGACCAACTCCATTTGCTCGATCATCCGATACCAAATTAATGGATGAAAATTTGTGATATTTATTGCGAGAAACTGATCATATTTATAGAAACAAAAAAAAGTGTGATTAATGTGTACTTCAAAATATGCCACTCTCTGCTGAAAGTTTATTGTTTTACTAGAGCTTCATCGAGAATTGTAAGCAACTTGACAACATGACAGTGTTCACAAATAGATTCATCTCATAGGGAAAAATAACCTCTGCATAGATGAAATATGTTAGACGAATGACAGGAAACAGCCTGAGAAACAAGATCAGAAATTATGAACTGAGAAAAAGGCCCCGCACTAGAATATATAAAGAAACAACAAATAAAATGGTTTGGCCACTTGACAAGGCAGATTGATCACAACACGAGCCCTCAATAAAACGTTGCGAAAATACCAGACCCAAGGGTCCACCACGAAAAAGATCGATGGAATATTAGAAGAAACAGCAACAGTAGAGCCAAAGATTGCAAATGATATCTTCCCTCTATGCTGAAAGGCGAATGAGGAAGGAAAAAAAGAAACTAATTATAAGGTCATGCAGGAAGTTTAGTTATAGTCGATAGATCCTTGAGATTGAAGCAGGGGCAGTGGTGACGTCGATTCTCCATCACATTTCTCTGTTGTCGTTCTTTGTGTACTAGACCTGTCTAGTCTTTTATAAAACCTGATCCGACAGTAAATCGTCAGATACGGAGAGTTATTGTTTCAATCCTATCTACCTTGGGCCCGAGAGAAATTATCTCTTGTTATCTATTTTTATGTGGGAGTTCAAACTTCTGCTGTCGCAAAAGCATGGTCGGCGACCACTTCGCCGGCCTCGACCTCTTTAGTTGTTCTCTGGTACAGTCCGTTCATAAATTCATGAACAGGCTCGCTTTAGATTTGCGTGAGAACTACATATTAGTTCGTAGTGATTTTTTGCATGCAGCCTTATAATAAATATCCATGACGCAAAAATATTGATATTCTTTATTAATAGTTACACCAGATTTTCCGCATGTTAATTTCCAGTTCAATTCTTTTCAGAGGAATTCTTTTCTTATCTGCATAATACTTTTATAGAATTGTGTGTGTGTGTGTTGTCCGTTATGTATTATCGTAAACATGACTCCGATTTGCTACAGTTAATCTTGCCCTCGGTCACCATTAGACCACCCAAATTAACTCCACCCAAATTGACGCATTTTGATTTGGAACCATATCTGTTGCCATTCTACATACACTTAACCATTTACTCAACATCCGCGTAATAATCCCAGGCTGTTATTCATGCTGCCAACAAAATATGGTCTTCGTCAATCCGAACCTGACTATTCCAAGAGGTTGATAATGGTTAATGGCTGGACAAATTGTAATCCATCTCGTTGCCAGCACTCTCTTCCACCTTGAGCACATGTGCCAAAAACTTCTTCCTGAACTGAATGACTATAAGAGGGACTCACGTGTCAGAACTTCAACATCACACATTTTAAACGTCCTATTCTGTTCTTCTACTTTAGCCCACACAAGCTCGATGGGATTGAAGTGCGCATGATATGCAAGGAGTCGCAGAGAAGTGTGGCCGTTTTCCTCAGTGATTTTGTCAATATAATACACATTTTAATTATTTGTATTTCTCACAAGCTGCAACAACTCGGGTTTTAAATGTGTCGTCGAATTTGACATTTTCCTTAGCAAGCCATGTCCTAATTTGATCTTTTGTATTTGATGCAGTTGGTGCTTTGTCTTTCGCTAACACATCATTGTGATAAGATGCATTAGCCATTACTAGACATGAAGGTCTATCCAGGATTGGAAAAAGATCGTTCTCCAACCAGTGCCTGATAATGTGTATTTCCATATCTGTGTGGTAGTCCCAACAGTCTGTACTTATTTTTATTTGAAAATAAGTCCAGCGTCATGGACAAGACCGTTTCACTGCTTCCAGCTTGAGTTATGATGATGCGTTGGCCCTTACTGCTGGGAATTGTTTTTTTTCTGTTTACTATCTACCACCATTCTTTAGGATATGTGTGGGGAGCATTGACCCATGATTCGTCCAAATATACAATATCATAGCCTTGACTCGGCCGCTCACAGTTCTGCCTCAGGTATTTGCTCCCGGCAACAATCAAAAGTGGTTTTCCACAAATAATATTCCTGCCGTTTACAGTTTTCATGAAAGTGAAGCCGGCGGCTCGTACAATTTTCCATAGAGTACTTTTAGAAATGTCAATTCTGCAGTCTGCATGCAATATTAATTTCAATTTTTGGAGAGTAACAAGTACATTTGTAGCAAACATTTTAAATATCCCCTGCCTTATAACATCTACGTCAAAGTCGTCAACTTTCCTTTCCTTTCTTGCTTGCGAGTCTTGTTTAATCCAACGAGAAAAGGATGATCTATCTACACCAAGGGCCATTTGCGTTCGTCTCTGGATATGTCTAAGGGGAACAAATATTTACATAACGTCTTGGATATTCTAAAGCTGCATACAAATAATCACTGCGATCTAACATATAGTTTTCACGCCAATCGAAAGAAAATGTGTTCATTAATGTATGAACGGACTGTAACAGCCTGCGTCAAATCAAGCTGTCTAGCTAAAGCTAGGATCGCCGTGCTGCTTGTAGTGGTGGCTATTACTGATATGGAAAACCTAGTATTGCAGTCTCTGTATAATCACACAGTTTTTCAGCCGTATATTAGGGCTAGACAAAATCCAACATAGTTCAAGCCAGGATTGTCAAGAAAATCATTACGACCCGCCACGCGTTTTGTTGACCTTGGTCTGGCGAGTATTCTTTGTTAGACCTATTGCTTGTGATATGTGACCTAAGGGACATGTTTAAATCAATACATAAAATTGTATGTCACATGTGACAAAAGCTGGACTTCATTTACTTCCTTGTCGAAAGGATGGGTAAAGATCTTGTGCGCTGTACAACAGTTCTACTGTTGATCTTATCCCGTGTCAAATGTCTATTCAATTTGTTTAACCCTAGTTTATTTTGTTTAACCCCGTGTTATTGTTCCTACTGTTATTATCTCAACTCACAAATCTAGACTGCCTTAAAAGCTCAAAACATTTTGACCTACGCTTGTAATTAAGAAAATAAAGGACCGTGTATCAATTCTTTTTTGAAGAAAATCTACAAATATTTCTGTAAATATATCACAATATGAGAATCAAAATGGATTTCAACACAGTCTTCATTTCAACATCGTACAATCAATATCAGATTTAGACGCCAGATTATAGAACAATCAACACGTTACACCGATGTTAAATGTGTCAGTGTGATGGATGTCAGCTAGACAGGGAAAATGAGAAGTAACGAACTGAGAAAATAGAAATCACCAGGTACTAGTATATTATATAGAGACGTACAACTAATTTATATTTTTTTGATCACGTGACAAGATAGAAACAACTAAAATACGTGCTTCATACATCTGATTACATGGCCACAAAATTATGATTGTCTCTTCCTAACATTGGAAATTAGTTCTCTTTTTGCTTTGACCTCTCTCAGAACATCTTCATTACTCTTCTTAGCTGTCCATGGTATTCTCAACATTCTTCTGTAAAACCACATTTCTACAGTGACTCCAGTGAGAATGTACATTACGATGTCATTTATGAAAATTAAAAAGAGTGTTGGGGACAAGACTCCACTTTGTTGGACACCTTGTTCGATAGAGACCTTCTTACTTAGTTGAACTTGAACTTGTACTCTGGCCGTTCTATCCTGAAGGTATTGGTAGGAGACCCAATTGAATAAACGACCCTGGATGCCAAGTCTAAAAAGCTTGTTCTTTAAACCCTCTCGCCAAACCATATCAAAAGCCTTCTCCATGTCGACCCACACTACACTGCCAGTGTGTGTTTCTTTTCTCGTAGAGCATCATCTATTTCCTGTGCAATGTAGGTGACCAGGTCTTC
Organism: Megaustenia siamemsis; assembly: GCA_032433765.1. Taxonomy (NCBI): domain Eukaryota; kingdom Metazoa; phylum Mollusca; class Gastropoda; order Stylommatophora; family Ariophantidae; genus Megaustenia; species Megaustenia siamemsis. The sequence continues at coordinate 37,184,631 of JAVIAB010000124.1, forward strand.
AGTTGATCTGTGCTGACGGAAGCCACTTTGTTGTGGTACGATTTGTTGTTTTGTCTCCAAATGCCATATAAGTCTTCTGTTAACCAGCTTTCAATGAGTTTACTCAGGCAGCTCAGTAGGCTAATTTGTCTATAGCTACTTAGATCTAGTGGGTCTTTTCCACGCTTGAAAATGGGCACCATAATAGCTTCTTTTAAGATTGCCGGCACATGACCTCTCTTCCAGCTAGCATTTATTATCCTTAGAAGCTGGCTCTTGGCTTCTGTCCCAGATTTAGGAGCATTTCGTTGGAGATTCCATCTTTACCAGGGGACATTTTGAGCTTCTATCCTTTGAGGGCAACATCTAATTCAGTTGGGGTAAAGATGGTCGTCTGATGCTCTTCTGGTGCTAAAGGCATGTGTTTTGCATCTTGGTTTTCCCGTCTTGCAGCTTTCTGTTTGTCTATTGGAATGTTTATTCTACTAATGTTTTTGTACGTCTCTATCAGTAGATTTGCTGCCCTTTTGCCTGTGAGGATGTTCTGATTGTGTGTTAAATCATTAATAATCATAATAATCATAATTGGAGGTCGGCAGTTGTTTTCGTCGCTCAGAGCTTTCGCAAGTTCCATAGTTTATGACCATTTTGTCTAGATTAAGGCTATCTGTTTTGTCTATCCAACTCTGTCTTGCTGATATCATGACCTCACGTCTGTATTTGGCCGAGGCTGCTTTGTAGGCAATGTTGCTCTCTGTGCTGTGTGATGTTTCAGCTAGTTCTCTGGCAGAGTCCAGTTACTCTTATAGTCTTTGTATTTCCTTGCTCCATTATGGCTTGTAGTTTGTTTTTGCTGCTCCTCTAGGAATGAATTCTTTAGCAGCTCTCAGGATTCCATTTGTTAACCGCTCTATCATATTATTGACCTTTTTGTGGGTGTTGATAGACGCAGTATATGCATCCGTGAGCCTTGCAAACTTTGCCCAATCTGCTCCCTTATAGTTCCAGCGGGGAAGAGGTATTTGCAACTCCTGTTTGTGAGCAAGATCCACTGAAAGTTTTACTGGTCTATGGTCACTATCTAAAGTTGGTTCAGCACTTTTCTGGTTATTTTGATAGATATGTCTCCAGTTGCAAATGCTAAGTCGGGAGTGGAAGTTGTTTTCATCTTCTTGAGTAGAAGGTTTGGGGAGGGGGGGGGGTGCTCCCTAGAGTTTATGAGGAATAGGTTGTTGTCTATTCTTATTTTTCCACTTCTTCACCTCGAACATTGGACTCCTTATATCCCCATCTTTCAGAGTGGCTGTTAAAGTCTCCTACTACCAGACACTTTGATGGTGTTATTTCCATTGACTCCAGCTTCAGTAATTTGTCATTTGGACAGTATATATTAAATATCCTTATACTAGCGGAGTTAATGTATAGGTTTGTACCAATGATCTCTGCCTCTCCGTTTGTAACTACATCTATCAGTTTTGCTTGGATGGGAATTTTCAATAAGTATAAGAATTCCACCCTTGTGACCTTCCCTGTCTTGTCTAAATCTTTGGTAGCTCCTGATCATAAATGATCATGAAAAGCTTAATTCCAACAGACGACAAAATATACATGAAAAACAAACCAGTGGAAGAGATCGATCACTTTAGCTATCTTGGAAGTCACATTGATCGAGAAGGGGATACAAGCACAGAAATTAGAATAAGAAAAGCTAAAGCAGCAATGTCTTTCAGAAGCCTTGAAAAGTTGTGGAAATCAAAACTCATCAGCACAAACACAAACGACGTAGACTATTCAAATCAAATGCACTACAACCCTTACATATGCGTGTGAAAGCTGGAAAAGAACAAGAGATATAGAAACAAAGTTGAACGCATTCGAAAATAAATGTCTAAGGAAAATACTTGGTATAGCTTGGAACGAATTCAAAACAAACGAGGAAATTAGAGAAATCGCCAATCAACCACTAATATCTTCAGTAATCAAGAAAAGACGATGGTCATATGTTGGACATGTGACGAGAAGAGATAATAACCGAATAACAAAGCAAGCCCTCATGTGGGAAACAACAGGTAAGAGAAAAAGAGGAAGACCCAGAGAGACACTGAGAAGAACATTGATGAGAGAGGCAAGAGCAGCAGGAATCGGCTCCCTCAATGAGATAGAGCTGCTTGCACAGAACAGAGACAAATGGCAAGATATGATAAAATATCTTTACAAGAATTGAAAACTGCTTGAATAAAAATTCAGCTAAGAGGAGTATCTTGGTCTACGCCCTATGGGCCGGCTACGGCTCGAAAGGTCAATAGATAGATAGCTAGACCATAAATCTGTGCTGAAGATTAAGATGAGTTTCCTGGATGCAGGCAACGTCTATCTCCTCCTCTGCTAGTCTGATTGTTAGAGCTTGTTTTTGTGTGGTATATGCCCTGCGCATTCCAGTGTATTATTTTCAGCTGTTTCTTTAAGCCTTTCCGGTCAGCCGTAGTTTCTATCATAATTAGAGTCTGTTTGATCCGTTCTGATTCATTACTTGTTAAAACGTTGCACTGTGTTCTGCGCCAGTGACCAGTGCATTCGATTTCAGCCAGCATTTTACTCACGTTTGTTTTCCTTAGTCTTTGATTGTCCCCGATCTTCCTGAAAGGCAGCAGAATGTCTTTTCTGTAGGGGGATTCTGCCCTTAGATGGTCGGCCCCCCAGGTTTACTAGCACCATCTGCCCAAGCTTGATGTAATAATTAGTTGGTGATTAGACAATCACCATCACACATCAAACAACAGACTATAAAACCTCCTATCACGAACTTCCGGGAGTCTCATCGATGCTGACAAGTCATGTTATGACAAGTATTTTAAACTAAAAGTTCTACCGATATATACGAATATGTGATGAAACATGTAATTTACTATTGGATAGTTTGCCAAAGAAGGTGTTGATCTCCTCCTGCGTTAGTAGACGCATGGTTGTTTACTAATTTGGTTCATTTAAGACAGCGCCACAAGAGTCAGAGTGAAAGGAATCTCCATTGTCGTCAACCTTCGATGCAGAGAGAAAGCACGACAAGATTGTGTTCTGAGCTTATACTCCAGGCATTGTGCTAGTAAAAGCTAAACTGTAACGGCCGCAGTTGAGAATGAACAAAATTCTGCAAATTCAGATCTAGCCGTTGGGCTTTGTTCAAACGTAAACAAGCGTCCATCTTAGTGCGTCCATCTTGGTACGTCTTTGTTTTTTTAATCATATAAAGGTCTCATGTCTTGAGTATTAGCGGCTGAGCCGAATTTAGGCCTACGCTAACTAAACTACAGCTTATCGCCTCACAATCCGTGGGGACCTCAAATTTGTTTATATTGATATATAGACCTTATAGTGTTATTTTTGTTAACAGCTGCCTTAAAGTTTCATTTAAGCTTAGCACCAGCTTAGAACTTCACCAAATTTTAATCCGCCATGTTATTTAGCGGATATTCCCAGAAAGATATTTTACATTCTTTGGAAACACCACCGCCCCCCCCCCCCCCCCTTCCCAACCCAAATATAGAGGTTGTCGAAAGGAATTATTTTAAGCCGTGATTGTAACAAAGAATTGCAGTATACAAGTTTTAATATGTGTAATCAGCAACAGTTATCTCATATCTAAAAATATCCATATATTAAAGCATGAAATAGTTTTGTTTTTATTTCTCATGAGAAATGTCATCAGTATTTTTAGCCCTCATCATGACGTAGCTGCCTGTTTCTTATTTTTAATCCGCCTGATGTAATCTACAGCAAGGTGTCTTCTGTCACGTTTTAACTAATCATAAAAAAAAAAACACCTGGTACTAGTGGAATGACACAACATGTAGAGTCCAGATAGTCTTAATCTCTCTTCTTTCTTTCTTTCCTCGTGTTCCTTTCAGCAACGAGGGGAGATACAAGTTGCGGTCTTTTGCTCTTCTGTTCGCCTCTACTGCTGTTTTGTTTCCTCGTGCTTCTAATATTCCATCGACCCATCTTTTTCGTGGTCGACCCTTGGATCTGGTTTTCCCACAACGTTTATCGAAGGCTCGTCGTGTTGTGTTTTGATCTTTCTTCCTTGTCACGTTGCCAAACCATTTTATCTGTTGTTGTTTCTTTATATATTCCATGGCGGGGGCTATTCCTAGCTTTTTTCTCAGTTCTTCATTTATGATCTTATCTCTCAGACTGTTTCCTGTCGTTCGTCTAACAAATTTCATGTCTGTAGAGGTTATTTTTCTTATTGTTCTTGCATCTAGGGACCAGGTCTGGCATTGGTAGCACAACGTTGGATGAAGATTTGTTTTGCATAGTGCTCGTTTTGCCTCCAGAGTTATTTCCTTGTTGGACAATAGTGATGATAGCTGTCCGGTGACTTGACGAGCATTGTTGCATCTTGATTCTATCTCTGCTGTTTGTGAATTATCGTTTGTCACTAAAATTCCTAGGTATTTGAATTCCTCTACTTGTTTTAGTTGTCTGCCTTCTATAGTTATGTTGACGTTCTGTTTATTTTTGGCGACATTCATGACTTCTGTTTTGCTGATGCTGATTTCCATGTTGTATTTTGTGCCTATGCTGTTGAGTCTATTTAAGTGTTCTTGTAGGTCTTCCATCTTTTCATGTATTAGTGCCTGATCGTCTGCAAATAAAAGCTCATTGGTCACCTCTGATGGGTTGGCTAACTTACATATATAGTCTCCATGTATGTAATAAACAGTATGTGGGATAGTACGCACCCCTGTCTTACACATGATCTAACTTCGAAGTGTTCTGTGTAGCCTGCTGCTGTTCTGACTGTGCAGCTGCTGTTGATGTAGAGACTTATAGTTAGGTCTTAACCTGACAGCTGACTTCATGTGAGAGTCTGGGATCCTACTCTGATTGAGCCCTGATCGCAGAGAGAAAGAGAGAGAGAGAGAGAGAGAGGTAGTTAGGTTGATTAGATGTTGGCTTACTCCGTATGTTGTTAGTATCTCCCACAGTTGTTCTCTGTTTACTCTGTCGAATGCTTTTTCCTGGTCAATCAAAGCTATGTATAAATTTTGATTGTGTTCTGTCGTTTTTTCTGCAAGCTGTTTTAATGTGAATAGAGCGTCAGTACATCCTCTGTTTTTTTTTCTTTTCGGAACCCCTTTTGAGAATCGCTTAACTGTAGTTATATTATTGGTCTCAGCCTTTTTTCCAAGATTTTGGCGTATAGCTTTCCTACATTGCTGAGAAAAGATATACCTCTATATTGATCGCAGTCTCTTTTGCTACCTTTCTTTTTCCATATTCGTATGATAATTGCCTGTTGCCAGTCCTCTGGGGCTTGTTGTTGGTGCCATGCTGCATGAAATATTATGGGCAGACATGTCACTCCTGTTTCTCCTGTTGCTGCTATTATTTCCATTGGTATGCTATCTATCCCCAGTGTTTTATTTCTTAGTAAACTTATTACTAACAAGAAAACAACAAGAAAAAAGTCACGGACAGCAGAGCTGTCCATAATATCACAGATGACACGGACCATAAAATTATTATGATTACACTCAAACAGCCAAAAACATAGAGAAGATACGCCAACAAACAAATGAAGCAACAAGAACAGACAATAAAAATAAAACAATTAAAAGATCAAGAATAAAGGAAAATCCTAGAAGAAAAATTAACAGAGGGATTCAAGAAACTCCCTGTCCAAGCACGCGCAGTAGAAGAAGAGTGGAAACAGTTTACGAAAACCTTTAAGAAAAGAAGAAAAACGAAGAAGAATATGAAAAATATGCCTTGGTTTGGAAAAAAGTTAAAATTTTGATCAAAGAAGCTAAGCAAAACACTGGACAGAATTTTGACAAAATATGACCAGGGACTTCAAGACAGCCACAATAGACTATAACAAAGCAATACAAGCAGCTGTAGTGAGAAAAAAAACACCATGATTCCACTGAGCTCATAAATGACTAAGACTGTCATCCAATACCAAATAACCAACATATGCAACAGAGATGGAAAGAATATTTCGAAGACCAGAGGAACATAGCACCAATTACCATTAATACAACAAAAAACGTGCAAAATGCACAAATACTGAACCTCAACATCTATCTATCTATCTATCTATTGACCTTTCGAGCCGTAACCGGCCCATAGGCGTAGACCAAGATACACCTTCTCCTATATGAATTTTTGTTCTAGCAGTTTTCTTTTAAAGATATTTTATCAAATCTCGCCATCTGTCTCTGTTCTGTGCAAGCAGTTCTATCTCATTGAGGGAGCCGATTCCTGCTGCTCTTGCCTCTCTCATCAATGTTCTTCTCAGTGTCTCCCTGGGTCTTCCTCTTTTCTTTTACCTGTTGTTTCCCATATGAGGGCTTGCTTTGCTATTCGATTATTATCTCTTCTCATCACATGTCCAACGTATGACCATCGTCTTTTCTTTTTACTGAAGATATTAGTGGTTGATTGGCGATTTCTCTAATTTCCTCGTTTGTTTTGAATTCGTTCCATTCTATACCAAGTATTTTCCTTAGACATTTATTTTCGAATGCGTTCAACTTTGTTTCTATATCTCTTGTTGTTTTCCAGCTTTCACACGCATACGTAAGGGTTGATAGTACATTTGATTTGAATAGCCTAAGTTTTGTGTTTGTGCTAATGAGTTTTGATTTCCACAACTTTTCAAGGCTTCTGAAAGACATTGCTGCTTTAGCCAGTCTGATTCTAATTTCTTTGCTCGTATCCCCTTCTCGATCAATGTGACTTCCAAGATAGATGAAGTGATCGATCTCTTCTACTGGTTTGTTTTTCCATGTATATTTTGTCACTTGTTGGAATTAAACTTTTCATGACTTTAGTCTTTTCATGATTGACCTCAAGCCCAATTTTGCTGGCTATTGATGATAGTTCATTTGTGTTTTCCTGCATCGTTTTTATCTGATTGCTGATAAGAACTATGTCATCAGCAAAGTCCAGGTCCTCCAAATGGTCTCCTTGTATCCATTCGATGCCTTTATTACCAGTGCAGCATTTCTTCATTATGAAGTCCATAACAATTCCAAATAACAAGGGCGATAAAATACATCCTTGTTTAACCCCAGTTTCTATTGGGAAACATTCGCTCAGTCCTTCCTCTGTTCGAACTGCACATGTGTAACCATCATACATGTCTTTGATAATATTTATGATTTTTGATGGTAAGCCATATTGCTTCAGAATTTCAACATCAGGAAAGAGGAAATCGAAGAAGTAATCAAATATACGTAACGAAATAAAGCACCGAAGACAGATAACATGAAATTAGAAATAATAACAGCATCAGGAAAACAAGAGTTAATATCTGCACAGAATATCCAACACAGCATGGCACCAACATAAAGCCCCAGGAGACTGGTAACAGGCAGTCCTCGTACCAATATGGAAAAAGTAAGGTAGCAGAAGAGACTGCAATCAATATAGAGGTATATCGCTTCTCAGCCATGTAGGAAAGTTATATGACAAAATTGTGGGAAAAAGGCTGACATCAATTACAGAACTACAGTTAAGCGATTCTCAAATGGGGATCTGAAAAAAAAAACAGAGGATGTACTGACGCTCTATTCATCCTAAAACAGCTTGCAGAAAGGACGACAGAACACAACCAAAATGTGTAAGCTTTCATTGACCAGGAAAAAAAGCATTCGACAGAGTAAACAGAGAACAACTGTGGGAGACACTAACAACATACGGAGTAAGCCAACACCTAACCAACCTAATTAAAAGTCTCTACATCAACAGCAGCTGCACAGTCAGAGCAGCAGCAGGATACACAGACCACTGCAAGGCTAGGTCAGGAGTAAGACAGTGATACGTACTGTTCACACCCCCTCCCCCTTTTCCCTTTATTGTTTATTACATATATGGATTATACATGCAGGTTAGACAACTCATAGTGGAGAAGGGAGATCAACGAGCTTTTACTTGTAAACGATCAGGCACTAATACATGTGCAAAAAGAAGACCTACGAACACTTAAATAGACTCAACTGCACAAGCACAAAAAACAACATGAAAATCAACATCAATAAAACAAAAGTTATGAATATCGCAAACGAGAAACAGAACATCAACATAACTATAGACGGTAGACAACTACAAGTAGAGGAATTTAAATACTTAGGAAGTCCAGTGACAAAAGACAATTCACAAACAGCGGAAATAGACTCAAGGTGTAACAAAGCTTGTCAAATCACCGGACAGCTATTACCACTATTGTCCAACAAGACAATGTATGAACGAAAGATCGCAAATTATCTCTCTCCTCGACGCAGAATTGGAGATGAGAAAGGAAAGAAGGAGAAGATAATAAAAAATCAATTCATTTCTTATAATATTGCGAACTATTTTGCCATCTACATGAACTAGAAGCGTTTTGTCTTTGGCAGTACATGTACAGTTTAAATGTGACAATGAGAATATTTAACAGGGATATGACTCAAGCAAAAACAGAAATGAACAGAAACATTGTTAATGCAATATTAACATTATGCTGCCAGTGTCTGATAGGAACAATTCTTGAAAGGTGTAAAATACCAACATGCTAAAATGAAATGTTTAAGTAAAGCAGTAAGCAAAATTAAGAAGATATAGATTATGAATGAGGCCTGAGGAAAATGGTTGGGCGCAATATATATATATATATATATATTATATATATATATATATATATATATATATATATATAGGGTGTCTCTTTAATGACTGTGCATTTTTTGTTGTTGAAATAATTACGCACCTAAATTTTATCTATGTATGACGTAATAGTTCAAGCACCATTTACGTGTTCATTTAAACATCACTGCTATATGATAGATCTGGCTTACAATGGTGTTAACGATTGAAGAAAGAGTATTTATAGTGGAGCATGTGTTCCGTAACGGCGGCAAGTATTCGAATGGGGTTGTTGAACAATTTGTGAATAGATTTCCTGATACACCAGTGCCTCATCGAAATACTGTGAGTAATTTAATAATCAAATTTCAAAACACCGGTAGTGTACATGATGTTAGCCGTCCTGGTAGACCATCTGTTCTTGAAGTAACATCTCTCAACATCCAGGACAGCATTATAATGAGTCCTGGCAAATCAATAAGAAAGCTGGCTCAACAAGTACACAAATCAAGCAGTACTGTTCATAGAGTTCTGAAAAAAAATTAAAGTTACATCCGTACAAATTTTCCGTCGTTCCTCAATTAAAAGAATTAGATCACCAATCCAGAATTAATTATTGTATGTGGTTTGAGAATTTTCTAGCCCAAGAAGGTGAGGAAATCCTTGATTTCACTTTCTTCACAGATGAAGCATGGTTCCATTTGTCTGGGTACGTGAATAGGCAGAATGATCGTTTTTGGAGTGATGAAAATCCACATGCATTGCACCCAGTGCCTCTCCACGATCAGAAAGTAGGAGTGTGGTGTGCAATGAGTCGTCAGCGGATAATCGGCCCAATTTTCTTCTATGACACAATAAATTCAGAAAGATACAGGATTAACATACTGGAGCGATTCGTAACCCAACTTTCTGAGCCAGAAATTGAAAAAGCTTGGTTTCAACAAGATGGCGCAACTGCTCACACTGCTGTAAAATCACTGGAATTTTTATATGAAATTTTTGCTAATCGTATAATCTCTCGCGGAATTTGGCATGCATGGTCTCCTGATCTTACTCCCATGGACTACTATCTCTGGGGTGAACTGAAAGGAAAAGTGTACGAAAACAATCCCCACACACTCGATGAACTGCAGGTTTCAATCGCCAACAACATTAATAATGTTACACAGCCCATACTGCGTAAGGTTTTTGACAATATGAAAAAACGTATCAACATTTGCCAACTAAAACGTGGTGGATATTTCGAATACCTTTTGTGAATAGTAATGTTATATGTTTAACTTTACCGAAAAAGGAACAAGCTACAGCAGTACATGATGCGTGATTTACATAAATAAATTGGAACAACTAGATTTTCAAATAATGCACAGTCATTAAAGAAACACCCACCGATCTGGAAGACCTTCAATTTCACAAGACCAAATTATGGAACTCCAAGACAGAATTACAATGAGTCCAAATGCATCTTTAAACCACTTGTCTCAGCAGGTGCAAATATCTAAGAGTTCTGTTCACAAGGTTTTAAGAAGTGAACTACACTATCGTCCATACAAATTAGCTGAAGTGTCTCAACTCCAAGAAAGAGATTATGAATCCCGTTTAAACTACAGCATGTGGTTTCAGAATTTTATTTATGAACATGGCGCTGCCATCCTTGACGTCACTTTTTTCACTGATGAGGCCTGGTTTCATTTATCCGTTATGTGAACAGTCAGAACAATCGGCTGTGGAGCAGTGAAAACCCCCATGAATTTCATCAAGTGCCGCTTTACGATCAAAAAGTCGGAGTGTGGTGAGCTATAAGTCGTATGCGGATAATAGGACCTATATTTTTTAATGAAACAATAAATGCAGAACGTTACCGTACTTTAATTCTGGAGCCGATCATAGCACACCTTACAGAACGGGAAATTATGGAATCCTGGTTTCAGCAGGATGGGGCAACAGCACACACAGCCACAACAACACTCAATTATTTAGAAAGCATATTTGCAAATCGCATTATTTCACGTGGAGTCTGGCCTGCTCGTTGACCAGATCTAACACCCCCAGATTATCTGTGGGGGGCATTGAAGGGGAAAGTTTATGAAAATAATCCGCAGACAATTAATGACCTAAAGACTGAAATAGTAGACAAGATTAAACAAATATCACCAGACATTATTCTGAAGGTTTTCGCAAATATGGAAAGACGAATCACGACATGTCTTGAGGTCCGTGGTGGACATTTTCAACATATGCTTTAGGCACTTTATTGTGTTAATACCAACATTACCCATTATAAGCTCGCCGATAGCAGTCAAGTATATTTGAATATTTTACAATCTGTGTGACGCATTAGTTAACCGCATTTCTGGTGACGTTTTTCTTCCGAGAGTAGAAAATCACTGCACTGCAACTCTAGAAACACCCTGATATACATATAAAACTCATTACCTTGGAAGATAAACAATGTGGTATCAAGAAACATAGAATATACTTCACCATAAGATAATCCGGAATCCCAGTCTGAGTGAGTCATGATCGCAGAAGAATTAAAAAAAAAAACCGTTATTATATGTATAATCAATTATATATACGTATAGAACTAACATTGGACATGTGATGAGAAGAGATAATAACCGAATAGCAAAGCAAGCCCTCATATGGGATACAACAGGTAAGAGGAAAAGAGGAAGACCCAGAGAGACACTGAGAAGAACATTGATGAGAGAGAGGCAAGAGCAGCAGGATTCGGCTCCCTCAATGAGATAGAGCTGCCTGTACAGAACAGAGACAAATGGCGAGATTTGATAAAATATCTTTAAAAGAATTGAAAACTACTGGAACAAAAATTCAGATAAGAGAATGAGTATCTTGGTCTACGCCCTATGGGCCGGCTACGGCTCGAAAGGTCAATAGAGTAGAATAGAATAGAATAGAAATAGAATAGAATAGAATAGAATAGAATAGAATAGAATAGAACTAACATAGCAATGGTTTTATTTTTGAATTAGTTTCACGTTATGTTAGATCATTAGTTTTAAATTGCTTGAGTACCTAACAATAATCAACAATCAGTCATCAATGTTATGCATGGTTTTCACATTTCATTTACATTCTGATAAAGCCACTAATTATCCCTCTGTCTAAGATGTTATTTCCCAGCTAGATGTTCTTTACATGCAAGTATTTACACCGTCTCTACACACACTCCCCCATACGCTTATTTACATGTAGTACCTTGTCAACATACGAATATATAGATCATTGAGAGATATTTTAAGCCATGATGTAACCAAGAATTAAAGTACATGTATAAAAGTTGTAATATCATTTAAGTACCATACATTCACCATACAAAATGAGCCGTGCATGATTATGCTATACTGCATATCAACAAGGATTAAATCGGGAAAACCCACAAAAGTAAGTATTTATATCACCAGTTCTTATATTTTACCACTATACTATTGTTTGTGTCTTATATTTTACCACTATACTATTGTTTGTATCTTATATTTTACCACTATACTATTGTGTGTATCTTATATTTTACTACTATACTATAGTTTGTGTCTTTTATTTTACTACTATACTATCGTTTGTATCGTATATTTTACTACTATACTATTGTTTGTATATTATATTTTACTACTATACTATTGTTTGTATCTTATATTTTACTACTATACTATTGTTTGTATCTTATATTTTACTACTATACTATTGTTTGTATCTTATAATTTACTACTATACTGTTGTTTGTATCTTATATTTTACTACTATACTTTTGTTTGTATATTATATTTTACTACTATACTATTGTTTGTATCTTATATTTTACTACTATACTATTGTTTGTATATTGTATTTTACCACTATATTACTGTTTGTATCTTATATTTTACTACTATACTATTGTTTGTATCTTATATTTTACCACAATACTGTTGTTTGTATCTTATATTTTACCAGTATACTATTGTGTGTATCTTATATTTTACCACTATACTACTGTGTGTATCTTATATTTTACTTCTATACTATTGTTTGTATCTTATATTTTACTACTATACTACTGTGTGTATCTTATCTTTTACTACTATACTATTGTTTATATCTTATATTTTACCACGATACTGTTGTTTGTATCTTATATTGTACCAGTATACTATTGTGTGTATCTTATATTTTACCACTATACTACTGTGTGTATCTTATATTTTACTACTATACTATTGTTTGTATCTTATATTTTACAACTATACTATTGTGTGAATCTTATATTTTACCACCATTCTATTGTTTGTATCTTATATTTTACTACTATACTATTGTTTGTATCTTATATTTTACCACTATACTACTGTGTGTATCTTATATTTTATTACTATACTATTGTTTGTATCTTATATTTTACCACTATACTATTGTTTGTATCTTATATTTTACCACTATACTATTGTTTGTAGCTTATATTTTACCACTATACTATTGTTTGTATCTTATATTTTACCACTATACTATTGTTTGTATCTTATATTTTACCACAATACTATTGTTTGTATCTTATATTTTACCACTATACTATTGTTTGTATCTTATATTTTACCACTATACTATTGTTTGTATCTTATATTTTACTACTATACTACTGTGTGTATCTTATATTTTACTACTATACTATTGTTTGTATCTTATATTTTACCACTATACTATTGTTTGTATCTTATATTTTACTACTATACTATTGTTTGTATCTTATATTTTACTACTATACTACTGTGTGTATCTTATATTTTACCACTATACTATTGTTTGTATTTTATATTTTACCACTATACTATTGTTTGTATCTTATATTTTACCACTATACTATTGTTTGTATCTTATATTTTACCACTATACTATTGTTTGTATCTTATATTTTACCACTATACTATTGTTTGTATCTAATATTTTACCACTATACTATTGTTTGTATCTTATATTTTACCACTATACTATTGTTTGTATCTTATATTTTACCACTATACTACTGTGTGTATCTTATATTTTACTACTATACTATTGTTTGTATCTTATATTTTACTACTATACTACTGTGTGTATCTTATATTTTACTACTATACTATTGTTTGTATCTTATATTTTACTACTATACTATTGTTTGTATCTTATATTTTACCTCTATACTATAGTTTGTTTCTTATATTATAGTGGAGGCGAAGGCGCGCCTCCCAGCACCAGAGCTGGAAGTTGTCAGCGACCCACAGCTGATGGCTTGCGCCTGTAACGGTGAACCAAAACCATCCAGACCCTGCTCTACCTCTCCGTGGTGCCTCCAGTAACAGACTAACCTGTCTAGTCTGGCCAAGCGAGCAGGGATCGAAGAGGGAAGACAACCCCGTACTCAAAAATGCCGTGCTGAAGTCGGATGTGTTGGGCCAAAAGGCGCAAATATAACAGTTATACTGCAAACCACAACACAACGCAGATACGCCCACTTAACGTCCTTTTAAAGAAGGGATGACGAAGAGGAATTATACAGTCTACGAATAATCTAGAATACTTTAGTCATCGGGCGAACGCAAGCAAGCAAGCAGCAAGTATTATTATATAATATGCTTGCTGCTTGCTAACTATATATATATATATATATACATATATATATAATATATATAAAATATAAAATAAACAAAAGATAAAGTTTTAAAACAGCTGAAAATAAAAAGAGAACTACTAAATACAATCAAGACAAGACAAATGAAATTTCGGGGCATGTTAAAAGACACAACAGCCTACTAAAAGTAATATTGGAAGGAAAAATACAAGGTAAAAGAGGCAGAGGCAGACCAAGACTAACATGGACGAGTAACATCAAAAGATGGACAAGTCAATCTATGTCAGCCTGCACCATCAAAGCAAGAAACAGAATAGAATGGCCATCCATGGTAGCCAACATTACCCCAAAAATCATGTGCTGAAGGTCTGTAAAATAAAGGGTCACTAACACCATATTTCCCTATACGCCACTTGGCGTGACGGGGGTAAAAAAGAAGAAGAAGAATACAGTATCATCAGCATATTTTAGGTTATCACAAATACACAATTTATTAACGATTTTAACAATTCAGATTTTTGTGTTGTGTCACAAATTTGAGCCACTCTATAAATCCAAATTTTAAGAATGTATGGAACGTACACAGGATTAGACTCTATAAAGCACCCCCCCCCCCCCCCCCCCAAAAAAAAAAAAAAAAGACTCACGCGAATAGAATGACTGGAAGGAAACAAAATGAGGCAATTCGTATAATTCTTGGACGCACAAAAGGTACTGAATCTAGGACGATGCCTTACTTCCTCGATTTTTCCACCAGGGCAGATAGAATAAGACTTTATTGAGCACGTGCCTACCTTCGTATCAGTACAGATCCACATCATCCCCTATACTGTGAATTTATGGATATAAAAGGCAAAATGTTAAAAATAGGAAACTCATGGATGGGACATAGAAACTTGGGGAAGAATCGGAACGAGTACCGCCAGAGTGTAGTACGTCCTTTCTAGCCGTCATCACACTAGATAGAGAATGTAGAGAATTAACAAATGATCAACCCCTTGGTCGTTGAGGCGGAAGTGCAGGCACTGATTCTCGAGAAGTCTGATTGTGGCGCAATCATTGACACAAATTGGTCTGTTATTAGGCACGTACGGAGCTCATGGGCTTTCACGGCTGTTGTTGGAGGCAGAACTTTGATGAAGACAGTGGTGCTCTCGTAAAGACTACAAGTAGTTTGACCATGGACATTACGACTGTCACTAAAGCATTAGCATGGCTTGAGACACAGCTTCATACACAGGCGTGTTTCCTCAGTGCGTAAGCTCACAAATATCGCAACTGACTGTGCTCGACGGCAGTGGTTAGAGTCTCTGGGGAGATCTATTCAAACCTGTGTATGTTTCATTATCGTGCCAGAGCAGGCAGGTCTAAGAGGTAATGAACGTGACAGACTGGCTTGTTTGGCTGATGTTGAGTGCGGCAGGGCAATGGATCGCAATGACATTCAGAAAGGCGACTCATGGCAATTCAAAAAAAAATTATAATGAATCCGTAGGCATGAACAGACTTTACGAATATCATGTCAAGGTTGGCGATTCCAGACGAGAGCGCTACGTAGAAATGCAAAGAAGGCACATCAACCAACACAACATCGGTGTCGTTAGCCGCTACACGTTGATATACTTCGGGTGAGATCCGAGCCTCTATTGACTTGTTCGATGTGCAATAAGAGCGACCTGTCAACTGAAACAAATGAAACCTAGCACAGCACTCTGGACAAACCAAAAAACGTTCAATTGCCTCAATAGATGACTAATTGTGTGCACACTAATGATGATTCCAGTATCTTGCTGGTTGTGCACACACCAACTAGACCTTTGTATTTTGTCTGATGATATTAATATTATTATTCACTTATCGTGATATTGGACTAGCTATGAATATTAAATAAATGTTATCATAATGTTAATACGATTAGTAACAATCTTAGGCTTGCTGAAGGCAAACCTCAAAACTTAAAGTGTATCAATGAGAGAACAACATGTAAGTAACCAGAAATAATGTTCTCGTGTAAGTATCTAACATAGTCTACAATAATATTTGAATGTTTTATATACATCCATTCTCAAACATTGTTTTCCTAATAGCTGTTCATTGATACATGCTGATAAAGTACTGATTAGCTATCATTTGACGAAAGCAGTATTGATGGATCTTTGGCAGCTGTGTCACTGAGTTTAGTTTAGTCGACGGGGCATCCTCATTGCACATCGGACAAGTCGATTCGTGCTCAGATCTCTTCCAAAGTATATCCCTATATCCCTCGACATGTAGCGACTCATGACACCGGTGTTGTATTTAGTGATAAGTCTTCTTTGGATTTCTACACAATCTCGTTGAGCAATACTCAAGAATTCTTCTTTTAAAAAGTATAAGTTCTTAGCCAAATAGTTGGACTAAATATGAACGTCAGTAATACAGAATCAGTTATACAAGGTTTTACAATAATATTTATATATAAACGATTCCCTTGTGAAAGAATGTTAAATGCCAACTTCAGCGAAATGGTACATCACTTATTTACGGTTTTATGAGATTTGGTGCAGGTCAGAGAGATTAGGTAAACTTTTTTTTTTTTTGGAAAGAAAGCACTTTCAATAATTATGTTCAATTAGACACGGTAGATATAAGACCATTTTAGGAAATCATGGTTTAGGAAAAAGAAATGACAGAGGAGAAAGATTAATACAATTCTGTGAAGAAAACAGGCTGATAATATGTAACACCTACTTTGAGCAAGAGAAAAGGAAACTATACACATGGAAAAGCCCTGGAGATAGAAAGAGGAATCAAATAGATTACATAATGATAAAAGAAAGGTTCCGTAACAGCGTAAAGAAAGCCAAAACCTACCCAGTAGCAGATATTAATTTTGATCACAATCCTGTAATGATTAAAATGAAAATCAAACTAAAGAGAAACAAGCAAAAATCTAATTCATCAACAATCCACTCGATATAACAGCTTTAAATCAAAAAGATATTAAAGATACATATACAATACAAGTAAAGAACACATACCAGAAGCTGCTAGAGGAAGGAATTGAACAATACAGAAGAGAAAATCCTGATGAAAAAGTAACAACCAAATGGCAATGCATAAAGAAAAGCATACAAAAAGCCTGCGACACCTTACCCAAAAGAGAAAAGAACAAAAAACAAAAATGGATAACTAACACCATCTTAGAAAAAATGGAAGAAAGGAGACAAGCGAAGAACACTGCCCAATACAATAAAATAGATAATGAGATACGCAAAATGTGCAAAAAGGCAAAAGAAGACTGGCTCAGCCAACAATGTATAGAAATAGAAACTATGGAAAGCTAACAAGACCTAAGAGGAATGCACACAGAAATAAAGAGAATGACTAATAAAAATAAAAAAGCCACAGAAGGTGGATGCATTGCAGACAAAAAAGGAAAAATGCTAATAGACAATAAGGATATCATAGATAGATGGCAGGAATATATAACAGAACTATTTCATGATCAAAGGGACAAGAAACCAGTTATAAAATGTACATCAGGCTATAGAATCTTAAAATCTGAGGTGGAAAAAGCTATAAAAACAATGAAAAGGGGAAAAGCAGCAGGACCTGAAAGCATACAGATAGAGATGATACAGGCACTTGAAGATTTGGGCATTGAAGTGATTACAGACATATGCAACGACATATACCACACAGGATACATACCAAATGAAGTAAAAACATCAACTTTCATTGCATTGCCTAAAAAGAATGGTGCAGTTGAATGCAGTGACTTTAGAACAATAAGCCTAATGAGCCATGTTACAAAAATCTTGCTAAAAGTTATACAAGGAAGGATTCAGAATAAAATCAATACTGAATTAGATGAGCAGCAATTTGGATTTAGGAAAAATAGCGGGACAAAAGAAGCCATATTCTGCATGAGAACATTAATCGAAAAATACACAGAAGTAAACAAACCAATATATGCCTGCTTCATAGACTACACCAAAGCTTTTGATAGAGTACACCACAAACAACTTATAGAATGCCTAAAAGAGATACATCTAGATGACTTGGATATACGACTAATATGCAATCTATACTGGGAGCAAACAGCAATAATAAAATGTAACAAAGAGTTCTCTACACCCATTGATATAAAAAGAGGAGTAAGACAAGGATGCATCCTATCACCAAGCTTGTTCAATCTATACACTGAGCAAATCTTTAAAAACATCATAGAGATGCCAGGCCTACAAATTAATGGAAAGATAATCAATAACCTAAGATATGCTGACGATACTGTACTACTAGCAGAAAATCCTAAAGACCTACAACAATTACTTAATGAAATAAACACGACAAGCAAAAAATATGGACTAGATATGAATATCAAAAAGACTAAAACTATGATCATAAACAAAGAAAATACTCAAAACCCACAAGTGGATATCAAAATTGAAGGAATAGACCTTGAGACAGTTCAGAACTATAACTACCTTGGACATACTATAACCAGTGATAGAAAATGTACAACTGAAATAAACAAAAGAATAGGAATGGCAAAAAGTAATTTTAATGTCATGAAGGACATACTAACATCAAAACAAATAACACCAGAGCTAAAACTAAGAATAGCAGAATGTTACATCTTCTCAATATTCCTATATGGTGATGAAACATGGACATTAGACAAGAAAACAGAACAGAGAATTGAAGCCTTTGAAATGTGGATATATAGAAGAATAGGTAGAATTGGATGGAAGGAAAAGAAAACAAACGATGAAGTCTTAAAACAACTAAAAATGAAAAGAGAACTTCTGAACACAATTAGAACAAGACAAATGCGATTATTGGGCCATGTTAAAAGACACAACAGCCTACTGAAAGTAATCATGGAGGGGAAAATACAAGGTAAAAGAGGCAGAGGCAGACCAAGATTAACATGGACGAGTAACATCAAAAGATGGACAAATCAACCGATGACAACCTGCACCATCAAAGCAAGAGATAGAGCAGAATGGCGCTCCATGGTAGCCAACCTTCGTTGCGGAGACGGCACTCAATGATGATGATGATGATGATGAGACACAATCTAAAGTTCTTATTTCGAAGATATATTTTTAAACCTTATACTTTTATCAACTTCTGATAATCAGATTGCCTCCTTTTACAAAGATCTGTATGAAGTTTCCTATTATCACTTGATTATGCTGATTGTTGCACTATTTTGTCGACCCCTCCCTTGCTCCTTTTTTTCTCTTCCTTTTTCTTCCCTGGCACTTCTCCACCTGATGCGGTAATCAAGGTATTACGTAATTATTTGCATTAAACAAAGAGTGAGAAAGCATTACACTAATTAAATACGTGTTTATTTCTTTTTTTTAATTTATATCTTAGATCATAACTAATGTCAGTGACAGTGTCCAAAGGATGTCCAATTGTGACTTTTCAGTTCTATCAAGCAGTGATATGACTGAGCCAGACAGCTGTCCGTTTCTATTGAACGAAGATGGCAATGGAAGTGGACCGACCTCTGGCAATCACCATTCACTGTACTTAGTCTTGCCAGTATGTTAATTTCATTGTTTATTTAACTAGTATAAGAATTTATTGCTAATTTTACAGTAAAAACCTCAGACAAACACAAACATGATAATAGGCGTTGAACAAAAAAGCGATCTGTTGTATTTTTTGACACCCTCCCATTCCCCTCCCCTTTTTTTATTATATCTTTTTTTTTATCTAAGGCAAAGTTAAAGCACTATTTTCTCATTGACGCTGACTGACCATTGATAACAAAAATTATAATCTTATCAATTTCATTGTCAGTTTCTTTATTTGTTTGTCTCTTATTTCTGTTGTATTGAATTATCCGCTTGGAATTGTTGGTGTCCCCATGTATCGCTTTTCCAGGCGGTCCCATGTTATCCATGAATGACCAGGACTAATATGAGGGGCACTGCGTACATTTAAAAATAGCAACCCTTACAATTGTAAAATTTAACTTTGTATTCGTAAATATTTCCTTTTGTAATTTATTACTGTTTTTGTTGAAATTTGTTTTATTAAAATGAGCCAATGAATTCATTTATGTTCAAATTTACGTAGTTTTCTTTTAAAGAGCCGTTCGTATTATTATTATTTTACTAGTAATTGAAACCAAGACAATACTTATTTATGCACATTGATGATTAATTAAATGTATCAATTCATCTCATAAATCATTTAAAACTAAACAGTGACAGCATTTGTCTAGATTTTAAACTATAGCTACCGATTTAAAAAAAAAGTATATCCTCGGAACATACCCATTTTACCTATCGTATCGCATTGTTACATTGGTTTGTACATCGTGTGCCCTTATCCCGAGCACTTTTTCTTAATTGTTCAGAATCAATTCAATTTTATTATCTTCCACAATTCATTTGATTTAGTATATCTTGATTAAAATGCAAAAACCTTATCATAATCTATTCAAATTAGTATATGGACTCTCTCTGGTCGCCCTGATTTAACTAATCCTCTTAAAAACATGTCTTAAGGTGTGTTTATTCTCAGTTAATGTAGGCTAATATTATTTTAATTTCTTAATCCTTTTTCTGATGTATTATTGTAAATAGATAATGTAACATCCTTAAAGTTATTGACAACAGGCTAAGATATTAATTGTTCTTGAGTTATTTGCGGGTCATCATCATTGTACTCCAAACATGTCCATAGGTGCTCAGATCCCCTCCCCAGCATGTCTCGCAGTGTCCAGCGACTGACGACTCCAGTTCTGTGGTGGTTGATAAGTCTTCTCATACGCCCCCCAAGTTTGTCGTTTCTGACTGTGCCCATCTTAACTTCCATCTCTTTCATCCGAAGAAGTGCCGTGGACTTATGGTTGTCGAAGTCCTGTACCCTTCCCACATCTTGGAGGGCATTGATGGTGTCCGTCAGACACCATCAATCCATTGGTTGACCGTCCACAACGATAGCGTAGCTAGCCAACTTGTCCGCTCTTTCATTTCCCTGTACTCCCGCATGTCCAAGAACGTAGAGAAAGGATATCTTACGTATTTGTGACTTCTGCAATGACTATACACATTGCATGCGTACAAAGCCGGCCTCCACTTTTTTTTCTTATCATGCTCATCGAATCACTCAGTATGCAGGCGCGGTTGTAGTCTTGTGACTCTAACCAGATTAATTCCCTGGTCACTGCCATCACCTCCATCGTCATGCTACTCGTGGTCATAACGTATGCACCACTGCGTTCCTTGACTATTCTGCAGACAAAGCGTGCTGTGTTTGAAGTTTTATTTTTGTTCTGCAGAAGTTAGAGCATATGATACATTTTGTGAAAGTTTCTTTATTGAACTTAATATTTGAAACATCTATTGCTGAGGTTTGTAAATCCGTTTTTATGTATTTATTATTATTATTATTTTATTGTTATTATTACTATTACTATTGTTATTATTATTTAACAGGAAGACGAAGATCCAGAATTAGTGCAACTGGACAAAAAGTATGAGTGTCCTGTCTGTGTCATGAACAAGAGTAGCCATCGGTTGTTGAGAAACCCAGTACAGATCAGATGTGGTCATCGAGTGTGTGAAACGTGTGTGGAAGTTTACTTGGGAAATGAATTGTCCAAACAATGTCCATTAAAAGAAGATGATTGTGAGCAGGTGTCAAGGGATACGGTTAGACAACTTTTCTTGTTAGTTATATAATATATAACGGACTATTCTAGATCAACTTATTGATTGTTTAATAATTCAGTGTTAAAACAGGGATGAAACACTCACAATAGACATATCTATTGCCAACATAATAATCTCATACATTTAATTAGATATTCCATTTTATATAAGAAAATGCAAAATTAGTGTTTTATTGCAATTTTATGTGAAAATGTGTAATTTTATATGTTGATAATTTTACTTCATTTAGAAACGACAATCAACGTGGCATGAAGAAAACATACTATTACAAATAACATAACAAATAATGAATACTCCATACAACCAGGTCTGATCAAAAAAGGTACTTCTGTGGCAGTAGATTTTGATATAAGAATTGCTCTTCTCTGTCTCTTCCATGCAAAAAAGGTTTTCAAATGCAATCAAATAATAACTAATATGTGGTATGAGGATAAAGATAATCAAGAGAAGAAAGTGATCGCATGTTGGCCACGTCATGAGAAGAAAAAACAAGAGAACGCCAAACCAAGCCCTCAAATAGGAAGCAGAGGGTACAAGAAAAAACAAGAGAACGCCAAACCAAGCCCTCAAATAGGAAGCAGAGGCTACAAGAAAAAACAAGAGAACGCCAAACCAAGCCCTCAAATAGGAAGCAGAGGCTACAAGAAAAAGAGACCGAACCTGAGAAACACTAATCAGAACAGTGATGCGAGAAGTAACAACAGCATGCATCAGCTCCCTTTTTGAGGTTGAGCGGCTTGCCTAGAACAGGTCGTGTTGCGAGATACAATGCAAGTCCTGGGTAAGGTCTGACATTTGATAGCAAACACTTCGGATTTGGAGAGTCTAGAATTTCTGCTCAATGTTGTCGTCTCCGGGTAGAAAGGACAATAGATAGTAGATATGTAGATATGTAGATTGTCCAAGATTAATATGATATCAAATTATGTTAAAATATGTTATAGTATAGACTAGGCTGTAACAAAACTTAAAAAAGAAAACTATCAAAATAAAATGTTAGAAATGTTGACAAGGTAGGCCTAAAACAAGACTAATTTACATTTAAAAGTGTACAAATATCTTATCACGTCATTTTGAGCTTTTTGTGACATATCTACTACCCTCTAAGCCTCTTTTAGTTCATGCAAGTCATGTTACAGTATAGTCAAATATTTAAGTTGTAAAGCATTTTACGCCACTTTATTGCAGTAAATTAAATATGGATAACTTATATTTTGGTCTTGCAGCAGTTCAATGTTAAGTGTTGCTTGCATCCAATGAAATCTTAACACAAAGTAACATATTCCATTTTTCAGTTGCTGCAGGTTTTTATAGTCCCTACTCAATATTTAAACAGTCTTGTATGCTATTTTTTAATCTCTGCGAGTAAGAGTCAGTATAACAGAAAATTGTGTGGATCAATTTTGGGTTGCTCATTCTGTAAATATAAGTAACAGAAATGCATATATACAGTCATTTAACTTAACGAAGACGGAGTTATCTCAATCTGCGGCGATGGAGCCCGTTACACACAGCCAGGGGGAAACAAAGAATTATCACGCAAAATTTAGATTCCTCTATGGACTTTGCCAGATATGAAAGCAAAAATTAAAAAAAAAACGTAATAAGACACACATTGCACACAGTAGCTAAAGAGAAATTTAATTTACAAAAGTATGGTATGGTTTGACTATAACTCATTAGTTATCATAGTCTGGTACACACATTGCATACCTTGAGTAGCAATAACAATGAAAGGCAGTCAATTTGTTACCAGAGAATCTGACCTAACTTGGTTTTCAGTTTGGTTGGAAGAATTTAGCTAAATCAAAATCAAGGAAGTTCATATATCTCTTTTCATTAATCAGGTTATGTTAATCATTCACATTTTGGCTGCAAAATACTTATATAAACTAATAGTCACAGTTCTGTACCTTTCACAGGTAATTCCTGACCTAGCGTGTCGCCGTGAGATAAAACAGTTAAAGGTTTACTGTTGTTACCACGATAATGGCTGCAAGGCAAACATAAATCTTGCCATGTTGGAGGTAAGGAATTAAATCTCACATTATTGCTACTCTGGTTATAGATATGCAGTGCGAAGTGCTAATAAATTCTTGCCGGGTGGTATTGAAATCCAGAAATGGTCTGTCTGCAGTGAGGGTCATGGCTGCCGCAGACAGTACAACGCCATCTTGTTCTCTTATATCTTATACTTATGATGAGTTTCCTGTCCGTAATTGATTATGCACATGCCGATATATAGAGATATCTGCAAATCATCTCTGAAAGACTTCGCCATCTGTGAAAACGACTGGCAACATCTGGCAAGTGATCGCACATCATGGAGAGCACGTATAAGGAACGGTATAACAACATTTGAGACTGTTCTAAGACAGGACTTAGAAGAGAAGAGACTCATGAAAAAGGATGGTAAACCCTGTGGACCAGCGAGCCTGACCTGTTCATTATGTGACCGCGTGTGTTTGTCAAACATTGGTAGAATTAGCCACGAGAGAAGCTGTTCGGCAAAAACAATACCTCAAAAAAATACGCAATAGCCTCCACTAGACCGTCTGACAAGACGAAAAGGGCCATATATATATATATATACATGCCGGCGAACTTGACTCCTAATAATACACAAATGGAAAACTTGGAAAGGATGCAGAATGAGGCAATGTGCATAAACCTTAGGTGCAAAAAGAATACTGCATGTAGGGTGATGTGCTGCCTCCTTGTTTTTTCAACCATGAAAGACAGAATATGACTTATCCGAGCATGTGCCGATCTCTAAATCACATAAACAGTGAATTTAGGAGTATCCCACAAAAGGAAGCAGGTTAATAATAGGAAATTCTTGGATGAGTCTGGCTGTGTTCAACAGGTGTATTTAATCGAGGACATAGAACTGTGTGAAAAATGTGCTGTCAGCGTGTTATACATCTTTTCTCGTAGCCATCACACTTAATAGAGAATGCAGGCAGCAGAACCATGTGGTCATTAAGGCAGAAGTGCAGGCCTTGATTTTCGAGCTCTTCTGCTTTTAGTGACATAGTCATATACATATATGGGTCTGTTATTGAGCATAATATGGCATAAAACTGACAAATTACCCAATAATTTGCAGGTGCTCGCGGACCAAAAGACAACTAATACTATATTCCCCATATACCACACTGAATGACTGGTTACTTTCAATTTTTTACTAACACTGAACAGATTACACATTTTGCTGTTTAAGAAGACTTCCTCATGGCTGTTTCACTTTTATTTGTTCTACAGAAACACAAGACGGAATGCATATTTCAATATGTGCAATGCAAATATTGGTCACAAGGTTGTACTGTGTCAGTTCTGCTGAAAGATCTTGAGTCACATTTAACTGTCTGTGAATATCAACCTGTCATATGCGA
This sequence comes from Megaustenia siamemsis, assembly GCA_032433765.1. Taxonomy (NCBI): domain Eukaryota; kingdom Metazoa; phylum Mollusca; class Gastropoda; order Stylommatophora; family Ariophantidae; genus Megaustenia; species Megaustenia siamemsis. Next base: position 37,209,923 of record JAVIAB010000124.1, read on the forward strand.
ATTATGTGGCACAGAATACAGTTTAATCAACAAACAGGTAATGAATTTCATCATCACCATTGAGTGCCGTCTCCGCAAAGTATGTTGGCTATCATGGAGTATCATTCCACGCTGTCTCTTGCTTTGATGGTGCAGGTTGTCATAGGCTGACTTGTCCATCTTTATATGTTACTCGTCCATGTTAATCTTGGTCTGCCTCTGCCTCTTTTACCTTGTATTTTCCCTTCCAATATTACTTTTAGTAGGCTGCTGTGACTTTTAACATGCCCCAAAATGTAATGAATTACATTTTATATAATCATACATTTTGTTCCACAGACATTTGACAATGTAACGATTATAAACTGTAGCAAGATTAAATCTAATAATCATTTCTCTTGAAAACTGTACACATCTCTGTCATCTAGTTTACAAGATATGTGCAGCTGAAACATTTCAAGTTGTTGTTGTGGAGTAACTGTCATTCCTGACTTTAAGAGAGTTAAGATGATTTGTAGTTATTGCATTATTATTATATTTTGTTGCAGATATGTAGAAGAACCTTATATGCAGTTATTGCATATAATCATTAATTGTACAGCATTTTCTAAATATCCTACAGTTGTACTATAAGAATATTCATTGTTATAATCGGGTGTCCTTTCTACGTATTCACTTTAAATTAGTTTAATATGGAGGCCAAGATGTCTTTCTAGAGCAAGTACTGTATGTGGTCAGCAACGTATAGTTGTATACTTGCATAGGTATCAGCGATCTTACTCCACCTGCCAGCAGTGTCTCTTGAAACAGACTAACCATTTTGGCTAAATGATTAGGGTTCAGAGAAGAGAGACGACCTGGTAGGGATAATTACCATGCTGAAGTTGGGTCTTTTTTGGCTGAAATATCAAATCTCACAGCTTGCTGTAAACCATAGCACAATGCATTCAAATCCGCTTAACGTTCTTCTATCTTCCAAAGCTTCCATGCTTTGGAAGTTGCTGAGTCATTACGGAATCCCCATAAAGTTTATTAACCTGATAAAAACAATGTATGAAGGAACGAAATGTAGTGTGGTGCATGAAGGACAGATTACAGAAGCATTTGAAATAAGAACAGGAGTAAGGCAGGGATGCCTTCTCTCTCCATTTCTCTTTCTACTGGCCATAGATTGGATTATGAAAATAACTCAAAACAACAGAAATGGGATCCAGTGGTCACTGACCAAACTACTTGATGATTTAGACTTTGCTGACGACATAGCTCTCCTATCACACATCCATCAACAGATGCAGGATAAAATGAGCATACTTGATGAGAGATCACAACAGCTAGGACTGAAGATTAATAGAGGTAAGACCAACATTATGAGAATTAATACAGTTGGCAATAACCAAATAAAACTAGGAGAAATACCTCTACTAGACGTACGATCTTACATATATCTGTGCAGTAATATAGATAAACAGGGAGGAACAGAAAATGATACCAAAATAAGGATATCAAAAGCTAGAGGAGCTTTCATTGCACTGGGAAACATATGGACATCCAAAGAAATTAGGTTAAATACAAAAATAAAAATTTTCAACTCAAATGTTAAGGCGGTCATATTATATGGCTGTGAAACATGGAGAACAACAAAATTGACAATCACGAAGATACAGACTTTCATTAATGGATGCTTACGCAGAATAAAAGAATGGAAATGGCAGGACAAAATCACTAACATAGAATTATGAAAATGTACCAGTCAAATACCAGTGGATAAAGAGATACAGCGAAGACGATGGTGCTGAATAGGACACACACTATGGAAGCCAACTGAGAGTATTACACAACAGGCCCTTTTTTGGAATCCCCAGGGGAAAAGACAAAGAGGAAGACCAAGGAATTCTTGGAGAAGACAGATAGAAGCAGAGATGAAGATGATGGGGAAGACATGGAATGATCTTAAAAGAATGGCCAAAAACAGAACGACTTGGAAAGTGTTTGTTGAAGACCTATGCTCCACGGGGAGCTAAAAAGGTAGAAGAATCCAGATCCAATTTCTTTGGTGCAGTGGATAACATATCAAAAAACAAATTTCAAATTTGTTAAACTTGTATGAATAAACTTTCTATGTAATATGGAGATTTTCGGCAATAAAAGAGCTGAAAAGATTGCTCCAGGTGTGCATATGGCTGGAATGATGGATGTGCACAAGAGTGACATTTTGAATACCTTCAGTGACTGTTGACACTGCTACCAGTGATGATATAGTGCTGAGACTACAAAATATGGAATACTTCAAATGAGTAGACATGTTGATCTACAATAGCCAGCTTGATGTGTACAAAACCAGTAAGCTACAGGAACCCACATATGTACATACCTTGAAATCTACTGAAAGAGATTGTAGACCTATTGGTTTGTCCACAGTGTTGTGATGTTGATTATAATTAATAAATTATTATGTTACACAGTCTGGTTGTAAAATGGTTTTTGTTTTTGTCCTTAATGTAGAAGCATGACACAGCAGTCTGCCCAGAAGGAATTGTAAGCTGTCCCTATTCATGTGGACTAGAAGGCATGAAACGTAAACAAGTTAGTGTTTTAGTCCTGCTTAACACAAAAAAAGTTAAAATATTATCCATTCAAACATCTTTTTCATACTTGAGCTATAGCCCAACATACTTTAATATTTGAGCTTTAGCCTGTCTTAAACATTAGTTAGTGTCAGATACTGATGGTGGAGCAGAAATGTGGAAGTACAAAGACATACTTCTGAAACTATCGCCAACAATGTCAGCAGTTATACACTTTATGTGATGATTTAATAGCTGGTTATTGTCCTAGTTAGAATCACATTTTAAAATCTTTAGTTATATTTGTTTCTTTTATTTTCTTATTTCACTTCTTGCATCGTGTAGTATCACAGAGGGTAGAAATATGTCATTTCTGGCCTTCGCTAGCCGTGTACATTGAGTTATGTCATTCCAAGTTTACTTAATGTACCTTTGATTCCATCTGTTCATCTCTTTCTGGATTTCTCTTGTACTCATTTGCATAATGTTTTCATGTAATATGCTCGAGCTGCAGGCTGATAAAGATTTTGTTCTGGTTAGATGTCCAAATCATTTGATTTGATCTTAGTTGTTGGATACTCTCAATAGCTCATGTCAGAACCTCCATTTATTTCAAGGAGCAAATGGTGGAGTGTAACGTACACTCCTACAAGGTATGGTGACAGCTTTACAAAGACAGGGGACACAACAAAATATTGACGTTGCGACCTACATGCGGCATTCCTCAGAAAACAAGAACAACACAAACGGACAATGGAATAAAGATAAATTCTACTACATCTAGATTTCTAGAAGGAGCGAAACAAGTAAATCAAGGAGGAATAAAAAGTGGGATAAGAAATACAATGATAAAACAAAAGGGATATGTATTACATTATAAGAAAATAAAATTGAAAAACATTTGTTAAAAAAATATTATTAAATAATAAATAAATAATGCGATACTTAGCTGAGTCTCGATCCAGAAGTTTCCAGTGTGGGGACAACTGTTAATCAAATGTGGTTGTGATGAGAAGTGGTTGGGGAAAAAGGGGGGGGGGGGCAGTCACGTGATTATACAAGAAGTCAAATAGGAGTGGGAAGGTGATAATAAGGAGTACTAAATTTGATAAATTAAAAAAAAAATTTGTTAGTTTCCCAATTTTTATTAGCTATCAGTTTTTATTAGCTATCAGTTTTTATTCTTTAAAAAGTACATACAGGGAGACATTCTTTTTTTCCTCATTCAAGTTCTAAATGATTTTTTTAGATTATTAGGCATTGGTCAGATGCCAAGAGTAGCTCGTTGATGTTGGATTTTTTTACCTCTATGTTATTATAAGATTTTTTCCTTATAGTTGGTTGTTTCCAGATTTATTTTGTCCATATATATGATGAAGAGGAGTGGTGAGAGGACACATCCTTGTCTTACACCTGTTGTATGTAACCTGAAACCATTCTGACAGACCATCCGATGTTCTAACGACACTTTGACTGTTTTTATATAATGCCATTATATTATCTAGTAGTTGTCCTGCTACACTGTAGGTTTCTAAAGTTTGCCAAAGTTTGTTCCTGTCCACACGGTCAAACGCTTTTTCCTAATCTATAAACACTATATTTAGGTTTCTGTCATATTCTATTGTTTTTTCACATAGTTGTCTCAATGTAAATATAGCATCAGTACAGCTTTTGCCATTTCTGAATCCGAATTGATTATTACTTAATTGAAGTTCTATTATGTATCTTACTGTCCTCTCCAATATTTTAGCATACATTTTACCAACTTGACTCAATAGGGATATTCCTCTGTACATTTCACACTCCTTTTGCTTCCTTTATTCTTCCAAATCGGGACAATGATAACTTTTTGCCAAACGTCTGGGACTTTTCTTTCTTCCCAAGCCATATTGAATAATATCGTAAGCCAATCTATAACTGTCTCCTTACAGACTAGTAGCATTTCTGTTGTTATTCCATCTATACCAGCTGCTTTGTTCTTTTTATTCTGTTTCATAGCCCATTCCATTTCTGATTTAAGTATATCCGATTCCTGTTCATCATACTGCCTATGTTTAAACTATCTATTTCCGTTACTCTGTGTACAGTGGAATTAATTCACGACTGATATTGAAATAAGAGAAATGGCCTTGTGACCAACGATCTCATCTACAATTAAAGAAAGAAGATGGACATGTGCTGAGAAGGGACAAGAAGAGAATTCCAAAACAGGTTCTTCTATGAGAAACATCAGGATACAGAAAAAGAGGCAGACCTAAAGAGACACTAAAAAGAAGACTTAGAAGAGAAGAGCAAGGTTGGCAGGCATAGATTCATCAGATAAAATCAAACATCTCGCCCCAAATAGAGATGAGTGGCAGAAAATATTACAGGCTCTGTGTGACGGACGTCTAACGGCTCGTGAAGGATCATGATCAAGACACTGAATTCACTGTGACACATCTGCTGATCTGAAAGTTGTTCTTAATGATATATTCGAGTAGTGATATATTCATTAATTAAATTAGACTTAATAATATATTCGAGTAGTGATATATTCATTAATTAAATGAGACTTAATAATATATTCGAGTTGTGATATATTCATTAATTAAATGAGACTTAATAATATATTCGAGTAGTGATATATTCATTAATTAAATGAGACTTAATAAGAGAATATTTTTTGCTTCATTTAGCTTCAAGAACATAACAATGTCTGTCCAAGAAAACCAGAAGACTGTAGGTTTAAGAGTCTGGGCTGTTGTTACACAGTGAGTTTTGTAATGTTCAAGTGTTACTGTACTCTTTGAATGGGTATATGCAGGAACTGGGTTGACCATATTACTATGTCTTTTATGGCAACACTGAAGGATAGACCAAACCTAGATCAGCTACAAAAGAGGAACCACATTAGTCCCTTAAGAAAAAGTTCATGGTCATTGAGTATGCATCTCTCGCTGTGTCTTTCACAATTGCATGATATGAGTGTCTACGAAGTTAAAACCTATTGAATCTATAAAGATGTCATACCATGACTTCCTTTGCCCACCTTCCCATCTTCTTTCTCTTATAGTTTCCATTAATTGTTTTTAAGCCAACTGCGACAAACCCCTACTTCCTTAGTTTACATTTCTTAGCAATAATAAATAGATGGTCATGTGATATAATATGCATAATTGAATTCTACTAGTGACTATTTAAATATGTAATGTATAGGATCCTACTATAGTATAATGGGTTCTAATCAGACAGAAGAAAGACTGTTGCCAACTTACACAATAGTATCACAGTAACTGACTGTGTCATCTAATGGAGGTCAAGTAGATAAGAATTCTGAACACCAAATTTGTTAAATCTATAGTCTTCATCTTGTTAGCACAACCAACTGTAATTTCTTCACTCAGTAATTCAACTATTGTTCACTCTTGCTATAACATATATCATCCCTTGATTATGTAAGAAACGTATAATTTAGATAAGTATTTCCCAACCTTTTTTGGGTAGTGATAATCTTTGATATAGTCAAGTAACCTGTAAAACCAGGATTATGAATTGGTACTGAATTTGTGTATAGTTATTAATTAAATTTGTCTACTCTTAAAATTCACTGAAACTTAAAACAGTATCTGAATGAATATTTACAGGGTAGCAAGACAGAGCTCAGAGGACATGAACAAGATGTCACCATTCACTTTCATCTGTTTATTGAAAGCTTTACAGCCTTCAAAATACGGGCACAAGATCAGCAGAAAGAAATAGAGGTGATTTAGTTAATCATATTAATAGCACTTAAAAAATGTGTTTATAAAATTAATTTATCAAATTACTTTTATTATATGAATAATATTGACAAATTCATTAGCTGTGTACGATTTAGGTGTGAGTGGCCAGGTATGTTGACAGTACTTGGTTGTCGATGTATTAAATTATTGTAAAAGAGTGATAATATACAGACTTAAAAATTAGCATACAACTCAAAATAAATTCTATCGATTGAAATTTTGAGTAGTGGTCAGCCCATAGGGCATAGACCCAGATACTCTCTCTTTTTCTAAATTTTCTTTCTAGTAGTCTCAATCCTTGCAAAGATCAAAATAAAATACACCTGTAGTAGTGAACATATGTTTGTTTGTTTTATTTTATTTTGTTTTGTGTACGCAAGCTTTCTATCTCTAATGAAGTCCAGAGAGACTGAATTTTGTGGAAATATATGCTTTTTACCCCCTTTTTACACTGGCAGCTATGTGTGCTCAGCCCTCCTTGTCATACAGGAAGATAATCTCTGACTTCAAAGATACTTACATTTTTTTATGGTTGATAGTATGGTTGAGAGTTTTGATATTTTGGGTAGATTTTGTCTTATTACTTTTGCCCAGGTAAGGGACCATTTGGCTTACTCTTTTTTATTTTCAAATAACAAGTGTCAAGATTTATTTAATCTGTGCAGAGTACACACTGGATTTCCTGTTATAGTGGCCATTATCCGAGACATCAGATCTTATTACCCAGAAACTGGAGGAGGGTAAAGCTATGGTTTCTAAGGGAACAATTGCTACCGTCACCAGGATTCAAACCCAGGCTCTCTTATCAAGAGATTTCTAGACCACCCAGCCCCTATAATGAACATATACAAAAATAAGGGTACCCTTTGTTGGAATAGTGTCTGTATTTGTCCATGATCATTTGCACATGTACAAGAAATATTGTCAGCATCACACAGGGCAAGTAATGATTTCTGATAAATTCTACGAGAAGTGGACAAATGACAGATTCAAGTTCCTAATACAAACTATAGCAACATTAAAATAAAAAACTCTCTGAACATTAGCTCTTTATCTCTGTTGGGATTCATTCGCTCTCTCCCTCCCTCTCCCTCCCCCCTCTCTCTCTCTCTGTATTTCTCTCTATCTTTATAGTGGTAGTAAAATGAAAATCATACTAGAAAAAGTTACCATGAGTTGCAACATAGAACGATATCAATGGAAGCAGTCTACCTAAGATAAAGTTACTTATGAACTACCAAATAAAAAAAGAATGACTTTCATCTGATTTCTCGGCAGTCTGCAATCAGTAGTTTGTCGTTGTTTTCTGATTGGTTCTGGCCACCTAACACCTTTATTCCTTGTTGTGCCCTAAGCCTGGTACCAGGCAGTTCCAGCTCCTGTCTTCAAGTTCGTTGTCGACTTTGTCAATTCTCCACTGTTTTTGCCAGTCGCTGTGCTTACTATAGAAGGGAGACTTTCTTGACATGTTTCAGTAGTTTAGCTGGTCAGTCAGCAACTGTTTCTACTGTAGAAGGGAGACTTCCTTGACATGTCTTAATAGTTTAGCTGGTCAGCCAGCAAATGTGTCTACTGTAGAAGGGAGACTTTCTTGACTTGTCCTAGTAGTTTAGCTGGTCAGCCAGCAAATGTGTCTACTGTAGGAGGGAGACTTCCTTGAAATGTCTTAATAGTTTAGCTGGTCAGCCAGCAAATGTGTCTACTGTAGAAGGGAGACTTCCTTGACATGTCTTAGTAGTTTAGCTGGTTAGCCAGCAAATGTGTCTACTGTAGAAGGGAGGCTTCCTTGAAATGTCTTAATAGTTTAGCTGGTCAGCCAGCAAATGTGTCTACTGTAGAAGGGAGACTTTCTTGACTTGTCTTAGTAGTTTAGCTGGTCAGCCAGCAAATGTGTCTACTGTAGGAGGGAGACTTCCTAGAAATGTCTTAATAGTTTAGCTGGTCAGCCAGCAAATGTGTCTACTGTAGAAGGGAGACTTCCTTGACATGTCTTAGTAGTTTAGCTGGTTAGCCAGCAAATGTGTCTACTGTAGAAGGGAGACTTCCTTGACATGTCTTAGTAGTTTAGCTGGTTAGCCAGCAAATGTGTCTACTGTAGAAGGGAGACTTCCTTGACATGCCTTAATAGTTTAGCTGGCCAGCCAGCAAATGTGTCTACTGTAGAAAGGAGACTTTCTTGACTTGTCTTAGTAGTTTAGCTGGTCAGCCAGTAAATGTGTCTATTGTAGAAGGGAGACTTCCTTGACATGTCTTAGTAGTTTAGCTGGTCAGCCAGCAAATGTGTCTACTGTAGAAGGGAGACTTCCTTGATATGTCTTAATAGTTTAGCTGGCCAGCCAGCAAATGTGTCTACTGTAGAAGGGAGACTTTCTTGACTTGTCTTCTGTAGTTTAGCTGGTCAGCCAGCAACTGTGTCTACTGTAGAAGGGAGACTTCCTTGACATGTCTTAATAGTTTAGCTGGCCAGCCAGCAAATGTGTCTACTGTAGAAGGGAGACTTCCTTGACATGTCTTAGTAGTTTAGCTGGTCAGCCAGCAACTGTGTCTACTGTAGAAGGGAGACTTCCTTGACATGTCTTAGTAGTTTAGCTGGTCAGCCAGCAACTGTGTCTACTGTAGAAGGGAGACTTCCTTGACATGTCTTAGTAGTTTGTTTAGCTCGCCAGCCAGCAACTGTTTCTACTGTAGAAGGGAGGCTTTTTCCTTGACTTACCTTCCGTAGTTTAGTCGGCCAGCCAGCAGCTGTGTTTACTATAGAAGGGAGACTTTTTTGACTTGTATTCCATAGTTTAGCCGGCCAGCCTTTGCCTGTGGGGTGGTGCTGCTGTATAGGAGAAGTCATATGTGGACTAGATCGGAGTAGGGGAACTAAATAAGCTCCAGGGCCATCCCAGTGCATGTGGCTGCCTCTTGCCGTGAAGTATTATCCATATACATCCTTTTCCGCCCCAACCTCACCCCCCCCCATTAAAAAGAACTGGCTTAAAAATGCCATTTTACAGAGAAAATTTAAACACTATGGCCACGTCAAAAGACACAGCGGGCTGGAAAGAAGAATAATGGGAGGCATGGTTTCTGAACGATGTAGCAGGAGCAGGCTAAGAAGAAGGGGGTTTCAAGACATCAAGGAGACCATGAGCATGATGACAACAGAAGTAAGAGATCTGGCTGGGGACAGAGATTCTGTCAGATGGGCTGTGGTGAATACAACATTCTGCAAAGGACTTGCGAGCTGATGATGACTGGCATCTGATTAGTCTTTAGGGTAAAACGAAATTTAAAAAATATTGACAGCCAATGGTACTTGTATAAAATGGTTTTCTCACTGCTAATGTAACCAACAAGTTCAAATAGATGTCGTTGTAATTACAGTGACAACTGAGCTGAATTGTCAAAAAGTAACCCTCTTAGTCTAAAGACAGTTTATTATTTCCTAATGATGAACAGAAGAAAGAAGAAGAGGAGGAAATTATGGAAGTATTATAAATGAACTGAAAATATGTCCATTATATTATTATCAATAAACTTAGGATTTCCAGTCATAGACAATCAAAAAATTAAAAAAATCTAATAAATAATTACTAAGGTTATGCAAAGTGGTTGTAAGTTTTACTTGATAAAGACATTTTAGTCAAACAGTGAGATTGTCTGCTCACGATAGATGTAAATTTAAAAAAAATAATTATAGATTTTTAAATAAAACAATATCTAATTCACTATGTGACAGTTTTACTGTTGTTCCCTCATAATATAAAATATAGTATATAGGATGCTTTTCATTCATATGTATCCTTTTATTTTGCTTATTTTAACTGCACTTAACTTCACATTTTAAATGAACAAATTAATGGTTCAAATATTTAGCCTACATGGTGTGATGCGGGATTAAAATTATTATTATTTTTTTTTAAACAGGAATATAAACAACAGTTAGAAGAGCATATCAGTTGGAGGGAGACAATTGAAAATTTGATAAAAAATGTGTCTAAAGAGTTGAAGGTAAGGTAAGTTGTAGTTTTTAAAGAAATAAAACTTTGTTGTTGTTTGTTGTTTATTGTTTTTCATTTGCTGAAAGAACATAGGACTTTAAGCAGTCTTGTATGGTCAGTCTGGACCTTTACATATATTTTATTTCCTTATTTTGGGCTTTACAACTCTGTTGCACATTAATAGCAATAATTTTGTTGCATAACCATCAACATCAACTACTTGTACATGTGGACAGGCACCCCAGACTGCTGAACACATACTTCAAGACTGCACTGAATATAGTAGACTGAGGAAAATCCATTGGCCCATAGATACAACACTACAGACAAAACTATATGGGCCACTGCAAGAATTACAAAAGACAGTAAAATTTATACAGGAAACGACATTGCAGATATAGACAATACTTCAGGCGAACGAAAGATAGATAGTTGCATAACCTTTTCCCTTGAATAAAAAAAATTAGTTTTACCTCTTCTGTACGACCATGCCTCTCCTTATTTCATTTACTTCTCTCTTGCTGACTCCACAGGCTACTTCTGTGAGGTAAATTAGATTCATTTATATATATTTTATTATTTCTTATTTGTCTTCACTAAAGAAGATCTTACCTGCAATGCCAGGATTATTTATTGTTCTTTTCAATTGTAAAGTAGTTTTCATACCCTTTTTTTTACATTTTGTTATTGCCAGCTATACTGCATCTCATTGTAACTTAATGTCAAATGTCAGTCTCTATCTCAATGTCAGTCTCTACTATTCAATTGTTACTGGGGCAATGTGTGAATGACTTGTCAGCAAAGTTTGTTTTTTTTGGCTGAACTAGTGAGCATTCTTAAACAGTGCCTTGACACTGTGCCAAAGAATCAAGTTGAAATCCTATTCGTAAAGAAAATGCCAGGGTGTCTACATTTTGTGTGTGTGGTGAAAACCTAACAAATCAGGATGCAGAACCTTAAACGTAAATAGAAAATAATAATACATATAAAATATAAAGATTAATAACAAAAGAATAAATATAATTATAAAAGGACAAAGAAATGATGTTAATTAATCTGGCTCACTGAGCTAAGGATGATAATTAACACTGAGAAAGAGCACTTAGCTTCCAATGCTCTTTAAATGGTGAAGTTTAATACACTACCTCCCTACAACACTGTATGCTATGGGACATCTTGACAAGAAACCTTACATGTTGAAAGGTAAACCCTATGTCAAGCTCACAACATTATCTTTGTTACAGCTGAAAATGGTACAACAATTAGAACGTACGATTATTGCCGAACAGAAATTGAGTGAGCTGATGGAGACTGTAGCCAATTCGACCCAGCAATCTGAGAATCTTCTACAGAGTTTTGAACAGCTGAGTAAGTTGTCTGACAAGTTGCCTAGAATGAAATTTTAGTTTACTTTCACTCTCTTTCATTACTATTTAGTCTGAACTCAGTTTTTATATCTATCACTGAGTTGTATATAATTTATGTGATATTTTAGTAGACAACATTTTTTTTCAAATGTGAGCTGCTCAGTGAAACATGTGTCTCAAAGAGAATTTATAATCATGCTTGCTTTTCTGCGTTTATCTTCAAATGACCAGTAAAAAAATTTTGTTTAATTTTAAAGACAGATCTTAGTGTCATTTTATTTTTTATGATGTTATTAGTTTCATAAGACAACATTTGTTCATAACTTTTTTTCAGTTTGATGAAGTAGAACTTGGTTTGAGAAAACTATCTTAATTGTTTTATTTGAAAGCAGAGTTCTTCAAAATTAATTAATTTGAGACCAGAATCCTTGTATATTTCTTTAAATTTAGTGTAGAACTTCCTCACAATTGTTTGATTTCAAGACATAATTCTTCATACATGCTTGGTTTCAAATCAAAACTTTTAAAAATAATTGTTAGCTTTTAATGTTGAAACTATTTACATTAATTCTATGAAAGAACAATTTAATATTTATGTAACTTTTAAAATTTTTGTGGTATCTTGTTTACAGAATGACTAGGGTTGCAAAGTGCAACACTTCACTGCAAATACTTTGGGAGAAAACCCATTTTTCAAAGATTCTGACTTGTTCAATAAGAAAAGTACATCTTAATTCTTACAGATGGCATAAAGTTATACTGGACCTTAGTAAAACAGTTTTTTTGGTTTATTTGATCAATTTAATGACTAATTAATGTTTCTAAACTGAATCCTTTAAATCATCGTCATTGAGTGTCATCTCCACATCAATGGTTGGCTACCATGGAGCGCCATTCCACTTTGTCTCTTTAATGGTGCAGGTTGTCATAGGCTGATTTGTCCATCTTTTGATGTTACTCGTCCATGTTAGTCTTGGTCTGCCTCTTTTACTTTCCATTTTCCCTTCCAAGTTTTAGTAGGATGATGTGTCTTTTAGCATTCCCTAAACATTTCATTTGCCTTGTTTGAATTGTATTTAGCAGTTCTCTTATAATTTTGAGTTGTTTTAAGACTTTATCGTTTGCTTTCTTTTTTTCCATTCAATTCTACCTATTCTTCTATAAATTCACATTTCAAAGGCTTCAATTTTCTGTTATATAACAAATGTTTATATAAGTTGCTATAACATTATCATTATAACATTTTTAATTTGTTACAGTCACCAGAGTTGCAAATTTTAATAAAATCAGACCTACATCATTTTGCAGATTACCAACTTGTCACACTCATATCTTTACACTACTCTTTCATGACATATATGTCTTTTGTTATCTTTCTTTCCACATTCAGCAACTCTGGAGTTGTTGAGACACGACTGACAGACTTCATCAACCTTCTCCATTGGTCTCTGCCCTAAGTCATTATTTGAGACTCTGCAAAGCTGAGGCTTGTCCATATTCTTTGATGTTACCTTCCTATCTCTCTTTCCTCTTTTCACAGTTCCCTGCAGAATGGTCTTTGCTAGGTCAAATGATCGAGATACATGGCTAAACCATTTCATTTAGTGTTTCTTCACAATAATCAGAAGACCATCATGTACTCTGATTCCTTGATGAATCTTTTTTGTGAACTTTCTATTCATGATACAATCCAAGTAAGAGATGTCCAAAACCTCTCTGTAACATTTCATCTCCATAGTTTGTACTCTTTGTATATGTATTTGTGATCCATGTTTTGCAAATGTATAATAAAACTGCTACAACAAGGGTGTGTATCAACCTGATTTTAGAGTCAAGAGTGATGTTCTTATGTTTCCAAATATGTTTTAATCTTGCAAGGGCTGCTGTGGGTTATGCTATTCTAGCCGATATTTCATGTTTCAAACCTTCATTGCTGGAAATTGATCCTAAGTATTTAAATTTGTCACCTGTTTTTAGTTTTTGTCCAAATTATTTTTTTATTTGTGTAACATTGCCGCTAAGGCAGTCTACTTTGTTTTTCCAGCATTAATCTCCATGCCATATGCACCAGCTGTTTTATTTAGTCAGGGCAGCAGATCAGTTCTTGTTCTGTTTCTGCTAAACCATCAATGTCCTCACTAAACTGCAGGTTATTAATATTTTGTCCACAAAACTGACAGTACTTTCATGGTCTTCTAAAGCATCTGTCATTTTTCTTTCCAAGAAGATATTGAACAAGATAGGAGAGAATAAGCAATCTTGTCATAACTTCAACTGTTTTTAACCATTTTCCTCAGTTTCAATTACTTTTTGTTTTTATTCATCTAAATGAACATATACCCAAGACTTTTTTTTATTGAAATGTTTTGGTGAACCTTTATGAATTTCATGTCTTGAGATATATATTTTAAATGTACAGTGGTGCCTCATACTGTAAATTTAATTTCTTCCAGAAGGCTGTTCAAACTCTGAACCATTCCAAGTTCAAATACATTTGTTTACCATTAGAAGTTATGGAAGAGAATTAATCTGTTCCTGATCCTAAATAACACCCATTATGATAAACTTAAACAATAAGCACATAATTTAAGCTAAAGATAACACAATAATATATGTTAAATAATTTAAGCTAAAGATAACACAATAATATATGTTAAATAATTTAAGCTAAAGATAACACAATAATATATGTTAAATAATTTAAGCAAGATAACACAATAATATATGTTAAATAATTTAAGCTAAAGATAACACAATAATATATGTTAAATAATTTAAGCAAGATAACACAATAATATATGTTAAATAATTTAAGCTAAAGATAACACAATAATATATGTTAAATAATTTAAGCAAGATAACACAATAATATATGTTAAATAATTTAAGCTAAAGATAACACAATAATATATGTTAAATAATTTAAGCTAAAGATAACACAATAATATATGTTAAATAATTTAAGCAAGATAACACAATAATATATGTTAAATAATTTAAGCAAGATAACACAATAATACATGTATATGTTAAATAATTTAAGCTAAAGATAACACAATAATATATGTTACATAATAAACTAAAACACAATAACACTATATAAAATGTGTAAATGCCCTATATATTGAAATAAAAATTGCATGCACTGTAACTTAGTGAGGAATGATGATGCTCCGTGTGGCTGGGGGAGAGGAGAGAATATTTACTGTTTGTAAGGGAGTTCTCTTCCATAAACACACAAAGTAACTGTACTTCTGGTGTTTTGTCTCTCTAGGCTTTCTCTCTCTCTCTCTCGTCTCTTAGCAATTCTGGTTGAGAGTTTTGTTTCACTTTCCCTCTTTTCTAGATCTGTATGTGTATTTCAAGACATGAAAATCATAACGGTTTATCATGTGCTTTGACTGAAGAAAGCCTGTCACATGTGTACCACTTTCATGCTTCAATGATAAGTGATGTTATAACCTTCCCCTTTGGCTTTAACGTTTGCACACTCTTTGAATGCCATGGTTACCAGATGATATTTATATATAACCAAAACACCAAGTATAAAGTGAAAAAGCACTGGAAACACACAAGCATAGCACAAGAGATATCATGGTAACACAAAAGATTGCTTTTACAAATGAGATTTTTCCCACTCTCGCCTTTGCAGATGACATTATGATGTATGTACGGTTTTTTGATAGAGCAAAAATGGTGCAACTACAGGAAAACGTGGATCGGATAACCATTTAGTGCAACAACTATAGAACACTCATTAACCCAAACAAGGATTCTGTAATATGGTGTTCGCTAAACAACAAAATAGTTCAAGACACCCTCCTAGTCATAAACTGCAATGGTGAAACCATCGTGAGGAGTCTGACTATTAAGTATTTAGGAATAGCATTTGATAGGTCCCTTTCTTTCAATCAGCATGTGAGCAATGCCATTTTAAAGGCAGGAGAGGTGTCCGCGCGATAAAAAAAATCATGGTCAGGGCGAACCTCCAGCTACTGAATCGTTACTATTCTTGCTCATGCAGGCTGTGGTGCTCTCAGTACTGGATTATGCTCACTCTCTCGTCGACTCAAATCACAAGGTTGGTAATGGTTCAGAATGAGGGTCTACGGACAGTTCTCGGATGCACCAGAGATATACTTGTCCATTCATTGAGGTACTTATTTGATTTACCGAGCATTAGTGCGAAATAGATCTGCTCAGATCCAAGCTTATTTGAACGTGGTAAGGAACATAATCATCCCTTGCATTTAGAATTAGGTGCGACCATGGGTAAGCACCTCAGGCGTGGAAAATCCTGGATGTTCGAGGTGGTGGAGCCCATAAGGAGAGTATGTGGTCTGAATTATATTAGGGCTGGCAGGGATTGGATAGAAGTAACAGCGGATAAAAAAAATAGGCTAACCAAAGTAATCGTTCAGCCAGGCAGAGAGTATCGCAATTAGGCCTATGGAGCTACCGAGGTCGTAATAAGGGAATCCATGGAAAAAGTTTCCTCACCTTTGGATCCAATCATCTACATGGATGGTTCTGTATCCCGCGGACAACGCAGTGGTTAGGGTTTTGTGGCATACCAACATGACAGAGCAGTGCCTAGAGAATCTGACCAAGTGTAGCATTACGATGTCCAGCTTAAGAACAGAGATAGAAGCAGCAACGGTGGCGATACCATGGTTGGTTACATAGATCGTGGATCACGCTGTCTTGGTAACTGACTCGTAAAGTATGCTACAGATGATTGACAGACAGTGCCTGAGACAGGAATAGATGCAGCTCTAGGATGGCTCCAAAGTGAACGTGGTAACCTAGGTGTACTGTCCAGGGCACGATGGTGAACATAGTAATGAAATAGCCGAAAAGCTTGTTGAAAGCTTTAACTCTAACACAGAGTGTAGCCTATTTTGGACAAAGAATACATCGCCAAGTTTGTTCTTCATTCCTTAAGATAAAACGAGGAGAATGTGTGGGACAATAATGTATATATTAAGAGAATGAAGGGTCTAAAGGTGGAAAAAGGGATTTGGTCAATCTGGAGTGCTTAGTGGGAAAAGTAGATGTATATATAATCAACACCTTACAGGAACAGGCAGTCTGCATACGCTTTGAGAAATGCTGGGACGGTCGGCGGTGCGAGTATGTGTGGATGGCTCGACTGCAGTGAAACTGATTCCATGAATAGAATAGAATAGACATTATTAATGGTGCCCATTAAACCCTGCCAAGAATATATAGAACAACAACAACTTAAATGGTTTGGCCACCTGGTTAGAATGAATCCTCACCAATCACCATCAAAGGCGTTCTTCTCAAGAATGCATGGAAAAAGACCAAGAGGAAGACCCAGAAGAAGATGGATAGATGCATTGACAGTGACATGTAACAACAGAGGAAAATCACTAATTCAGACAGTTCGAGCAGCTCAAAAACGACAAATGATATAAACCACGACACCTTTCAGGTATCAGTGAAAAAGAGAAAAAAAGAAGAAGAATGGTGCCCATTGATCAATCAAATTTGATCAACTTTGTTGCTGTTTTACAAGATACAATATAGCGTGCTGAATACTTTGTCAGCCGGCCTGTGGTTAAGTGCATATAAAGAGGAAGATAGAATAAATACACTTGCAATCGCTTTAAACATAAAATGGGCACAAATTTATTCCAGCTAAAAATAGTGTTTCTTTAATTTGAATAGAACAGATCATTACATCTGATTTTCTCAGTCTATATTTTAATCTTCACAAGGCACACACTATTGTAACGATATATACAAATAAGATCATTGTTTTTGTGATTCGTAAACAAAATAATAGTCATGATATTTGTATGTAATATCTTCTTACTTTTGTTGCATCTTTTCATTATTTTTTAATCAATAATTTAGCAAACGTAATTTATTCCATAATTTACTACAGAAAATATAATTCCTCAAGTGTCGAACCATGGTAGAGACATTGCAAGTTTGGGCATTCAGTTGGCTACAATGAATATGAGATTTCAGATGGCTGAGACAACCAGCTATGATGGGACACTACTGTGGAAAATTTGTGATTATAGCGAAAGAAAGATGGTATTAATTTTTGTCTAAAAAGTAACAAATGGTTAATTGTGACAGAAGTAGCTTCAATTTTATCCATGCGACCAATGCTATAAATTTCCCATAAAAGGACAGTTGTTCTGCGTGTACTAATATCATTTAACTCTGCTTTGAAATCATGATGTACGTCAGCATGGCTGCAAAACATGACAAGTAAAAGAAGGATAAATTAAATAAACAACTGAAATTAGACAAACATCTGCAACTTCTTAATTTTGTGTTGATAATATTAGTTTAACCCTGAGCTTTGAAGTATAGGAATAAAAATAATTTTTGTGTTCTAACATGTTTGTTAGTGTTCACATGGGAGAATTATTACAAACTACACTTGATACAAGAAATAGGAATGGAAAAACAATTTTAAAAAACATATTTAGAGAGGAGAAAATAATACAATTAGTTTTTCCAATCTTTTTATTTCTTGTATCCAGTGAGGTTTGTAATAATTCTCCCCTCCTTGCAAATGACAGTAGTGCTGCATGCATCATCATTGTCATTTATCATCTATCATCACTACTGATGGCCTTTGAGGTACTCTTAATGATGTCTTCATATTTTGTAGTTTTCTGAGATTTCATGAAGGTTAATCCTATACATTAGGGCAACACACAGAACATTTTAATCATTTTACCAATTCTTGTTTCTATTTAGGAATGTATTTGTTAACAAAATGCAATAGACTAAACTTGTTCCAGTACTTAAACTAGAAAACTACTGAAACCATCAACATGTTCGCAATAGACAATCTTAGCATGTTCGCAATAGACAATCTTAGCATGTTCGCAATAGACAATCTTAGCATGTTCGCAATAGACAATCTTAGCATGTTCGCAATAGACAATCTTAGCATGTTCGCAATAGACAATCTTAGCATGTTCGCAATAGACAATCTTAGCATGTTTGCAATAGACAGTCTTTGCATGTTCGCAATAGACAATCTTAGCATGTTCGCAATAGACAATCTTAGCATGTTCGCAATAGACAATCTTAGCATGTTTGCAATAGACAATCTTTGCATGTTCACAATAGACAATCTTAGCATGTTCGCAATAGACAATCTTAGCATGTTCGCAATAGACAATCTTAGCATGTTTGCAATAGACAATCTTTGCATGTTCGCAATAGACAATCTTTGCATGTTCGCAATAGACAATCTTAGCATGTTCACAATAGACAATCTTAGCATGTTCGCAATAGACAATCTTAGCATGTTCGCAATAGACAATCTTAACATGTTCACAATAGACAATCTTAGCATGTTCACAATAGACAATCTTTGCATGTTCGCAATAGACAATCTTAGCATGTTCGCAATAGACAATCTTAGCATGTTCACATTAGACAATCTTAGCATGTTCACAATAGACAATCTTAACATGTTCACAATAGACAATCTTAACATGTTCACAATAGACAATTTTAGCACGCTCACGATAGCAATCTGCTGAATGAAATTGCAGACTATTGGAACTTCCCTGGTAAATGGAGACTGGTTTTCTTCGCTACTTTGATTATCAAGGAATGATTGAGGTAGAACAAAATTCAAACAAATACTCATTATTATTACTTTTAAAGGGAGCCGCGATAGCTCAGTGGTTAGTGAACTGGACTACAAAGGACAAGAGGTAGGGTTCGATCCCAACCGACGGCTTGGCTTCCGGGTTCACCCAGCCTTAAATAGGTACCAGATTTTTTCTGGGAAAGTAAAGCGGCACGGGCGTAATACCGACCACATTACCCCACAAATCATTTGCCGAAGGTCTGTAAAATGTATGGTCACTAACACCATATTCCTTATACGCCACTTGGCGTGACGGGGGGCTATTTACTTTTTTAAAAATTTACTTTAAAAGCCACTATGACTGGGAATTAATTATTTCTTCTTCTTTCCATCCTTATTTGCCTTTCAGCGTCGAGAGGAGATATAATTTGCGGTATTTTGCTCTTCTGTTCGCCTCTGCTGCTGTTTTGTTTCCTAGTGTGTCTAATATTCTGTCAATCCATCATTTCGCGTCGGCCCTTTTGTTCTTGTGTTCTCGCAACGTTTACTGAATGCTCGTTCTGTTGTATCTTGATCTTTCTGCCTTGTCACATGGCCAAACCATTTTATATGTTGTTTCTTTATATATTTTATGACGGGAATTATTCTTAGCTCTTTTCTCAGTTCTTTATTTTCCTATCATTCGTCTGACACATTTCATGAAATTAATTGTTTAAATAAGTTACATCAATATCTATTGATTAATTCAATTGATTATTTTTTTTTATTTCTAAAACCAAGGATGCTGAAATGGGGCGTAATGTGTCATTTTATAGTCAGCCATTTTACACCAGTCGGTTTGGATATAAAATGTGTGCCAGGGTCTACCTGAATGGTGATGGCATTGGCCATGGAACACACATGTCCCTTTACTTTGTTATCATGAGAGGTGATTATGATGCTATATTACCATGGCCATTCCATTGCAAGGTAAATGATGTTATAATGTTGTGTAGACATTATTTGAAATCATGTTCAATTATTTTTATGAGTCTTCTTCTTTCCTTCCTCATCCTGCCTTTCAGCGTTGAGGGGCTTTTTATTAGTCAAAGGATATTAATCAAAGAGAACTACTAAATACAATTATAACAAGACAGGAGAAATTTGTGGGACATGTTAAAAGACACAACAACCTACTAAAAGTAATCTTGGTATGGAAAATACAGGGTAAAAGAGGCAGAGGCAAACTATAACAACCTGCATCAACAAAGCAAGAGACAGAGCGGAATTTCGCTCCAAGGTAGCCACCCCTCGATACGGAGATGGCACTCAATGATGGTGATGATGACCTGTTCATCTTTACAATTCTAAGTCCACTCATTGTTTGGTGGGGTTTCTTCTGTTCTGCTTTCAGCTTACTGTTTATTCTGTGCACTTCCTGTGGTTAGTTGGTCTGTGGTCTGCTGAATCCCTGTTCAGTACCAATTTACCAGACTAAACTTACATTCTTGGAGCAAGAGAAACCTCAGAGAATGATGTGTTCTATCAGTCATCGCGCTACACATCGTGGAAGTATTCACACAGGCACAATGACAAAGGACATGACAATATACTTTTGTTTTGGACAAGATGCTATGAGATATCTGTGAAACATATATCCTGGGAGACAGTAGTGGTGTGATATAAATCACAGTGGTTCATTCCTGATGGCATGGTTGATGAACTGAAATTGTTGCTTTGTGCACTGTCCCATGACTGACGAATTAAAACCCACTAAAATAGAGTTTAAAAGTATAGAGCCCCGTAACGCCAAATGGCGTATAGAGAATATGGTGTTAGTGACCATACGTTTTACAGACCTTTGGCACCTGATTTTTAGTGAATGTGGGGGTATTATACCAGTGCACTTTACTTTCCCAGACAAAAATACGGTACCCATTTAAAACTGGGTGAACCTGGAATCCGTTGATCAGGATCAAACTCGACCTCTTATCCTTTCTAATCCAATTCATTAACCATTAAGCTACCATGACTTCTAAGCTACTTGTAGTTAACACAAAAGCACTGCTATCCACCTTTGCTGGTCTTCCTTTGACCTGAGCCATGAAGACTCATGAGCTCAGACTGCTGAACATAAGACATATCAGTGTAGATGACTGCTGAACATAAGACTTATCAGTGTTAACTGCTGAACATAAGACATATCAGTGTAGATGACTGCTGAACATAAGACTTATCAGTGTTAACTGCTGAACATAAGACATATCAGTGTAGATGACTGCTGAACATAAGACTTATCAGTGTAAATGACTGCTGAACATAAGACATATCAGTGTAGATGACTGCTGAACATAAGACATATCAGTGTAGATGACTGCTGAACATAAGACATATCAGTGTAGATGACTGCTGAACATAAAACATATCAGTGTAGATGACTGCTGAACATAAGACATATCAGTGTAGATGACTGCTGAACACAAGACATATCAGTGTAGATGACTGCTGAACATAAGACATATCAGTGTAGATGACTGCTGAACATAAGACATATCAGTGTAGATGACTGCTGAACACAAGACATATCAGTGTAGATGACTGCTAAACATAAGACTCATCAGTGTAGATGACTGCTGAACATAAGACATATCAGTGTAGATGACTGCTGAACACAAGACATATCAGTGTAGATGACTGCTAAACATAAGACTCATCAGTGTAGATGACTGCAGAACATAAACTGATCATTATAAATGACTGCTAAACATAAGACATATCAGTGTAGATGACTGCAGAACATAAGACATATCAGTGTAGATGACTGCAGAACATAAGACATATCAGTGTAGATGACTGCAGAACATAAGACATATCAGTGTAGATGACTGCTGAACATAAGACATATCAGTGTAGATGACTGCTGAACATAAGACATATCAGTGTAGATGACATCCAAATCCTCAAACTTACACCTCTACCTCCACAACCACAGGTAAAGTTTAAATAGGAGGAAAAATAAAAAAAATACAAAATAATGGTATGTTAGAAGCTTTACGTGATAAGTGGACGACGCAGACTAATGTTTAAATACTAGGGGTACAACAAATTAACATCAGATATTTCATTCCCATTTGTTTGATCTGCCTTTAATGATTTTAAATGTGTTACTACATTGAAGGTGAGTCTCATGCTGGTGGACCAATCACCACAAAAACACCATTTGAAGGATGAATTTGTCCCTGACCCAGCGAGCAAATGCTTCAAACAACCAATGGATGCTGAAATGAATGTAGCCAGTGGATGTCCTCTCTTTGTTTCACATGAAATTTTACAGAGTCAAATTAAAAACTATGTCAAGGACGATGCAATTTTTATCAAAATCTTGATTGACACCACAAACCTAAAGCCTATTTAGAAATGGGAGCCAGTAGTGGGGTTTAACGCAAACTCCAATAAGGTAAAGTGACAGCTTTACAAAAGAAAGGAACACAACACAATACTGACGTTATGGCCCATATTAGTAGCCTTTAAGTGTGATCGCAACCTCTGTGACATGCTTGTCAGGAGCCGCTTCCCCCCCCCCCCCCCCCCCCCGACTATTGGGGAACCATCCGCTGTAATCACAGTCTATGTAAAACTTGTAACCACGTCCTCCGGACAGATACGGTTCTCTTCCCCAGTGGTCTTTTTGAGATCAGAGAGGGATTCACTTGTACATCACGTAACATTATCTACGCAGTACTGCATTTATTTATCTGTTCCCTACTCCCAAATTTAGAAATGTCATAAAGAAGTATTATTCTTTGGTTAATTCTCACAGCTTACCCGTTCCGTACTTTTCGACACACCCTGCGTCTACCGATTTTGGTTGTGTGCGTTTAGCCGCCCAATACGGTCCCAAGCTTGCATTTAGCGCACCAGTGGGTAGCTTCACATGGAATGTGATGCCCCGTGCATTGAAAAATGCACCAGCAACATACATGGTGTTGATGAACGAAATGTTGCTAGGACTAGATAAGTTTACACAAGCGTGCATTGATGACGTTATAATTTTCACTAATTTTCACTATAATTTTCACTGTCGCATTAATCGGGAAGGGGATAAGTAAAGAAATTAGAATCAGAATAGCTAAAGCCTAAAGCAGCAATATGTCTCTCTCTCTCTCTCTCTCTCTCTCTCTCTCTCTCTCTCTCTGCGATCAGAACTCAATCAGAGTAGGATTCCAGACTCCCACATGAAGTCAGCTGTCAGGCTAAGTGTGTTGATAGCACACAAAGACAGAACATCACAAATAGAGTTCGCCAGATCCACTCTGATTGAACACCCGTTAATACGTTGCACTGTGTTCTGCGCCAGTGGCCCAGTGCATCCGATTTCAGCCAGCATTTTATTCAGGTTTGCTTTCCCTAGCCTTTGATTGTCCCCAATCTTCCTGCAAGGCAGCAGGTTGTCTTTTCTGTAGGGGGATTCTGCCCTTAGATGGTCGGCCC